>PVKB01000596.1:256963-660591 GCA_004027205.1 Ctenodactylus gundi | reverse complement strand
GGGGGGGGGGATGTCCTATATAATTTAGGCTAGGAATGAAGTACTAGATTTGAATGCTGACCACTGCAATGGAGGGAAAGTGGTGAATATCTCCAGCAAGTGAGCATATGAATCCATCCCTTGGCCCTGTGGGATGGTACGCTGAGTCATTCTGGTTGTGGTGTGCAAACATGGAGCAGGCACCGATGGTAAGGCAACAGAACTTAGGGATAGCAGGACTGAAGATGCAGTGAAGGAGGAATACTGCAGTCACTGCCAGCGGCCACTGGTAGGCCCAAAGGGAGAAATGGAAGCACACTGTGAGCTTTCCCAGGAGGCAGAATGTCCACAAGTCACACTCCAGGGAAGGTGAGGATGCTGGTCCTTGCTGGTCACTAGGGAAGAGTGTTGCAATAGGGTAGAAGAAGATTGTGATCCTCCAGAAACATCTGAGTTCAACAAGATCAGGTCCCAGAAAGCAGAGGCTGCATCCATCTGCCTCAATAGCACAGTGGGGAGAAGAAGTCAGTTTACTCAGGTGTGGCTGGCATAGGAGAAGTGGAGGAAGTATAACCACCTCTGGACACAGGGCCATCTTATTCTCGCTCAATCCAATCTCACAGGAGCAGCAGGAATACTTCAGAGAGGACATTCTTACAGACTGGGACACAAGAAGAAAAGGGGGAAGGGGTTACACTCCCCTCTCGGTCAGCAGTATCCAAAGCCTTACATGTAGACTTCCCATACAAAAAAAAAGGGAAGTAATTTTTTTGGACTTTGGCTCAAGTCAATGCTTTTCTATGGGTATACTGAACTTCTATTTTTTTGTTACTGATTTATAGTTTTTTTTCCCTCTTTTGTTTTCTTCCTTTGTTTCTTTTTCCCTTCTGTTTCTGTTATTAATTTCTGCATTTTCTTCTTTCTCAAGTAGCTCTTTAAACCCTTTTAAAGAACACTTTCTCTAGATTTTGGAAAGTTTCCCTCTCTTTCAACCATGTCTTTCTTTTTTTAAATTAAAACTATGTTTTATGACATTTCTTCATACTTTGTTCCCATTTCTTCAATTTATCTGATTTCTGATCTGAGGTTAGACTGTCATCTTTTCTCTAGACCTTAATACTCTTCTGTTTTCTGTCACACTCCCAAAACTATACGTAGTCTCAATCTGCTCTCTCCTTTTCCCAATCACTCTCATTAATAATACTATTAAGTATAGATAACTCATAGCTATATAGATTGACATGATGGGAAGTGATAACTTTATATTATTTAGCTAGATATAGATCATCAAAGCAGTTTTTCTAGGTTATCAAATATTTTTGTTTAGTACTATCTTCAACAAATTATCCTAATGTTACTATACAATCTGTGTAGACAGGTCCATTAGTAGTACAGATCACATTTCTAATGCAAAGAGTAGAATGGTTGTATGAGTTGACATCTTGTTATCACGTATCTATTAGTGGTATATATTAACTTTAACCTCTGATATGATGCCTGTCCCACTGCTAAAGAGGGTACAGTGGTTAGAGCTTATTAAGGGATGGTAACTTCTGATGCTTTGGGTTAGCCTACTTAAGCAATACAGAGGATTATTAGTGACACTGAGATAGTACTGATAATAACATTTAAGTAAATCAATATTAGGTTTATTAGGACACTGATGGTATATACCTTGCCTTTTAATGTTAAGGGTAGAACAGTTGTAGAATTAAGCCGGGTAATAGGTTCTGTCAATCATCTGTGAGTCTCAGAATATAATGTTATTGTAAATCTTTATTCAAACTGTGGATGATGGCATAGACATTGATCTTAACTTCCAATATACCAACACATATGTTGTCCATGGGCCACATACAGTTCTGTAATGTGTTCTTCCGTCACTGAAAATGGGAAACCAGGTAACCAGCAGACAACTGGTCATTGAGAAAACCCCCCAAACTAATAGCTGAGTAAGCTAAAAAAAAGACATAAATATGAAAAATCTGAATTAATTTAAAAAATTCTAAAGAAAGAAACAGTCCAATGGAAAAATCTGAGTAGTAGACACAGAGTCCATCAAAACTACCTGATATACAAACCACAGCAACAGAATCATGGCGAAAACAAGACAATAAATCACCTACACAATAGTCAACACTGTAGAACCTCACATCATATGCCCTGAAGCAGTAGAATCTACAGAAGAAAAAGTAAAAAAAAACCAAACAAACAAACAAACAAGTGGATCTATTGGCCAAAGAGCTCAAACAAGAAATGCTTATACAAATTCAAGAAACGCTCAGCAAGTTCAAAAAGGACATAATCAAACAAATGATAGCCTTAATACAGAAAAGGCTTAATGATTAAAGAGAAGACACAAATAAAGAAATGAACAAGGCAATGTAAAAAATTAAAAAATTTTTCAATGGAGAAGTAGAAAGACTTAAAGTTTTCTAAGCCGAACTCCAGGATACAAAAAACACGGGAAACTGGTTGGAGAATTTGGAAGACGGATTATCAGATCTTCTAAATAAGGCTGGCTGGACTGTAGCTAAGCAATGATCAAAAGGGGAAAAGAAAAACTGGGTGAAACGGTTGGTGGATAATTCAGGGAAACAATGTCAGAATTGTGGGAGTGCAAGAGAAAATGGAGGACAATGCCAAAGGTATAATGGCTCAATGAAATTATACAGGAAAATTTCCCAAATTTAGGAAAAGAAATTATCAGTGAGCTACTTCAGAAATACAGAAAATCAAATAACCTTGATCAGAAAAGAGCCTCTCCACATCAGAATTAAAACCCTAAACAAGACAAAGAAAGAATACTCAAAGCTGCAAGACAAAAACAGAAGGCAATTTATGAAGAGAAACCAATTAAAATAACTGCCAATTGCTCAACACAGACCTTAATTGCCAGGAGTTAACTGAGCAAGATCACTCAAGTGCTAACAGAACACAACTAAACCAGATTGTTAGATCCAGCAAAACTATCTCACAAAGTAAAGAGAGAGTTTTAGTTACTTTACTGTTGCTGTGACAAAATACCCGACACCCACAAGTTAAAGGCAGAAAGATTTATTTAGCTCTGTTTCAGAAGGTTTTGCAAAGTCTGATCAGTGGCCAGACAGCTACAGTGGAGGTACACCGCAGACAGAGAGTCTGGAAAGCAGCTCACCCCACTGCAGACAGAAGTCAAAAGAGGTAGGATCAAAGTCAAGTCTACAGACTGGGGATGCTAGAGCTTTCCCAAGAAGGAATGGTAACAATGTTTCTCCTTCCTCTCTTTACTTAGTTCTGCCAATTGACATGCCCTCACCCTAGGGTGAGTGCCTCTCCCTCATTTCCTGGCACACAAGTGAACAGCAACCTCATGGAAGCTCTGACCTAGGCATACCCAATCTTAGTAAGTTGATACCAAACCTTCAGGTTAAACTCCAAACATCTTCCCCCTTCCAGCCAAGTTCTGCCTCCCATTAACACAGAGTTCCAAATATATGAGGCTATGGGGCGGGGTGGGGGGGGGAACGTAGACAATTAATAGCCAAATTATAGTATGGAGAAATAAAAATTTTCCATGATAAAGAAAACAGAGAAATTCCTGAGCACTACACAGGTTGTACAGAAAATACTTAAAAGAATTTCAGATAGATAGGGAGACTAAGAGTACCACAGAGCACCAGAGAAAACGAAACATTAAAACAAGGAGAATGAATTAACAATCGTGCAAAAAAAAAAATCAAGTCTGATGCAACATAATAGTGACTCCATACAACAAACAGACCACTATATTAATACTCAATGTTAATGGTATCAATACTCCTATCAAAAGACACAGATTGGCTTATTGGATAAAAAAAACCCCCAACAATTTGTTGCTTCCAAGACGCATACTTTACTTATAACGAAACAACACAGAGGACTTGTGGTCAAGATGGTGGCTGAGTAAGAGCAGCACAATGTCTTCTCCTGGACCCACTTAAGAAGTTAAGAATACAGCCAAAAACTGCCTGTTCAATGTAGCTGGAACAGGGAGGAGCACTCCAACAATAGAAAGGAGGCTGTGGGAGGGTCAGAAATCCTAAAACCACATTATAAATAGAGGTAAACAGCAGCTCACGAAGTAGCCCCAGGTGAACTAAGTGTGGCCCTGAGCTGCCAGCATCTACAGAAGAAAGAAAGCTGGAGCCAGGAACCTCAAACTGAGGTAAGAGTGAATCCAAAAATGGGATTTGACAGCACCAGGTAGCCCAAGCCTCCAAAAAGCATGCCTATGGGCACAGAGTATATTACAAACACAATGTGAGCTCCTCTTAGAAAAGGCCTCCTTGACCCTACATCAGAAGCAGTACGTGGCAGCCATAATATGCATGACCTAAGCAAGAGCAATTTTAAAATAAAAGCCTGAGACTGAACTCTAAAGTGTAAAAGAAAGCTCAGATGAGCACATCAGGGCTTTTGGGGTCACTCTTAAATAGTGCCTAGGAAGAAACTGGCAAAAGAGATAGTTATGGAGAGGACAGAGAGGCTGCTACCTCCTGAACAGCTTGAGTGTAATGGGAGGGCCACTGAGAATGGAGAGTCCACCCTTGGGGGAGGAAAACCAGGAAAGGTGGACAGCTTTGCTGAGAGGGCTGTGTGAGATCATGATACCTCGGAGACCATCGGACTATTAAGGTCTCCCTCACTGCCTACTCTCAGCACAGAATCAGAAATTTCAGCTCTCCCCAATACACCATCATATTCATTCAAAGAAACCTCTTGGGTAGGTCGCTGAAAGACAGTCCCTCTAAAACAGAAACATGGGAAGAAGACAAGAGAAGAGGACAGCCAAAGAGATGCCTGAAACCCCAAATTCTAATGTCATGCCCAACAACAGTGGAATTCACAGGGTAAGAAGTCAAAAAGCAAATAAGCAAGTTGAACAACCAGTTCAAACAAGATCGTCTCAAATAAATGCAGGCAATGATCAGCGGGCTTCAAGAGGAACTTACTAAACACATAGTGATCCTTATGGATACAAGGTTTACTGAGCACGTAAAAGCATAAATAAAAAGTACGCTGACGTAAATAAGGAAAAGCAAGATATGAAAAGACACCCTTTCTTTTGAGACAGGGTTTTGCTCTGTAGCCCAAGCTGATCCAGAATTCAATGGTGTAGCCCAGGCTGGCCTTTGACTCAGGATAATACACCTGCCTAAGCCACTGGAATGCTGAGATAACAGGCATATACCACCACACCCAGCTTACATGGGCCTTGTGCTTGCAAGGCAAACGCTTTAACAGCTGTGCCATTTCTCCAGCCTTGAAGGAACATTTTGACAGGGAAATGAAAATTCTAAAAAGAAATCTAGCTGAAATCAGGGGAAGTTGACTTGAACATTGTGAGGACAGAATTTCAAACCTTGAAGACAAAGCTGAGGAAACATGCTATAATTAGGCACGACTCCAAAATTAGAAATGAAACAAGTACTTGGATACAACAACTGACAGATGATGATTCAAAGAAAACCAATCTGAGAACTACGGGTGCGAAAGAAAGAGCAGAAGACATTACTAAAGGTATAATCTATTCACTGAAACCATACAAGAAAACTTCCCAAATCTAGGAAAAGTAATTAATTTTCAGGTACAAAGAGCTTATAGAACACCAAGTAACTTCAACCAGAAATGAGACTTACCATGACATATAATCAAAACCTCAAAAATACAACATAAACAGAGAATGAAAACAGCAAGAGAAAAAGACATTATTCTACCAAGGAAAACCCATTTGAATAACCACAGATTTCTCAGTGCAAACTTTAAAGGTCAGAAGAGCCTGAAGCAAAACCTTTTAAGCTGTAAAGGCAAGTGTCAACCCAGATGATTGTATCCAGCAAAATTATCCCTGAAAACTGAAGTGTAAAAACTTCTCATGACCAACTTCTCTATAATCCCTAAAGAATCTGCAACCACTAGCCCAGCATTGCAGAAAATACTAAAAGTAATTGTTGAGAGAGATCAAGACAAGCAGCATCAAGAAACACAGAGGAAAGGAAATATCTAAAGAGAAAGTGTGGCGCTGGAGCCATGGAAGCAGCGTTCTGAGGTCAGCCAAAGGACAAGCCCTGCCCAGACAGTGCCGAGCTCCTGGTGCGGGAGGCCGGGCCTGCAGGGCTGGGCGCGGGTGCTCGACCTTCCCCACCAGGGAAGAACTCTCCAGATCTGGGCTGAAGGTTGGAAGGCAATGGCCCTCCTTCCCTCCCTCGACAAGCAGACAGGATGTGTCCTCACACCTTGGGATGACCTCTGAAAGGCACAGGCAAAATACGTCAAGGCTTTTCTGACAACTCAGTACACGCAGCAAAGGCAGAAAAAGGGCACTTCGTAGCAGTTCTGGGGCCGGCTTGGGAGGACCCAGCGGAGCTACAGACAGAAAGCGCACGCGTCCCGTGAGCCACGAATTTCGCTGTATACTTTGCAGCAATTCAGGGGCCGGCTTGGGAGGAGCGAGCGGAGCTACAGATAGTGAGTACCTGGGTCCCATGTGCTGCAAATTTCACTGCGGACTTTGCAGTGGATCGGGGGCTGGCACACGGAGGAGCCGGAGGAGCCAGAGGAGCTACAGAGAGGGCATGCGCCCCGTGCACTGTGAACTTCACAGCAGTTTCCAGCCATTGCAGGGAGGAGCCCGAGGAAGTAAGGATAGAGAAGGCATGTGTCCCACACTCTGCAATCTCCACAGTGGATCCGAGGCCAGTGTACAGAGGTACTGTGCAGGTGCGGTGTGTTAGGGTCCAAGGCTAACACGCGCCAGGGACCTTGTGGCAGGTCCAGGGCGGCAAAGGGCAGAGCCGAGCAGGAGTGGACCTGGGAAACTCGAGTTCATATCCCCACCATCCCTCTCCGCAGTGGTCAGCACGGAGACTGTGTTCTCCCATCGCCGAACAGAGCCGTACTGGGGAGAACCACATAGGGGAATCCAGGGACAGACAACCAGCGTCAATCAAAGATAACAGAACCATGAGGAAACGTGGAAATAAATCTCCTTCAAAAAGTCTTAACATACCAGAAGTGCATACCAGGAATCCTGAAAATGCAGAAGCTAAAGATGAAAATGGTGCAAATAATGGTAACTTCTGGGCCCAGAAATACATCCAGTTAAAGCTGGAGTTACAACAGGAAACGAAAAATCAGAGATCAAGAGCTACGCCAAGACTTAACTAAATTAAGAGCAAGCTACGAGAAGCAAGTAGAAGAGATCAAAAAAGAAATAAACCAGAAGATAATGAAGGCAATACAAGAAATGAGAGAAGAACACAGAAGAGACATAAAAAAAGAACAAATGCAGACATACAGGAAGTGATGGGGTTGTTAAAGCTTTTTATATCTTCCTCATTTAATTTTGGTATTTTATATATAACTAGGAAGTCATCCATTTCTTCCCAGTTCTCAAATTTGTTACAGTATAGGTGTTCAAAGTAATTTCTTATAATATTCTGGAATTGAAGCAGTAATAAAAGCTCTACCTACAAACAAAAGTCCAGGCCCAGATGGATTCACAGCAAAATTTTTTTCAGTACTTTAGGGAAGAATTTACTCCAATCCTCCTCAAATTATTTCATAAAGTACAAAGTGAAGGAATACTACCAAACTCATATCCTGAGGCCAGCATCACACTAGTCCCAAAAACAGACAGACTTAACCAGGAAGGAAAATTATAGACCAATATCCTTAATGAATATAGATGCAAAAATCCTCAATAAGATACTGGCAAACAGAATCCAACAAGTAATCAGAAAGATCATACACCATGATCAAGTGGGCTTCATCCCTGAGATGCAAGGCTGGTTCAACATACGTAATCAATCAATGTAATGCACCATATCAACAAAACAGAAAACAAAAACCACATGATCATTTCTATTGATGCAGAAAAAGCCTTTGACAAAATCCAGCACCCCTACATGATAAAAACACTGAGAAAAATAGGTATAGAAGGGCTCTACCTAAATCTCACAGAAGTCATATATATATATATATATATATATATATATATATACACACACACACATATACACTAAGCCTACTGCAAATATAGTAAATGGAGAAAAATTGAAATCATTCCCTCTCAAATCAGGAACAAGACAAAGATGCCCACTGTCACCACTCTTATTCAACACTGTCCTTGAAACACTGGCCATAGCAATCAGACAAGAAAATGAAATAAAGGGAATCTGCATTGGAAAGGAGGGGGTCAAATTCTCCTTATCTGCAGATGATATGATTATCTACATGAAAGACCCTAAAAACTCCACTACGAAACTCCTAGAAACAATAAAAAAAATTCAGCCAAGTCTCAGGCTACAAATTTAACACTAAAAAATCAATAGCTTTTCCTTATACTAACAATAAACTTATTGAGCAAGAACTCAAATAAACAATTCCATTCTCAATAGCTAAGCAAAAAATTAAATACCTAGGAGTATACCTAAACAAGGATGTGAAGGACCTATATAAAGAAAACCTACATTACATTGAATAAAGAAGTTATAGGAGACAGTAGAAAATGGAAAAGCGTCCCCTGCTCTTGGATAGGCAAAATAAATACAGTCAAAATGACTATATTACCAAAACTGATAGAGATTCAATGCAATCTCTATCAAAATACCTGCAAGTTTCTTCAAAGAACTTGAAACAACAATTCTTAAATTCATATGGAACCAAAAGAGACCAAGAATAGCCAAAGCAATTCTGAGCAACAGGACCAAAGCAGGAGGCATTACAGTTCCAGACATCAGGCTATACTATAAAAGCCATAGTGGTAAAACAAATTTGGTACTGGCATAAAAATAGACAGATAGACCAGTGGAACAGAACTGAAGACGCAGAGACAAACCCAAACACCCTCAATTAATTAATCTTTGACAAAGGGGACAAATGCATACAATGGAAAAAAGACAGCCTGTTCAACAAATGATGGTGGGAAAACTGGACATCCACATGCATAAGAATGAACCTAGCCACACACCTGTCACCATGCACCAAAATCAAATCATAGTGGATCAAAGACCTAAACATTTAAAATGAAACACCAAACCATCTAGAAGACAAAGTAGGCAAATTTCTAAAAGACATAGGGGTAGGCAAAGACTTTCTTGACAAGACACCAAGAGCAAAAGAAATTATCCCCATTGCTAACAAATGGGATCTTGTCAAATTAAAAAGCTTCTGCACAGCAAAAGAAACTATCAGCATTGTAAAAAGAGAACCAACAGACTGGGAAAATACATTCACCACCAACATCTCAGATTGGAAGCTCATAACCAGAATATACAGGGAGCTGAAGAAAAGTAATACCAAAATAAAGGATCCTATTCAAAAGTAGGCAAATGAAATGAAGAGGCAGTTCACACAGGAAGAAGTACAAAAGGCCAATAGATACATGAAAAGATGTTCAACATCTCTAGCCATAAGAGAGATGCAAATCAAAACAACGCTAAGATACCATCTCACTCCAGAGAGAATGGCCTATATCAACAAGTCAAATATCAATCAGTGCTGGCCTGGCTGCGGGGAGAAAGGAACCCTTCTGCACTGCTGGTGGGAATGTAAATTCGTACAACCACTCTGGAAAGCAATATGGAGAGATCTCAAAAGACTAGAAATAAATATCCCCTTTGATCCAGCGACATGCCTCCTGGGATTATATCCAAAAGTGGCCAATACAACACACAGCAGAGTTATATGTATACCCATGTTCATAGCAGCACAACTAACAATAGCCAAAATGTGGAAGTCACTAAAATATCCATCAACACACTATTGCGTACACAAACTGTGGTATTTGTACACAATGGAATACTATGCATCAATAAAGTCCAACAGTGTGGAGGCCTTTGCGGGCAAATTGAAGAAGCTTGAGAACATCATGCTTAGTGAAGTAAGTCAGAAGCAGAAGGTGAAACAATGAATGGTCTCTTTGATATGAGAGTCCCAGATCACAACAATTATGGAACTTAAAGCAAAAAACAAAGTGAAATGGGGGGGGGTGGGGGGGAGAAGGGAGAGAGGGGAAGGTGGGGGGAGGGACAGAAAGAGTGGGAAAGCCCTTGTGTCCTTGGTAGGATATGTATGTGCACAAAATTCTCAACTCCATTGTAAACCTTAAATTTTGCACGTATACGTATCAAATGGGAAAAAAAAGTAAAGTGGAACAAAAAAACAGACTGCATTTGAATTACTTTTTGGTATCGCTCTAGAACAGTAAAAGCTTTGTCATAACATCTGTGTAAGTTCCCTGATAATTATTATTTACAAAAGGGTATTAGTTTGCAAAACATAATTATATCAAATCAAGTGAAATCATATAAAATCTTTAAAAAATACACATGCATAAACTTACGTATGGATAGGTAGATAAAATGACAAACTAAATCTGGGAAAATATTACAAATAAATGAAATATGAGTAAATAACTTCAGAAATTAAAAAAAATCTTAAATAACTATGACATTATATCTAGTGCTTTATGTTATATACTTTTGTTATATAGACATAATTTAATGTAGCAATTTGATAGAAACTTAAGTTCATTTGATATAAAAATTCACTTATTCAGTCT
Organism: Ctenodactylus gundi; assembly: GCA_004027205.1. Classification (NCBI taxonomy): domain Eukaryota; kingdom Metazoa; phylum Chordata; class Mammalia; order Rodentia; family Ctenodactylidae; genus Ctenodactylus; species Ctenodactylus gundi. Next base: position 650,027 of record PVKB01000596.1, on the reverse strand, counting down.
TTGCTGTAAGTTTATCCTAAGAAAATGGATGACTGCCTGAGTATCTTCTGAATGTGCAAACATTTACCTTTCAGTACTCAGCTAAGGAACTTGAAATTTAAAATTTCTCTTTTTCTTGAAGTTAAAATTTCTCTTTTTGTCTCTCACATACTCTAGCCTTATGAATTTCATTGTTATAGTTCTTTTCTTATGTGGACAGGTGGGTGGCGCCAATGTAAAGAATGTCAAAAATATATAGTAAGATACAAAAGAATTTATAGCAAATTGTCCCAATAAAGGGCTCTGCTGGACCCAGAGAAGAGGCATCAAGATAAGGTGACTGCAGCCCATTCTAGGATTGGGAAGATGAGCTAAAAAGTGGTTAAGTATGTCAGATGCAGAAGATAAAATCTGCTTTTTCCCACTATTTTTATTAATATACAATGAATTTGGGTGTTTCGTACACATATTTATCGTATCAACTGTACAATCCCTTCCCATCTTCTACCCTCCCACCCTCTCCCTATCCCTTCCCCCAACTCTGGCTATCACTTCATGTGGTTTTCTCAAATGTCTGTGTTCTGGGTTTCTCAAGTCAGAGAAACCACACAGTATTTATCAATCTTCTGCACCTAAATCATTTGACATAAGTCACCACTCTAACTCAGCTTCCTATTCCTCAAATGGGTCGCAGCAGTTAAATCTGGATGCCTCTTCTCTGAATCCAACCAATTCCTTTAATGGTACATTTACCAAAAGTTTTTTTCCCCCCTATATTTTGCTATTTCTTTGTTGCCATTCTTAAACCTGGCCTTACCCATCAGTTCACATTAGAAAAAAACAAGCATCAGTCACTTTATTTTCTAGGTCTGTCATTCTGTTCTGAAGATGTTTAATGTGGTTGCTTATCACTTCCTGTGTGTTTTTTCACTTCCTGAATATCTGCACTCAATTTTTCTATATCTGTTGTCTTCTCTAATTTCTTGTATTGCCTTCATTATCTTCTGGTTTATTTCTTCTTTGGTCTCTTCTAATTGCTTTTCAAGTCTTGCTTTTTGCTTAGCTATGTGTTCGTGCAGTTCTTGCACTGTTTTATTTCATGCTTTGTTTCCTGCTTTAGTTCAGTGAATATCTGGGCCCAGAAATTACCATCCTTTTTGCCATTTTCACCTCTGGATGCAATTTCATTGTCCCTGGTATCAACTTCTGGGGTGTCAGGTCTTTTTGCAGATTCGTTAACACGTTTCCCCACAGTTCTGCTACCCCTGGCTGTCTCTGGTGTGCAGGAAAGAAGGGTTTGGTGAAGGCCCAGTCCTAAATGCCTCTGGAATCCTCTGGCCCAAGAGACAGACAGGGCGATGTAATTACTGGTCCTAGATCCCTCTGGAAGCCTCTGGGGCTCAGGACTGACAGGGTGATGGAATTCCCTGGAAGCCTCTGGAAGCCTCTGGAAGCCTCTGGAAGCCTCTTGCTCACGAGATGGACGGGTGATGGACTTCCTGGTCCTCAATTGCTCTGGCATGCAGGGCAGCAGTGAACCGGAAGCCTCTGCTGCGTGTCAGAGAACGGGGTGATGATCCCCCTTTTGAGGTGTCTTGTTCCCCCTGGTCCACTCATCACAGCTCTCCCATCTGTCCTGGCTTTCCTCCCCCAGAGTGGGGCTCTCCAACCACTGAGCTGAAATGCCCTGAGCTGTTCAGGGGATCAACAGCCTTTTTTCCCCTTTTCTCCTCTCTGCCTCTTGTGCCAGCTTCTTCCTAGGCACTGCTTAAGGGTGAGCCTAAAGCCCTGGTGTGCTCTTCTGAGATTTCTTTTACTCTAAAGGGTACAGTCTTGAGCTTTTTTCCCCTTTTTAAAATGGTGCCTCCTTTTGTCACTGACTGTGAAGGCTGCCGAGCCCTGTTTCTGATTTGGAATCCAAGGGTCTTTTCTAGGGGGAGCGCATGTTGCGTTTGTAGTACCCACTACCCACGGCTTGGTTTTCCTAGGCTGCAGCCTCCAGCTGTCGACTATTTCCACTTCTCTGGATCCGTGCTTACCTCAGGCTGAGGTTCTGGCTCCGGACTTTCCTCCCTCTGGTCTGTGGATCCCGGCAGCTCAGGTCTGTGCCGAGTCAGCTGCTTTTTTTCTTCCTCTTCCAATGTGACTTCAGGATTTTTGACCCGCCTGCAGCGTCCTGTTCCCTGTTGGGATGCTACGGCCTCTTACAGCCCCATCAGATCATCAGGCCCTTGCGAGCTTTCCTCCGTCCGCAGCTTTCTGCGGCTCCAATCATTTGCAGCAAGCTGCAGCGGCTTCCTGGGCTGCTGGGATCTTTTTTTCCTCTGCTTTCGATGATCCTTCGGAATTTCTGATTTTCCTCTCACTTCCTTTCAGTTGTTGGGGATGCTCCTCTCTTTCCTAGCTACACTGAACACACTTTTTCTAACTAAGTTCTTGACTTTTTAAGTGGGTCGATAAGGAGCTGTTACTCAGCCGCCATATTGACCAGAACATGAAATCTGTTAAATAACGTATGGTCTCTCTGATATCTGAAACTCAGTATACAGACATTCTACAGCGTTAGTGGGAGTTGGGGGGATGGGGAGTATGTGGGAGTGTCAAAAATGGGAAGGGATCACAAAGTTGATGTGATACGTATATGCACAAAATACTCAAGTTCATTATAAACATTGTGTGTCATATATATATTAATCAAATTGGGAGAAAAAGTTTGCATTGATGAGAAAAAAACAACACAGACTGAAAACAAAAGGATGGAAATCAACATTCATGAAACTGGACAAAGAAAACAAGCATGGGTTTCCACTCTTCTCAGAAATATTAAGGCAAAAGAAACAAATTTGAATATTATATACTGGTTAAGGGAATAATCAATATATATGCATATAATATTAGAGTACCTATTTTATAAAACAAAAACTACTGGCCATGAAAGGGCAAACAGGCCTGAATACAATTATAGTAGGGTACTTTAATACCCCACTATCACAAATAGAAATGTCAACCAGGCAAGAAAATCCACACTATGGAACAAAATGGACTTCACTGATATTTACAGAATGTGCCATCCAACATCAACAGGATATATTTTTTTCAGCAGCACATAGTTCATAAATCAATTAATACAATACAGCACCTAAATAAAAGCAAAAACAAAAATCACCTGATCACCTCAATAGATGTAGAAAAAGCTTTCAACAAAATTCAACATTCATAATAAAAAACTATGAAGGAAACAGTTAGAGAAGGACCTTACCTCAAACACAAAAGAACACAGAAGCCTTTTACACTAACCTACCCTACTACTAATACTTATACCAAATGGGGAAAAAGTAAAAGCATTTCCCCTTAAATCAGGAACACAATAACGCCCTCCTTTTCAACATAGTACTCAAATCCCTTGCCAAAGTAATCAGGCAAAAAATGAAATAAAGGGAATATGTATTAAAAAGGAAGAAGTTATAACTATCCTTATTTGCAGATGATATAATTGTCTATATAGAAGATCCCAAAAACTCCACCAAGAGACTTTTAGAATTAACAAATTCAGCTAAATTGTGGGTTACAAAATTAATAAAAAAATAGCATTCCTCTACACTAACAATGAACTCACTGAGAAAGAGTTGAGAAAAATAATCCCATTGTCAATAGGTCCTAAAAAATTAAATATCTAAGAATAAAGCTAATCAAGCTCACTAAGAAGTGAAGAACCTCTACAAAGAAAACTGCACCATGCTGGGAAAAAAAAAAAAAAACTGAAGAGGACATTAGAAAATGAAAAGACATTCTCTGTTCCTAGAGGCAGAACTAATATAGCCAAAATGGCTGTACTGCCAAAGCTGATACACAGTTCAATGCGAATCCTATTATACTTCAAACAACATTTTTCATAGAGCTTGAGAAAAGAATCCTAAAATTTATATGGAACCAAGAGAGAGCCAGGATAGCCAAAGCAATCCTAAGCAACAAGATAAAAGCAAGTAGCATTACAATTTTGGACATCAATTTATATTACAAATCAACAGTGATAAAAACTATCTGGTACTGGTACAAAGATAGGAGGTTAATCAATGGAACAGAACTGAGAATGCAAATACAACCTCAAGTACCCTCAGCTATCTGATCTTAAACAAGGGGCCAGAAACATACACTGTAGAAAGAACAGCCTCTTCACTAAATGGTGCGAGGAGAACTTCTTATCCATATGCAGAAGAATCTAAACACATACTTACCTCCATGTACTAAAATCAAATCAAAGTAGACGAAAGACCTAGATATTAAAGTGGAAACACTGAAACTCCTGAAAGATAAAACAGGTAAAACTCTTCAAGATGCAGGTATGGTCAAAGGCTTTCTCAATAGGATACCTGATGCAAAAGAAATAATCTGGAATCACTAAATGGGAAAATACAAAGTTAAAAAGCTTCTTCATGGCAAAGGAAACAATAAGGAGACAACTGAAAGAACAGGAAAGAATTTTTACCACCTACACCTGGGAAAAGAGGCTAAGAACTAGAATATTGAAAGAACTGAAGAAAAACAAACCCGTCAAAATTAAAGACCCAATTAAAAACATGGCAACTGAAATGAATAGGCAGTTCTCAGAGGAAGAAGTTCAAAGGCCAGCAAATACATGAAAAATGTTTAATATCCTTAACCATTAGAGAAATGAAAATGAAACAACATTGTGATACCTTCTTACCCCAATGAGAATGGATCGTATCAAGAACTCAAAAAGTAATGGATGCCGGAAAGGATGTGGGGAAAAAGGAACACTTTCACACTGCTACTGCATGTATAAACTGATAAAACTACTATGGAAGACAGTACAGAGTTTCCTCTAAACACTGAATAGTTTTCCCTTTGTCCCAGTGATATCTTTACCAGGTATCTTTCCAAAAGAGTTATAAGCGTCACATAACAAAGATACATGCATACCAATGTTTATAGCAGCATAATTAATAATAGAAAAATCATGTAAGATGTCAAAATATCCATCAATAGACCAATGGATTAAAAAATGTGGTATATATACACAATGGAGTACTACTCTGCCACACAGATAGATGTCATTTGCACATAAATGGATACAACGTGAGACCATTAGGCTTAGTGAAGTCAATTAGACTCAGAAGAACAAATATCATATAGTTTGCCTAATGTGAGAAACACTGAGTATAAACAAATAAATACATGAGATGCTGAGAACAGAAAGATGACGGAAGATTTGGGAGGATAACAAATGGGGTGGGAAACAGAACGTGAAGTTTCTGCAATGTACCTGCACCCAAAATTCTAAAGTTTAATGTAACCACTGTGTATTGCTTATACATATAAAAATGAGATTTTTAAAAAGATTTCACCTTTATCTTGAATTATTCTACTGAATTTTTGGTAATTCTTTTTTCACTTAGCTGAAAAGTTTATTCACTGGATATTCCTTCTTAAAATAACAACAGCAACCTTCAAAAGGAATAGAGTGTATTTTCTTTAAATCTTTCCCATATAGATGTGATATGTAATAGCTGCAATGAGTTTGGATAATTTGTACATATATATATCATGTCAGCATTACAATCTTATCCCCCTCCTATTTTCAGCCCTCCTTCACTCTCCCTATTCCCACTAACACACCCATTTGGTTCCATAAAATGCTTGTGTGACCACTGGAGAGATTATGTCAACTTGAAGCAATCAGGAACCACACCTGGATTAAGGTTTAGGAACCATTAGATTAGGCAATTAGGAACCAGCCTGGATTAGAGTGGGAATGATTTGTGGGTCAGCAAATGAGGAAAGAGCACCCGACCTGATGTGGGAGGCCCAACTGGGAACTTGAACTATAAAAAGGAAGGAAGACAAAAAGATTGTTACAGTTTTTTCCTCTGGGGAAGCTCTCACCTTCGCAATCATTTACCACAACTACTTGCTAGACAATGACTTGCCACATGCAGATCTTCATCACAGAATAGCTCCAGTCTCAACTTGTGCCTGTCTGCCTGTTGCTCATCTTCAGTTGCCAGTCTTCACCATTATTCTTCAAACAACTGAGATCCACAGCAGACTCTCACTGCCTCTCCTGTAGTCTTGGACAGGTGTTCTACCTCGCAGCGAAGCAGACCCTCCAGCTCTCCCATGTGCAGGATGCCATTCTGGACTATCTCTGTCCTCAGACTTGTGAGCCTTCCAAATAGATCCTTATTGTTATAATTTTTGTAAATTCTGCCTTCTGTAAGAACCCAAACTAATACAGCCTGTATTCTGGGTTTCTCATTTTAGAGAAACCATGTGATATTTAACCTTTTGTGTTTAGCTGTCTTCACTAAACATTAGGGTCTTCAGTTGTGACCATTTACCTACAAAAGCTTGAAATCTGTCTGTCTTTATGGAAACGCAGTATTCCATTGAATAAATGTATACTCTACATTTGTCGTATCCACTGACATGTAGATATCTATTTAAATTTAATACATAATATCATAAAGGGTATTGAATTGATTGAATAAAAACTTTCCAATTCCCCTAGATTTTGCTATTCTTCTAAGGATGATCATCACTCCTTTTATAATGCAGGGTTTTCCTTACATGTAAGGATTGTCAGCAGCAGAGGTAACTGAAAGATTTGCATTAAAAGGCTTATTCAGGAGTGGCTAGGCTTTAGATTAGGAACCCTGGAGGGGCAAACTGAAAAGAATCTTTGCTGGCCCAGTGACGCAGGCTTGTAATAACAGCACTCTGGGAGGGTGAAACATGAGGACTGCAAAGGTGAGCCTACCTTGGACAACTTACTAAGAATCGATTTCAAAAATAAACGTAAAAATGGATGGGAGATATAGTTCAGTGCAAAGTTCCTGGGCTCAATTTCCAGCATCAGTCAATCAATCTATCAGTAAGTGGAAACAAAAGGACCTTACTCTGAACTAACACTACTCTGATCTCTGTGCATTTGAACTTTTTGGACAAAAACTTTAGAATTACAACCTGGCTATAAGTTTCACATGGACTAAGAGACAAAACTGACAATACAAGTACTATATAATTCACACGCATTTACACTTTCGGCTTTCCTGAGCTGTACTGAAGAGAAATTATCTAAGGCCTCTTATAAATATATAATAAAGTGTATAAAAGTAACAAAATTAATTTAACTTATCACTTTAGGAAATAACAGTTCAAATTCAGTAATCACAAAATAAAGCCTAAAACCATAAATCCGTTTTCAAAGACACATACATATGCATTGAGTTGTCTGAAAAGTCATAATGTACTTTCCTATGTTTTTCAAATGACATTTATTTATGTATAAAGAACAAAGACTTAATTAATGACATACTGCCTGTTTTGTTCCATAACCTTTTGTCATCTTTCAGTGAACTTCATAATTCCTCAGTCATGGAAAGACTTGTCTTTATTGGCAAAAACTGAACAAGGTGCTAATTTACAGTCTAATTTGAATCAAATGTTAAACCAAAAAAGGAGAATTTTGAAGACAGGGTAGCAAACAGAAGTCTGATGGTGCAAGGTCAAGATAGTGAATATGGTGGGTGTGGCAACACATCCTATCCAAGCTCCAATAAGTTCCGATGAGTGGTCAAACTACTGTGTTATCTTGCATTGCCGTGATGAAATACAACTCCCTGGCAATCAACGAACTCTGGAAGTTTCTGGATGACGAATTTATTCAAACTGTTCAGTCACTTTCTAACTGACACTTGTTGCTTGGTAGGAGTAGGAAAAAAAAAAAAACACCTTTAAAATCCCACCACACCAAGTATAACTTTCTTCTGAATAATGTCTGCTTTTGATGTTGTTTGAGGCCAACCATCTTGTCAAGAACAGGACCTTTTGCGCACTACACTGCTGTAAACAATCCACTCTCATCCGTTGCTTCAAAAAGGATCATGTTCCTCATGTTTAATGAGCATATCACAATATGCGCTGTCCAATGAACTTCCTTCAGTTCACAAGGAACCCAAGTATCAAACTTGTTTATATGTTCCACTTTCTTCAGGTGGTTGTAAATGCTTGAATGATGAATGGTCAATGTTTCTTTCTCTTGTATCGTATAACATGGGTTTGACTCAATCAATGTCTTTGGTGGACCTTCCTGACACAGGAAAGTCAACTGAGATAAAAATGAACAGCAAGGAATTTCATGAACCATCATTAACACTGACATTTTTGTAGGGCATTGTCACTATAAATCATACATAACTTTGCACAAGCTTGACATTTCTTTCCTTTATGGAAGTGTTAAAATATGGTGAAAGGCAATATGGTCTTTCATGTTCACCTTGATATATAAGCTCCCAAAGACAAACCAAATCACTCAATTTTTCTTTACAATGAAGCTGTAACTGTTAGCTGTCAAATAACATAGCATTAACACAGATGTGAATGACTGGCATTTCCAAAAAGAAGCTAGCTAGCATCATCTGTTGCAAAAATCCATCATGACTTTTTAGACAACTCAACAGGTAGGCTGAAATATTGATAGCATTCCTAGCAATTGCTACACCATACTAAGTCACACAAGTGCGTGTAACAGCACATACCCACGGGTTCTGGTTAAACTGTATGGCAGGTGGAGGAGGTAGAGTTAGCACTATCCTGCTCTCTCCCATTCAGTGTCATGTTGTCACCTATGTTGTTCATGTTCAAGCATGACACAACTGAATCATAAAAGAATCACTACAACATCACATAAGACAGCCACAGTGGTTCTATAATCTCAACATTTTGGAAGGCTACAACAGAAGGATCCCAACTTCAAGCCTGGCCTGGCCAACTCAGTGGCTCAGTAAGACTATGTATCTCAATAAGACAAAAGAAAAATGCTGGGGATGTAGCTCTAGGTTCAATTTCCAGTACTGGCACGCACACACACACACACACACACACACACACACACACACACACACACACAAAAGCCCACCAAACTCCCCCCCCCCCATAATAATGCTTATGATCTCAGTGCAGGGTTACATGCACCTACAGGTCTTCAGCTGGACACACTATCTCTAGTTACCCCCTCTCATTCTCACATCTGAGGCTCCCAGGTTCTGCCACAGCAGCTCCACTGCTCATTCTGGGTCTCCTGGCCACTGCATTCTGTGCTTCTTTTGGCCATTTAATACACTTTAAACTGACTTCTGGCTTCTCAGAGGTTGATGAAGACTAAGTGCTGGAACTGACTATATCCTAGCTGATGGTTGAATACTCAATAGCCTGAAAGTGGTTGTTCAACCTGAAATTAACCATTGTGAGAATAATTATACTATAGAAATTGGAAAACACTATAAATATGAGCTTTTAAATTTTTTCTACTTCTACTGAAAGCCAACTTATAGGCATACCATGAAGACTGACATGTACTAGTATTTGTTTTTCTTTGTGAATACGTCCCATTTAAATATATTATAAATTTAATGGGTGGCAGAAAATAGAAATTAACATCTTTGTCTTCAACCAGAAACTTGCTTTTCCCTTTTCTGTTTAATTAGGGTTGTGTGCTGTACTGCGTAACAGTGCACACATGTGGCGTTGCTTGCAGTGATACAAAGACAAGTCTCTCACCTGCATGTCCAATTCATGGCACCTCTGAGCAATTTCTTCCTTTGCTGATAGAGCTTCATTTAGTTCTTCTGTAGTTTTCTTCAACTAGTTAAAACAAGAGATATGATACATGTTTCATTTTGAGATGGAGACAAAAATTACACATGAATCACAGGATTAAATAATTTCTTGGGGTTGCAGGTGTAGCTCAGTGGTTCAAGTGCTTGCCAAGCATGTGTAAGGCCTTGGGTTCAATTTTCCAGCATCATATAAAAGTCAGCCAGACGTGGTAGGGCATGTCTGTAATCCCATGACTCACGTCGTTGAGGCAGGAAAATTGCCATGAGTTCAAGGCTGGCTTGGGCTATATAGTGACTTCAGGACCAGCTTAAAACTATAGACTGAAGCTCTGTCTCAAACTCCCCAAAAAAAAGAAAAAAGAAAAATCACATTTATTTCTTGGGAGGTAACAAAGAGGGTAAATCAAAACCTCTTATAATATTCAAAAGAAGGTATTTCTAACTTTTAATTTCTCTTAGGCCCTAGGCTTATCTTTTTTGTCTTTTAATTTGGCTCTTTTCCCCATCAAGGTTTCTTGAACATCTTTTTAGTGGATTACTTTTTTCATGATAATGTTGATTCTTTTAATATACGTGAAACTTTACCTTGGCAACACATGTTGTTTAAATTAGTAGTATGTTTCAATACATTGTTTAGTTACATTAAACATGTAAGCTAGTTTGTACAGCACTATCTTAAAAGAAAGCAAAAAAAAATGCACTCAAAGTAGCAACTTCAAAAATACCTTTAAATACAAAGTAGGATAAAGACAGATTTCAGGTTGAGTTAAAATGACAAGAAACAAAGAACACAAAGGCTCCTGACCGAGCGCTGGAAAAGATGTTCGAGAATAGCCTAAACATAAAAAATGGCAGTGTAACAATGTTTTATTAAGAAGTAGTATTTGAAACTACAAAAAATTGCCACTAAAAATCATAAAAATACATTGCAGAATTTCTTTCAAAATATAGTAGTTCCTTTAGAGAATTTAATTATCTACTGACTCATTACTTCATGAATAATAAGGTAGAGTTGACATATTCAATTGAATAAAAATAGCAAAATATCACTGCTTTGTAAGTACATTATAAAAACAAACACGTTACTTTCAAGGATATTGTGTTCAATGTGGCCAAGAGATATCACTAATGAATGAAGAAAAAATTTCAACTAGAAAAATAGGAATTACAACAATTAAAGTGAATTATACAAGATTTTAATTACAAATGCCTTTAATTATATATCATGAACAATATAAATGTCCACTAGCAAAATAGCCTAAATTCTTAAATTTTTGGTAAAATACAAAAAATTGGACCAATTACTCCACAAGCAATTTCAACTGGAAAATTCTTCTCATTATATCCGAAGGTGATCCTTTCAAATCCTTGCATGAGTAAAAACATTGTGAAATTAAATACCTGGCGATCAAGGTCAACATAGGCATCATTTCCAGCAGAAACAGGAGACTCTTTGCTCATCAACTGAAATTAAGATTTAAATAATTGTTAAGTGCAAAGCAAAAAAGATATTCTATATAATATACTCAAACAGCAAAATGAACATAGAGCCACCACTGAAACACAAAAATTAAACCAAAAACACGATAATAAACTGAACATTTCTAGTTATTAATACTTCTGAGTCTGGAACTTTTTTTGCCCTCCAGGATAATGCCTTCAGTTAAAATTAAGTCTGGGTGGGTATGGCAGCATGTGCCTATGACCTCAGCACTCCAAGAGGCTACAGCTAAAATTTCCCAGGTTTATGCCGAGCCTAAGCAATTGGAGAAGACCCAACTTCAAAATAAATAAAGCTCTGGGGATGCAGCTCAGTGTAAAAGCTGCAGGTTTAATTCTAATATGGTATAAGTAAACAGATAAATGAATAAAAAGGGGGGTGGAGATGCAGCTTAGTGCAAAGACATGGGGTCCAATCCCCATATCAGTAACACAACGAGTAGACTGAATTCTGATTCTCATCTTCACTGTAAGCCTCAGCTGTAAGAATCAAGTAAAGGGGCTGAAGGTTAAAAGGCACAGTGGTTAAAGTGCTTGTCTTGCTTGTACAAGGACCTTAGCTAGATTTCCCAGCACCACATAAAGCTGGGTGTGGTGCCGTAAAAGCCTGTAATTCCAGCACTACGGATGCTGAGGCAGGTGGTTTGCCCTGAGTCCAAGGCCAGCCTGGGCTACACTAGTGAGTTCAGGACCAGCCTGGACTACAGAGCAAGACCCTGTCCCCAATGCCCCCACCAAAAAAAAAAAAAAAAAAAAAAAAAACAGTGAACTTCTTCTTATCTCTGAGAAGACAAATAGTCAAGTTAATGACAAAGCTAGACACTTTAAATGATCTTTCAATAGAAACACTATGTATCTATTTATTTCTAACTAATAAATGTGGAGTATCTGTCTTATCCAAAAACTGGAAAATACTAATGATAAGACCTCAGTCCCCCTTTATCTTCGGGGGTATGACAGGGTGACATGAAAGAGGTGAGAATTCTGGTCATGACAGATGTTGGGGCAAACTCAAATGACCCAATCTTCTATGGTTTCTTTTTTATGCTCTAACTGAAGAACAAAAGGGATGAGGACAATTAGCAACATGAGAGTGTTTTCTTTCAATTAGAGGAAGTATATACTGTAAAGAAGAAAATTAAATAACATATGAAGAAATTATTGTACCATCCAGAAAAACTTTCACAATTTTGAAATACTTAAGAATTAGCTATCTGTGCCAAACTTGGATCTAGCAGAGTGCACATAAGAAAGATAATTAAGTAAACATGCTATCATGTAAAAAGGCTGCAAGCGAATACTCAGAATGCACCTATATTGACCCAGGTAAGAGAAGGCAGGGGAAATCCTTCCTTCCAGTCTTTTCCCTGGCTATATTTTTCATCTGCACGACAGCACAGCACCACCACTGGAACAAGCTAAGTAGCCCCTTGGGAACAAGTGTACTTTTCCTGCTGTCTGGCACCTCCTGCCTGGAAGCCTGGGCCTCAATGGGAGCTGGTTCCCTTCCCACTTGTGCCTTTCTACTTTCCTCTTTCTAGCCCTAGCCCTGCATCCTTCTGCTCGCTGTCCTTCTCATTTTGCTTTGGCTCTGCAGTGAGTCCTCTTGGCTTTACCTGCCTAACTTTTAACTCTCTTCTGCTATTGCTTTACTCTCAGGAATCTCCTCATTCCTGCTTTAGATTCCATGGTCATTTGTTTCATCAATTAACCTTATCTATTTAACCTAGATTTCATGGCCCACTGCTGTAGCAACTTTTAGCAATATTCTCAATTCTCTTACTTCATTATTCTTACAAGCAAAATACCAATCCAACTACCTATCTCTTCTGGCCATGTACCATAGCTAGCAAGTGTATGAGAGCAAAAAGTCCCCCAAATCCCCACAAAATTCCTGTCATTATTAATAAATACTGTCCAATTTCCGCTGGGGTACAGACTCTAGAAAACTACAGCTGTGCTTCCCCAGTAGGGAGCCTCACACCTGACTCCCTAGCATGCTTCAGCAGAAAATCTTGCTCCCTAGAGAATTCTCCCACTCTTCCTAAGGCCTAAGCTACAAAATGACCTCCATGCATTCTCACCCTTTCCCTTGACATTCCTGTGGGTACATGGAAATACTTCTCATGCTAGGCAAGGCTGGGCACTTGTGCTCTCAGTCCCAGCTTCTCAGACTTGGTTCTATCTATTAATCCTCACAACTGTATCTCAACCTCTACTCTTTTCTTTCTTATGGCTTCTTCCACTTGCATTTAAACAGATACAAGACTATCATTTACTTGAATAAACATTTTTCCAAAATTGGAAATACAGAAATTGTTAATACATAAAAAGATCATGAGTCATTAAGCCACAGGAAGATCTGACTTCAAACACATAAGAAAAGCTCTTATCAAAAAAAAAAAAAAAATGGACAAACTTGGCCTAGTGGCTCATGCTTATAATTCTAGTATTCTGAAAAGCTGAGGCAGGAGGTGTTGGGGTCTTCAGGGCCTGAGAGCCTCAGCATCGCTGACCTTGGCTGAGTTCCTTCCTTCCCACAAACAAATGTTACTGCTTGTAAATTAATCCAGGTGTTATTTTGCTTAAGCTCCTGGAACTGCTCCTTATTGCATCCTCCCTCCTCTACTCCTTCCCTCCCCATGGGCGACCCCACACTGGTCAAGGCCTTGCGGATTGGCCCAAGATAACTACCTCAGTCCATTTAAGCCCCTGTACTCCCTAAATAAACTGGAGACAGCGATCACTGAATCGACTCCCAGAGTGTGTTACTCTGTTGTCCGATCCCTCGGTTGTTCTAGGGGTCGCCGCGGGGCAGACACCTACAAGGAGGACTCCCAAGTTTGAACCCAGCTTGGGCAATTTAGAGACTTAGCTAGACCCTTTCTCAAACAATAAAAAAGGGGTTTGGGAAGGTAGCTAACAGCAAAGGTACTCAATCCCCAGTACTGAAAAATATGAAAGAAAAAAATGGATAATTAGGGTTGGTTAAGATGTGAAGTAATACCCATTGGCAGTCCCTCACAAAATTAAACACATGATCCATCAATTCCATTTCTGGATACAGATGTCCCTTGACTTTTAATGGGGCCATGTTCCAATAAAACCCATTTTTTTTGTATGTTAAGAATTTACTACACTTAACCTATCCAACATCTTAGTTTAATAACACCACATACTGTATATTGTTTTTCTCCCCCATGGTAGACGGTGAGCTGTGGCTCACTGTTGATACAGACCATCACAAGAGTATATTGTGTCTATAATATGACACGATGATATAATGTATAATCTGGGTTCGAACTTGTGATCCTCCGGCCTCAGCCTCCCGTAGTGCTGAGATTACAGACCTGTACCACCAGACCCAGCTCCCCGTTTCATTCCCTCCCCAACGCTCCCCAAAACAAAGCCTTCATACCTTGGAGGAGTTCTTGAATTGAGAGTTTCAAGAAATGAGAGCCTATCAGTCTACAAGAAAAAAATAATATAACCTGAGCAGCTGTAAAGGGGGAGGGAAGGTGCTGAACCTTTGTGACCAGAAATGAGTTGGGAAGAGGCATTATTTCTGGCACAACCCATGAGGGAGAGTGTTCCGGCATGGTGCTACAGTATAGTATAGTATAGTATAGTATAGTATAGTATAGTATAGTATAGTATAGTATAGTATAGTATAATATATACCCAGGAAAACATCAAACTCAAAATTTGAAATACAGACTTTACTGAATGCATAAGGTAGGAGCTATTCTCAAATCAAAAATTTTGAAGTTGAGCTATTTTAAGTTGGGGTCCATTCATATATATCAAAAACTTTTTTAAACCACTATTCAAACTTTTACATTCGGGTATATTACATTAATTTTATATTTTGTTTCAGTCAACACTTAAAATTTTTCTACACCTATTCTTTTAATATATTTTATTGGCTATGTAATACTCCACTGCATGGAGGTATCAAACGTTAAGAAACAGTACACCAAAAGATATACCATCCTTTTATGTTTCTGTTAACATTAAAGAGTTTGATAAACGTTGTGTGATGAATCTTAGTCTGCAATTCTAAATAATTCCTTGAAAAAGAACCATAAACCAGCACCACAAAGAACAAAACACCAAGTAGGCATCCAAAAAAAAAGGTAAATATTCAGTCATTTGGAGAAAAGTTACTATTCCGGCAAGTGCTTTTTTGCATTCATCTTAATTTTTAAAAACAATTTTACTGTGATAAGAAATTCATGACATGAAATTTAACTTTTGGGGGGTAAATACATGAATTCCAAATTCTGTAACACATTAGCACCATGAGGTTTGGGAAATGAGTGAGTCTATGTCCACCTTTTTTTCAGACGTTCCCCTTAACCGACAACTGCCTCGCTTTCTACCCTGTCATTCATGCTGGAGCCTTTTTATGCCATTATTTTTGTGCATTACATGAGAGACACCCATCTATAGTCAATCTGTTGTGTTTGGTCCACTTCACTGAGCAGTATTGACTCTAGGTGTCCCTATTCTCACTCAAATCCTTCCTATCTGTCTTTTTCATGGCTACATAGTTATTGCATTGTGTCTAAGTACGACATCTTCAACCATTCCTGTACGGACGGGCAGGTAGGCTGCTTCCAGGATTTGGCTACTATGAATTGTGGTGCTATAAATATGAATATGCATGTCTTTTTGGTACCCTGACTTTCTTTTGGAAACACATCCAGTAGGGCAGTAGCTGGATCAAATGTAATTTCCATTCTCGGCTTTCTAAGGAACTTCCACCAAACTGCTTTCCTTAATGATTGTACTAGATTGCATTCTCACCAGTAGTGGAGTTTGTTTTTTTCCACACCCTCTCCAACAACTGTTTTTTGAGTTCTCACTGGAGTGAGGTGAAACCTCAATGTTGTTTTTATTTTCATTTCTCTGATGGCCAATAATGAAGAACACTTTTTCATATGCTTGTTGGCCATCTGTACATCCGAGAAGTTTCATTTCAGCTGCCACTTAATGTGATCATTTAGGTGTTTTTGTGTTTTTCAGTTCAATGTATATTCTAGATACTAATCCTTTGTCTGAACTGTTATTTTTTCCCACTCTGTGGGCTATCTCTTCACCTTGCCGATTGTTTCTTTTACTGTGTCTTCTATACCTTCTAGGGCTTCACCTATTTTTGTCCTTCAGGAGGTTCAGTGTTTCTGTTTTGATGTCCAGTTCTTTGATCCATTTTGATCCGATTTTAGGGTCTAATTTCATTCTCCTGCATGTAGGGATCCAGTTTTCCCAGCACCATTTGTTGAAGATGCTGGCTTTTCTCCAGTGGATTGGTTTGGTCCCTTCGTCAAGGATCAGTTTACTAAGGGTGTTTGGGTTTGTTTCTGTATCCTCAATTCTGTTCCACTGGTTCTCTTGTCTGTTCTTATAACAGTACCAAGTAGGTTTAATCATCGTTGCTTTGTAGTATTTTTTGAAGTCAGGGACTGTGATTCCTCCAGCTTTGCCCTTGTTACTCAGAATTGGTTTAAAGATTCTGGGCACTTTTGAGTTCCATATAAGTTTTAAGGTTGATATTTTTAGTTCTGTGAAGAATACAAATGGCATTTTGATTGGAACTGCATTGAATCTGTATAGTAGCTTTGGTAGTACGGCCATTTTGACAATATTAGTTCTTTCTATCCAGGAATATGGGATGTCTTTCCATTTTCTGAAGTCCTCTTCAGTCTCTTTTAGGTTATGTAGCTTTCTTGGCATAGGTCTTTCACCTCTATGGTAAGGTTTATTCCTAAGTATTTTTTGTTATTTTTGTTGTTATAATGAAGGGGGTTGTTTTCTTGGTGTCTTTCTCTTTGGATTCGTTATTGGTATGTAAGAATGCTACTGATTTGTGGATATTAATTTTATAACCTGCAACTTCACCGAATTTATTGGTTCTAAGAGCCTTTGGGTGGAATTTTTGGGTATTCTATGTAGAGTATTATGTCATATGCAAATAGAGATATCTTTAATTCTTTCCTTCTGACACATATTTCTTTTATTCCTTGCTCTTGCCTGACGGTTCCTGCCCTGTATTGAAAAGTAAGGGTGATAGTGGGCATCCTTGTCTTATTCCTGAAATTAGGGTGAAGGCTTTCAATCTTTCTCAGTTTAGGATTATATTGGCTGAGAAGTTCTTATAAGTAGCTTAAATCATGTTCCTACTTTCTTCAGACTCTTTATCATAAATGGGTGTTGAATTCTGCCAAATGTTTTTTTGTACCTATTGAGATAATCATATGATTATTATTTTTGCATTTGTTAATGTGGTGTATTACATTTATTGGTTTGTGTACACTGAATCATCTCTGCATGTTTGGGATAAAGCCCACTTGGCCATGGTGTATAAACTATTTTATGATTTGCTACATTCTGTTTGCATTCATCTTAATTTTTAACAGAAACAGAAACACACTGCTCTTATGCTCTGTGCCCTTTTTAACCTAAAAAACTGCTTTCTCCCATGTCATTTTTCAAAAATACGTTTTAATGCCCACGACTACTGGAAAGATGATGTCAACTCGAGGCAATCTGGAACCACACCTGAACTAGGGTTTGGGAACCATGCCTAGATCTGGGAATTAGCCTGGATTAAAGTGCGAGTGATCTGTGGGTCAGCAAATGAGGGAAGAACATCCACCAGGATGTGGAGGCCCAACTGGGAACTCAAACTGTAAAAAAGAGGGAAGACGAAAGATTGTTACAGCTTTACAGCTTCTTCCTCTGGGAAACTCTTGCCTTCACAATTGTCCATGGATATCGACTTGCTACATGCTGCAGATCTTCATCGCAGAATTGCTCCAGTCTCCATCTGCTTCTGTCTGCCCATTGCTGCTCTTTAGTCACCGATGTTTAGTCTCCAGTCTTTGCCACTGTTCTTCAAGATGAGATCCAGAGCCGACTCTCACTGGCTGTCCTACAGCCCTGGATGGGTATTCTACTTTGTGGCTGAGCAGCCACTGGACACTCCAGCTGCCGCACGTGCAGGCAACCATCTTGGACTACCTCTGTCCTCAGCTTTGTAAGCCTTCAAAATAGATTATAATTTCTGTAAATTCTGCCTTTTGAAAGAACCCAAACTAATACAATGCCTTTATAATATGCCAGTATGTTATAGCATAGGTTATTTATACACATCTCCATTTCTGGTTACTTAGGTTATTTGTAGTATTTTTGTCTTACTTTATTGTTGCTGTGACAGAATACCCAACATGCACAATTTAAGGGAGGAAAGACTTATTTTAGCTTATAGCTTCAGAAGGTCTCAGTCCACTCATGGGCAATGGTAAAAGCACATGGCGGTGGCTTAGCTGGAGGAAGATGTTAATGGCATGGCATATTGAAAGTCAAGTGGAGGAGGAAGGAGAGAATGAGCATACACCTCTCCAGATCTAGCCTCTTTCCCTTCAAGGTCCAGCCTGAGCATTCTTACCCTTCTGGGTTAAGCACCAGCGATCCACCCCTTATAGCTAATATGCCCAGTAATGTTCCACACAACCATATTCTGTAGCACTCCTCTAATCCACCACATGCCAGTAATGCACAATCTACTCCATGCCTGTCTTCTACCACATACTTATAAGCAACCCCTCTTGATCAGGCTTTCCCTTTTAACAGCACATAGAATCCACAGGTAATCCACAAGATCCAAATACATAAGGCTATTAGGAGGCATTCCAGATCCAAATCAAAAGTTTCTATACTAGAAAACAATGCTAGAATAACTATCTTAGGAGACAGAGCACAACGGTATGGGCTCTGGATCTGAGTTCTATCTCAGCCACTATTTCCTATGTGAGCTTAAGCAAGTTAGTCAAACTATGGCTCAATTTGTATATTTAAAATAAAAATAACAATACATACTTCACAGGACTGCAGAGTGCTTTTTTTACTCGTGTGACAAAATATATGTAACAGAAGTTGTCATCATTTTAACCATTTTTAAGTATAAAAATCGGTGGTAGCTAAAATCACAGTTAATTTTAAGCAAACTAACAGATGTAAGCTGCTAAGGAGCAGCACCATGTAACATATAACAAGTGTTAGGAAATGGTTGTATTATTTTGTGTCTTTAAATGTCACATTTTTAGGCTAAATTTCTAAAAGTGAAATTATCAGATCAATTACCAAGGCATAATTGTTGGTGCCCCCAGTTTTTGCTCAGGAACAGAATCTTCACATTTGGACTGGCTCTATGAGCTCCAGAAGCACGGATCCCATTTCTCAATCTCCTGGAAGGATACTGGAGTGATATCTGGCTAATCTAAGTGAGAATTCCTACAAGTTTACCAAGAATTAGTGATAATCTTTACTTCAATCATTCCTGCTTATTGGAAATATTTGAGTGCAGGAGCTGGTATGTGAGAAGCCACACTTGAACTAACGAGCTAGGAATGAAGCACTGAGGGAAGCACAGACCTTTTTAGGTCTATCATCTGAAAGAAAACTGTAATCTTGATGATTACAATCTCCATACCAGTCCAAGACAAAGTAAGCTGCTATCTTCCTTGAGTAATTCTTATGGTTTTGGTGTGGAGTTTCCCCAAAAAACCTCATGTATTTGGAATGTGAAAGAATCTTGGAACTTAACTGTGTCAAATAGAGTAATCCACTAATGACTTCCTGTGTTGTTAGGAAGTAGGGTCTGGTAAGAGGGATAGGTCCCTGGAGGAATGACCGGGAAGGGTGCACCTCCTGTGCTTTCTTCATCCTTCTCACTCTACCTCCCAGTCAGATGGGATAGGAGCTCTTC
Source organism: Ctenodactylus gundi (assembly GCA_004027205.1). Classification (NCBI taxonomy): domain Eukaryota; kingdom Metazoa; phylum Chordata; class Mammalia; order Rodentia; family Ctenodactylidae; genus Ctenodactylus; species Ctenodactylus gundi. The sequence goes on along the minus strand of PVKB01000596.1, from coordinate 630,140 downwards.
TCTGCCAGGCCCTTCTGCACTGCCAGGTGACCACACATGCACTGACTGAGAACTCTGTACTGTGAACTAAAATGAACCTTTCCTCTCTTGTATTGTGGCTATCAGGTATTGTGTCCCAGCAACAACAAAGTGACTAAAATTGTAATCATGTGATATTTTGATACTGATGACCAAACCCAATCTTGTATGATACAAAAGTTACAATATTTAAAAATATTCACCAGCTCATACTCCTATCATTAGTTCTGACTGACAAACTGATCAATTTTTAAATTTCATCTTTTGAGATAGGGTCTTGTTATGTTGCCCAATCAGAATATCTTCCTATCTTAGGTTCCCAGGGTTCTATGAATACAGGTACAAGTCACATCATAGTGCCTGGCTTCTTCAAATTTTTTACTTTTTTGAAAGGCTTGAGGTAATAAAGAATTTACCTGGCCATAAGCCCCAGTTCCTGGGAAGTAGTCTTTAAATCTCTGGAATTTCCCTAGCAATGAAAATGTCTTTGTTATTTATGCTAGGCTAAGATGATGCCTCGAGGACTAGCCATACCACGAAGACCAGCCATTTTGTTTTATTTATTAGCTGTGTTACAGAACACCTAACATCCACAACTGAAGGGAAGAAAGATTTATTATGTATTTTAGCTCAGTTTCAGAAGGTCTCAAACAGCCCATTCATGGAGGCCAGCAACAGTGGAAGGACATGGTAGAGATCTATTCGGAGAAAAGCTCTTTGTACCATGGCAGACAGAAAACCAAGTGAGAGGGGAGGAAGTTGAGATCTGGAGACTAAGATGAAGGCCAGAACCCTCCCATGAAGAAGCTGTTATAGTGTTTCTTCTTCTTTTTATTTTGTTCCAGCCATCTGTTAGGACACTCATACCCCAGGTGAATATTCTCTGAAATCATGGACAAGTTAATCACATGCACCTGAAAGCACTGCCCTGGATTTTTCCTAATTTGAACAAACTGACATAATCCCTCCTGGTCAACCTCTAAGCATCTGCCCCTTTCAGCCAGGCCCCACTTCCCAATACCACACAAAACCATATGTATTCTATTACATCCAAATACATGAAGCTTTTGGGGACATTCCGGATCTAAACAATTAGGCTGAGGCTTTCAGTCCCTTGAAAAGAGCCTGACTTCTAGGAAAAAAAGAGAACTGGAAGGCGATTTCAAACTTATGGACAATGGGTCAATCAATTATACCAATGAAATAAAACTTCAATTGAAGCCCTGGTGAGCTTCCCACCATACCTCATTCTGTGTACTTTTTGTATTAACCAGAAACTTACCATCAATATTCTTGATATCTGAGTCATTGTGAATTATGAAACTTAGCAAGCAGTGCAAACTCCTAAATTCAAAGCCAGATGGTCAGATCGGAGGATGGACCAAGAAATTTTTGACCTTAGGGTTTCTAAAGCAAAAGCAGTCTTTGGACTGAGGAACTAGTGTCAGTCACCTCAAAAAAATCTTCAAAACTGTAACTTTCTTTGCACTTTGCATTTTTTCATGTTTGCCTTTTGTATTTTTTTCTTGTTAGTGCATATCTGTGCCCTAGTTCCACTTTCTATTTCCTCAAGGGTTTCCTCTATTGTTTTTTTTAATGACAAAATATATTCATCTCCTGAGACTAAGCAATAATTATTCTTTATTTGTACTTTCACAGTTCTATGTTTTGTACTTAAATAAAACTAGAAATTGTTCTGGGCATGGCTAGAGTTTAGAAATACTCATTATTTTGGAAAACAGAGAATCATCAACCAGTTAAATGTGAAGCAGACTGATGGGCATTATATGTTAGTTTTAGAAATTAGTCTACTCCTACATGAAAAAAATCAGGTCTAGCCATATCAATACTTGTAAAATAAATGTTTACGGTTTAAATAAAAATGACTTTAAATAACTGTAATTTTTAAAATAAAAATGAAACAAGCTCTATCATACAGAGAAAAGTTCTTGGGCTGGGGATGTAGCTTAGTGGTGGAGAATGTGCTTAACATTCAGGAGGACGTAATTTAATCCTTGGTTGATAGATACACAAGAGTTCTCTAAAATGAGTAGGAGAACTTATTTTAAATTTTTACTTCTATTTAATTTCACATTTGCTTCATTAATTTCTCAAAAGATATAAGCACAAGCTCCAACATACCTCTTGAATGGCTGTCATGACAACATGCTGAACAGATTCTTCCATCATCATAATGGCTTGAATGTACTCTGCAAACAAGAACAATCTGGAATGTCACTGTTCAGGTTAAAGACAGTCAAGAAGGTAAAGGCCAACACTTCACACATTCTTTGTTTTTTTGAGACAGGGTCTCATTCTTCCATACTTTTTTTTTGATAGTACTGGGGATTGAACTCAGGGCCTTGTGCATGCTATTCAAGTGTTCTACCACTGAGTTAAATTCCCAGCACCTTCAATTCCTGTATGTAAAAGTTTCAAGTGTCCTCATACAGTTAATATGTCTCATATATGTGTCAAACGTAATGGAAAGGCTGCTAATCACAATACATATCATTTGTGAAGATACTTCACTTGCCTTTTATCGTCCTATATACCACTGAGCCTGCCGTTGAGACCAGTGAAGTGCAACACCAGCCTGAATGTTCATTAGTATAAATGAACGCAATGGTAAAGCCAGAGGCCATGAAGAAGACTCCATACCAAAAACTGAGTATTATCTTTCCTTCTTTCCTACTAGTCTTTTATACACACACACACACACACACACACACACACACACACACACACACACACACACACGAGATAACTCTGAATTCTGTGCTTTCCAGGACATCCAAAGCACCTATTGTGTGTAATTCATACCTTCGTTATTTCCTACTAGAGAAAAGAAAATCTTAGTGGAACTGAAATGTTTACAACAAAAACAAGACAAATTGGACAAATTCAAGACAAATCTAATATCATAGTTAAAGATTTAAAATCCTGACCTTTTCGTTTCTTTTTTTTTAAGGCAGGGTCTCTCTCTGTATCCTGCCTGGTCTTGAACTCACGATGGAGCCCAGGCTGGCCTTGGACTCATGGCAATCCTCCTGCGTCAGCCTCCTGGGTGTGGGGATTATAGGCCTGCACCACCACTCCAGGCTTCTGTGGTACTGGGGCATTAAACCTAGTGCACGATGTAGTACTTGCTAGGCAAGTGCTTTAACCACTGAGCCATTCCTCCAGCCCTAAAATCCTGAGCTTTAAAACAAATTTCCACATCTCTAATATGCTAAAGCAGCAATCTCAACAATTTCATCTTCACCTCTGCTGAGAAATATCTCTTAGCTGTCAGTAGAAAGAATGCAGGAAACAATAATTTCTTCTAAAAGGGTCTGGAAAAAGTTTTCATTATTTACAAATCCAACAATGGATGACAAAAGGAGTATTAAGCATACAAAAATCAGCAGAACAGGAAGATTCCAACAAACATGGCATGTTTTTTAATGATATTTTAAAAGGTAATAAAAAGTTTTAGTCTCAATCTTCCTCGCCAATCCCACACACATAAAACAATTAACCTTTACATCCCCCCGCAAAGTAGCACATGAAGGAAGAGCTTACACTACAAAATAGTCAAAGTAATTTTTTTGGTAAGAAATTCACATATTTGGAAAGCTGAACTAATCAAATTATAATGACATTCTTGTTAATAATGCCAAAGCTATGAGTGTATTGTTGTGGTTAGGATCTGGAGTGTTCCCCAAAGGTCTCATGTATTTTAATGTTATGGATTGTCTATGGAGCCACGTAATGTTGGTGGAGTGTGGTCTGGCCTGGAGGGGTGGATTACATACAGTTAAGTTAGGATTAATGGTGTGCAGTGGTCACATCTTCCACATCTGGATGTAGGAGGGACTAATCACTGGGTGGAGACCTGGAAGGATACATAAGCTGCATCCTGCCTTCCTTGAACTAGGACTAGGACTGGGACTGGGACTAGTCTCAACTTGCCTTCCTATTTATGACGTGAGAAGCTGCCTCCACCTCTGTCTCTGCCATGTACTTTGATTGTTGCCGGCCACCCCTGAATGGACTGTGACCATCTGAAACTGTGAGCTAAAATAAAGCTTTCCTTTCCTAAATTTGTGGGTGTCAGGTATTGAGTCACAGCAACAAAAAAGTAACTAAGACGTGTATCAAAAATATGTGTTTTAAAGGTATTATTATCAAAAGGGTATTTATGCTCAACCAGTTTAGTTATACTATACATTCAACAACAGAACTAAATTTCAAGTATTATTTTTTGGACAACGGTGTCATAGAATATATCAGAACAATTACTATTTATATCCATATCCAACAAGGAATTCTTTTAGTCTGAGTTCAATTTTTTTCTTAATGATTTAATGATATCATAAGCAAGGGAGTCCTTTACATATTCTGTTCGAAGACATTAGCCACAGAAATTAGCACATCTAGGATGAGTGACTAGCCCTCACAATGGAAGAGAAGTAGCAGTGTGCTGATAATGAGCAAAGGAAATTTAATGGCAGCCTGCTGGAGTGAGAAAAGTACCAGTGGGGCAGAAAGAATAGGAAGTTAGTAGGTGTGAGAGGGGAAGCGTTAGTTAAGAAGCGGTGTTGCCACGTCAAGGCCCTTCCCCGCGAACACCGTAAATGCTAAATGACAAAATGATGATGAGAACTGCATTAAGGCACATTTTTTAATAAAAAAATTACGAATTTCTAACATAAAGTACAATAATATGTGATTACTGGTGCCCATCTGAGACAATGCTGAAGAAAGAGATGTGCTAGGAGAGAGAACTTACCCTGAATCTTAACTGGTCAAAATTTACATAGTGGTATAGTACAAAGAATACTAAGTTCAGATTTGGAAAAAACAAATTTTTGTTCTAGCCTACTCTTTCAAAAGTAAGATATCTTGCTAAGGCATATAATATTCACACAGTCTCAGCCTTCCAATCTGTAAAAGATTTGTTGTTGTTGTTTTTAGGGACTAGGAGAGAACAGCCAGTAAATTTTACCAATGTCTTCTACTTTGCCTTCTCAAATATACCATCATTGTATTTGCACCAATTAAAGAAGTTAGCCAAGAAAAAAGTATGCCTAGTCAAACTTCTCAGCAGCTGATCTTTATTTCTAATTAGAAAGTCTAAGAGATACGAGAGTCTTTTATTTTGTACAGTACATTAGGGATTACAAAGCGAATACACAAAAATTCGCATTCACTCCTTAATGGCTGTAATAATTTTGGATACGTATTTTACAGATAAGGAAACAGGCCAAGCATCTTTCCCAATACTAGGCAGTAAATGGTGGAGGTACTTTGGTGAGCGTTATATATTATTCAAATGCAATGACAGATAAAACTTAATTATGAAACTCATGTTTGATTCTATCCTCTACTGTGTTCTTGAGAGAGGAATATCCTAAAATCAACATATACGAGATATTAATATTCCACTCAAAACCTTTTCAACATCTATATATTTCAGTGAGAAAGGTGAATCTAGTTGTCTTACACAGAACATCTGGTGTGTCAGAAGCTCAGTAAATTTTGTGACTACCTTCTACAGAAATATGGATACAGGTAACACCATGGTTTTTTGTTAGTTCTATTCTGTAATAAATGTAGGTGGCCAATGCTTAATAGCCATACATTTCCAAATAGCCCTTGTCTTCAACATAATTCCAGAACTTGACGGTTTTACTAAGAGAATGCACAGGATGTCACTATATGAGATCAATAAACTATAATTAAGTTTTCACCCTTCTTATAATGAAAGCACCTTCTTGGAAATTTGATTTCTCTTAAATATCCTTATGTATAGCAATTTTCTAATCTTTGATAGAAAACTTGTTAGACTAAAATAATTTAATAAGATAAAAATATCACAAATAAAGAAATTTTTACATTTTAATTATTGAGCCAAACGAATGATGATGCAAAACAAAATGTACCATATGATAATGGCTAAATAAAATTTAAAAGGTTACAGAGAAAGAAACATTGTTAAAAAATAAATTCTAGAGCAGGGATCAATAAAACTAGTCAGGCTTCAGGAAAACAGGATGAACTGTCATTACAGTCACTACCAGAACACCAGAAAAGTACAAAGAACATGCGATAATCTGTTACACTTTACAGTGGTGTAGGAAACAAAGGAGATAAAAGCCCTTTGGACTTAAGAAGAAATCAATCTTCAATGTAAGTACTAATGAACATTGTGTTGTCATTTAAAAGAGCCCTTACCTATGTATTCTCCTGTTTCATTTCTCTTCATGCTTTCCTCACTATATCCCAAACAGAGTTTTGTGGGGTTAAGTCCTTCAAAAGCAACTGGATCTTTCTCATATTTAGCTTCTACCACCATTTACTCTTAATCTGTTATCCTCCATGGTTTTGGTTACATAACTTCATCAACTGAAAGTCTGGGTGTTTCTCATTATTTTTACTTTCAGAGAAATCACCATTACTTTGATCATGTAATTATTTGTAATTATCATTTAATGCCTTTTCTCGCTACTCAAGTACCATGAGGGCAAGTACTGTGTGTTTTTTCTACTAGTTTTCCTAGATGAGAATGTATCAGTTCACCATAAATAGAGGTGAGGAAAAAATAAACTTATGGAAAACTGTATTTTCTTTATGTGTAATAAATTTTTTTGTAAGACATGATCCCACCACGTAGCCCAGGCTGGTCCTAAACTCTCTATGTAACTCAGGTTGGCCTCAACTTGTGGCAATCCCATTGTATCTGCCTCATGAGTGTGAGGATTACATGCGTGAGCCGCCAAACCTGCCTAATTTTTATGTGGTGCTGGCAATGAACTTTGCACATGCTAGGCAAGCACTTTAATTATTGGGCAGTGTCCCCAAACCCTATGTGTAATAAACTTGAAGTATATTTTTTAGAAAAGGTATCTGTACGCAAATACATACTAATCAATAATGGGAAAACAAAAGCTATTTAAGATTAGGTGAAGTACAAACTCAAGGTCAAGCTGGACAACTCATTGAGTCACTTTCTTAACACAACAAAACCAAAGACTAGCACTTTGGAAAAACTAAAAAAAGTGAATTACGTTATTGTTTATATAGCAAATCTAGTCTTCAAATAAATTCAAGAAAACACAAACTGTCTCTTTAGTTTTAGTGTACACATAAAAGTACTATGTTTTTTTACAGCTGTCTGGGAGGCTGAGGCAATGGGATCACAAGTTCAAGCCTAGCTTGGGCAACTTGGTAAAAGCCTGTCTCAAAACAAAACTAAAAAGGTAGTTCAGTGGGAGGCCTTGGGTTCCACCCCTTGTACTAAAGCAAAACAAAAACGAAACTATGGCAAAAGAAACTATCAAAAGTGTAAAACGAGAACTGACAGAATGGGAAAAAATATTCACCACCTATACCTCAGATAGGAGGCTCATACCTAAAATATACAAGAAACTGAAGAAAAATAAACCCTTCAAAACCAAAGATCCAACTGAAAAATGGGCCAAGGAAATGAATAGGCAGTTAGTTCTCAGATGAAGTTCAAATGGCCAATAAAGACATGAAAAAGATGTTCAACATCTTTAGCCATTAGAGAAATGCCAATCAAACATCAGTAAGATAGCATCTAACTCCAGAGAGAATCACTGTATATCAAGAACTCAAACAGCAATCAGTGTTGGCGATGCTGTACGGAAAAGGAATCCTCTTATATTGCTGGTAGGAAAGTAAACTTGGACAACCACTATGGAAAGCAGTATGGAAGTTCCTCAAAAGATTGGAAATAAATATCCCTTTCGATCCAGCAATACTTCTTCTGGTAATTTTCCCAAAAGAGCTAAAAATACCATATAACTGAGATACGTATATACCCCTGTTCATAGCAGCAGAACTAACAATAGCTAAAATGTGGAAGACACCAAAATACCCATCAACAGACCAATCGGTACATAAATTGTAGTATTTATACACAGTGGAAATTACTGATCTATAAAGACAGGCAGGTTTGAGGCTTTTGTAGGTAAACAGATGCAACTTGAGACCATCATGCTCAGTGAAGTGAGTCAGAAGGTTAAATATCGATTTCTCTAAAATGAGAAACCCAGATCACAACCATTTCACAGAACTAACTGAGGGGAATAATGGGAACTGGTGAGAAGGGGTGGGAAGGTCAAAAAAGGAAGAGGGGAAAGATTTATAGTTTTGCCACAACATGTATATACACAAAACATTCAAGATAAATGTAAACATTATGTATTGCATAAATACATTATCAATAAAATGGGGAAAAGCGCAAAACTATATTTTCCTAATAAAATATGCAGGGCTGGAGGAATGGCTCAGTGGTTAAAGCCCAGTGAGTGCTAAATCAAGCACTAAGTACCCAAGCACCAGAAAAACCAGGCATAGTAATCCCAACACCTCAGGCAGGAGGACTGCAGAGAGTGCAAGGCCAGCCTGGGTTCCACAGCTTCCTAGTGAGTTCAGGACCAGCCCGGGGTACAGAGCAAGACCCTGTCTCAAAAAATAAACAAATAAAAATAAAATTAAATAAATTATAAAGTATGCAAACTATATTTAACTTGGTAGGCATAGTCTTTTCTAAGACTAAAATGGTTTTACTAATTTACATTTCACACATTCATAGAATAAATATGAATCATCACACAAACATTATCTATAACTGACATTTAAAAACTTGTGGCTGGGATGGAGGTATAGTTAAGTGTCTAGGGTGTTCACATAGGAAGCATAAGCATGTGGCTCTAGGCCCGATTACCCAGCACCACATAGTAGCTGGGTCACACAGCTGTTATCCTGTAATTCCACCTGTAATCCCAGAATTTGAGAAGCAGAGGTAGGAGGACTACCATGCATTTGAGGCCTGAGCTCCATAGTGAATTCAGGACCAGTCTGGACCTTGCTGTGTATAATAAGAATCTGTCTCCAAAAAAGGGGGCTGAGGGAAAGGGGTACCAGAGGCATAGATGAGCAGTTAAAAGCATTTGCCTGGCAAGTACGGGGCCCTGGCTTCGACTCTCCAGCACCACACAGGCTGGGCATGGTAGCACACAACATACCAGTACAAAATCAATGAATAAAAGGAAAATAAAGGCCTACACCACTGGGCCTGGCTCAAAAAAAAAAAAATTTTTTTTTAAATTGTGGCTACCTGAGAGTCACAAAAACAGAGAAGAAAAAATTGAACTTAAAATAACATTTTAAGATATTATGCAAAAAATAAATTGTTCCTTAGTAACTAACAATGTTTGAGTCATTGTGAAAGACTTCACGAACTGAATTATTAAGTCAGCCAGTATTTCAATAATAATGATAATACACTGAGATTAGTTTAGTTCTGGGAATGTAAAGTTGGATATTTTATGTCTCAATATAAAGAAAACAAGGAAACTAAAAGATGATGGTTCATATTTACATGGCTTGTGAGAGATTTTTCAATCAATAAGAAATATACAGTCAAATTATTGATTTATTTTAAAAGTCTCTGATCATCTTTGTAAAAAGGAATCTCAAGAAGTCCTTGAATTTCAAGCCTTTCCTGCCAAAATTCATAAAATGAGGTGTCCTGCCGGGTGCAAAGGTGCACATCTGTAATCGTGGGAGGCTGATAAGAGGAGCACAAGTTTAAGGCCAGCCTTGGCATCTTAATAAGATCTTATTCTAGAATAATAATAAAAAAAAAGAATAAGGGATGTAAGACAATGCAAAGCCTTGGGTTCTGGGTTCATTCACATATATCACTCCCCACCCCCCCATAACCCCCACACACCCACTCATCCCCACACACACCCGAAGGAAGTGAGAAAGCTGGCTAGCTCAATCAATCCTCTGATGTTTCTAAACATTTCATAATCCAAGTGTGGTGGTATGGGCCTATAATCCTAGCACTCTGAGTGAGGCAGGAGGATCACAAGTTCCATTATAGCCTGGGCAACTTATAACACCATGAGACGTCTCAAAATCATAAATAAAAAGTGCTGGGAATATAGACTGTCGGTATAACCCCAAGTACAGAAAAAGAAAAGTTTCATAATTATCTACAAGTAAGTGGAATGGAAAAATCTTGATAACATATAATTCTTTCCTTTAAAAAACAGTCAGGGAATATTGAAGATTTCAGGAAGTTATGTCTTATGAAGAATTAATCTACGAGATAGGGAACCCACCCAATCTATTTTGATTTAGATTTGACAGAACTCTAATCATCTCTTTTTCCACAGTGAATACAAACTTGTAAGTATATTAAAACACAATTAAAATTTATCTAAGGTTATCTGTTGTACATGTATGTTGGGACGGCAGATCTGAATACCCATGGAAGTGTGGTACATCTCAGCTCATTTTTTCCAAACTAACAGGTTTACCTTGTCCTATTAACAGCAATCCAAGTGCAGTTAAAATGTATTAAGAAATATTTATTTAAGTTAGAAGTGTTAACTCAGTGGAAAAGTATGCGCTTACCATGCATAAGGCCCTCAGTTTCATCCTCTGTACCACCACAGTAACAAAAACAATCTACTTGAAGCATTATGTGGTCTTGCAGAATATGAAGAAATATTACCACAATCAAATTTATTCTAGTTTGCAAAACTCATTTAAACTTGAAATAAATTACAAACTAGAGAAAGCAGATGGCCTTACAAAGGCAGTATTTTTTTATACTGGTATATTATATACATATATAAAACATTCAGTATCTATTATTTCCTTTAAGAATTTTAAGCATACAAACTAATTTCAAATTAATTACCTTGCTTCTGTTCACAGTTCACAGCACAGCCTAAAATGAGCTGAAGCATCCTTCCAAGCTCTGCTGCATCAGAATGCTCCCCAATAAGGTTCACATCAGGAAGCGTGAAGTCATTAATCTGCTGTCCTAAAATCTGAATGAAGAAAAAAAAAAAGTACAACTGCATGCATTTGCATTTATTGCCTAAATAATAAAATATTGGATAGAAATTAGTTTGTTATTACCAAGAGCTTGCTTTCAAGGACAGAACTGTTCAGTCAATCCTACTGTCAATTCCTGTTTTTACCTCCTATACCTAGCTTTTAATTGTTCTGAGCCACAGCAACGTAGTCCCTAATCTGGTGTGAACACTGTGCAAACAAACCTAATCTGGTGTGAACACTGTGCAAACAAACCGTATTACTTATTCTTTTGTCATTCTAAGGATGCCAGGATGTTTGTTTTCTGTGAATTAGAAGCAGAAGGTTATAAACTGTGGTGCAGGGCAACAGAAAGAGCTGAAAGTAAAAATTCATGCGTACATTAAGATTCTCCTAAGACACCTTCACTTCATCTACTTCCCGAAACACCAGTAGCCAGACCTATGTACAAGGAAAGAGTACACAGGATTCTTTTACAGGGAAGGAAATAGATCCTAAATAAAATGTGATATACAAACAATGAAAAGACCTCTGCCTAATAACCCTATAGTAAAATTTAACATGAAAAAGTACCACTTGCTCAGATTCCAATCAATTTTTTAAAGTGTTTACTTTGAAATGTCAACAACCAACCAAGGATGAAGTCATCTGAGAAGTCTCCAATATACAAGAGACAGAAACTCAGAGAAAAGCAAGTAGTGTAGAAAGTAGAAGAAAATATTAAAGCCCTACAATTAGATATATACAGAAATGGTAAAACTATTGAGAAAAGAAAGAAGTTATGATTAGGTAGACTTCTGAGAGATAGCTAACAGTATTCCACAGAACTGTTGTGGTTTGGATCCACAGTGTCCCCCAAAAGTTTCATGTACCTATGGATACTGTACTATTGGATGGTGGGACCTGGCTGGCAGGCATGGATGCTTAGAGGTTCACCGGGAGGGGTGTGTGCTAACTCCACACTTTCTCTCTAATGGATCTGCTCTGGAATGCAGTGAGGATCCCTGGCTCCAGCTCTAGTCCCACTGTGTAGTACCACCATTTCCAGCTGCCCACTAAAGCATGAACTGTGACCTTCTGAAACTACAAACTAAAATAAATCTTTCTAAAGTTGTGGATGAAGGGTATTCTACGCCAGTAATATAGAAGTAACTAAGACACCTGTGTTACATGATTGTCCACTTTATAAGTAATCCTAAAACTGCACATACGCAAACCATGCACTTTGCTGAATGTATGTTTACTTTATAGTGAAGAAGTCACAGGGGTTGAAAGGAAGGAGATCTGCTATTTTAAGTAGCTACTCAAGGAGGGCTACTACATTAAGATAGAAGCTGAGCAGAGAGGCTGGGAATGTGGCTCAGTGACACAGCATGTGCCAGGCCCTAGGTTTACTCACAACCTCCAAAGCAACAAACATCCTCCACAAACCCTGACCTAGAATAAAGAAACAAGCCATATGGCAATATGCCAGGAAAAATACAATACACAAAAGTTATTCTAGGGCAACGTCTCCAGCTAAGAGTGAACTTGGTAAGTTCAAGAGCAGCAAAATCATCATGGGTGGGGGAGAAAAAGAAGTTAGAGAGAGGGGATCGGGCACAGATCATTAGGCCCTTGTGAGTTACAATAAGGATATGGACTTCGTTCTAATAAAACAAAAACTAAATTAAATTAAGAGAAACTTCCCATCAACTTGGATTATGTTAACCCCCCTCACATGGTGGTGTGCTAGAGGCTGAACGCAGCCCCTGAGCACTAAGCTGCAAACCTAACCCTTTGTTTTCTTATTTTATTCTGAGTACAGACTTGGAACCCAGAGACGCTCTACCACTTACCTACCTATCTTTTATTCTGAGACAACATATGGCTAAATTGGCCATGTTGGCCTTGAATTTGTAATCCTCTACCTATCATGTACTTTTCCAAAGATGCCACCGAAGAAAAAAGTATTCTACCAAGATAAGTAATCCAGAAAAAAGGAACGCATGTTAATTCTGTAAGTGTATTATAAGACAGAACAAAGAATTCCCAAAATGAGAATGAAAGGTAATAACAGAACACAAGTTTATTATTAGATCAGAGTGAAAAACTGTTTTGCTATAGAAATAATAATATAATAGAATTAATAGAATGCTACAAACTCAGAATCTACTAGGGATATTTAAAGAATACATGCTGCATGGATTCTGTTATCTTCCTGAAGTCTGAAAAACTTGCACATCAAAACAGGCCTGGCTGGGATGCTGCAACAAGACACAGTGAATTCTGGGACCCATGCTTGCCATCAAAGCTCTGGAGAACAGGTTATCCCTAAGACTCCCCAGAAACTCATGGCAGATACACAAGCAGCAGCTCAAAGTTCAGGTCTCAGTCCACTCACAGGTAGTTAACAACGGTGGAAGGACATGGCAGAGGACCAGCTGCTCATGGCATAGCAGACAGAAAGGCAAGCAAAAGAGGAAGGGCAGAACTAGCATATATCCCTTCAGGTCATGCCCCAGTATTCCGACCATCTGGGTCAAGCCTCAGTATTCTTCCCCTTCTAAATTAAACCTGAGTGACCTGCCCCTTTGAGATCACATGTTCACTTATACGTCACACATCTATAATCTACTGAATACCCTAATCCACCACAGGCTAGTAGTTCACATCTCCCCCACACAAAATCCTCCTGCCTCTGCCTCTTGAGTGTTGAGACTACAGGCATGTGCCATCATGGCCGGATTATGTGGTGCTAGGGAGCTGGACCCAGGCATTGCTCTTGCTAGGCAAGTGCTCTAACTGCTGTGCTATTTCTCTAGCAACTCTAATGCAGTTAGGAATGAAAAACATGAAATTAAAACAGAAATCACCAAACTCCAAAGGATTATAGGAACCTCCTTTAAAAATCTACCCTCCAATATATTTTAGAGTCTAGAAAAAAAAATGGGAAATTTTTTCTATGACTATCAACCTCCAAAACTAAAGCAAGAGGAAGTAAAACAGTTGAGTAGACCAATAACCAGCTACAAAGTTGAGGAAGTAATAAAAATACTTCCAAGTAACCACAGCCCAGGACCCAAAGGATTCATAACAGAATTCTACCAGAAATTCAGGGAAGATGTAATACCAATAATTGTCAAACTCTTCCAAGAAAACAAAAATGAAGTAAGTTGACAAAAATCACTCCTCAAAGCCACCATAACTTTAATACTAAAGGCAACATGATACTCATATATTCAGCACAATACTCACAAACATAATTCAAATGATCATGGAAAAGATGAAACATTACGAACAAATGGGCTTCATCCCAAAATTGCAAAGATGATTCAACTTACACAAATCAATAAATACACCACACTAACAGATGCAAAGATGAAAATTACATGATCACCTCAACAAATGCAGAAAAGGCCTTTGACAAATTTAATACCCATCTACGCTAAACAGAAAAAAAATAAAGAAAATAGGAATAGATTGACCTTACTTCAACTTGATTCCAGCCACGTATGACCAGCCCTCTGCCAATATTATCCTAAGCGGGGAAAAGACTGAAAGCGTTTACTCTAAAACAGGGAACAAGACAAATATCTTTTTCCACTGTCACTCTTTCTGATCAATACAGTATTCAAAAATTTGGCCAGAGCAATCAGGCAAGAGAAAAAAAAATAAAAGGAATATTAAACAGAAGGGGAAAAGCTAAGATACTCCTTTCTGCAGACAACATAAATATTTTTTTGAGATAGGATCTCTCTCTCTGTAGCCCAGGCTGGTCCTTAACTAATTGGTGTAGCCTGGGCTGGCCTTGGACTCAGGACAATCTGCCTGCCCAGCCTCCCGAATGCTGGGATTACAGGTGTGCACCACCACACTTAGCTTTATGTGTTGCTGGAAAATTGAACTCAGGGCCTTGTGCTTGCTAGGCAAACGCTTTATAACCTGCTGTGCCATCCCTCCAGCCCCCAACATGATTTTTTTTACATCCAAGATCCAAAAAATTCCATCAGAAGTCCCTTGGGATTAATGAGCAAATTCAGGAACATAGCAGGTTATAAAACCAATACTCACAAGTCAATAGCACTCCTATACACCAACAATGAATTTAATGACAAGGAAATTAAAAAAAATCAACCCCATTTATAACACCAACAAAAAAATAATTAGGACTAAATCATACTAAAGTAGTAAAGGATCAATATAGAGAAAACTAGAGAACCCTGAAGAAAAAGACTAAAGAGGACTTCAGAAAATGGAAAGACATCCCACATTTTGAGAGAGGAAGAACTAATATTGTCAAAATGGCTATACTTCCAAAATTGTTATATAGATTCAACGCAACACCAATTATAATATCCACAGCATTCTTTTCATAACTAGAAAAAAACAACTCAAAAATTTATACAGAACCAAAAAAGAATTTCTAAAGCAATCCGAAGTAACAGCAAAGCTGGAGGAATTCCAATTCCAGACTTCAAAGAATACAACAAAGCAACAATGATTAAATGTACATGGTACAGGCACAAAATCAGGTAAGACCAGTGGAACAGAACTGAGGATGCAGAAACAAACCCACACACCCTCAGCAACCTTATTTTATATAATTTTATTTTATTTTTGAGACAAGGTCTCAGCTCTGCAGCCTAGGCTTGAACTCACAGCAATCCTCATGCCTCAGCTTCCCAAATGCTAGAATTAAGAGGCATGTAATACCATGCTTGGCTTATGTGGTACTAGGGACTCGAAATCAAATCCCAGTGCTTGCTAGGTAAGCATTCTAACCTCTGTGGTATTCCTCCAGCCTTGCCATCCAGAACAATTCACTGAACAAAAGTCAGCATCTTCAATAAGTGGTTTTTTGAATACTGATATCCATTTGCAGGAGAATGAAACCAAACCCCTATCATTTGTCTCACACTAAAATCAAAGTGGATGAAAGAACTAGATATAAAAATAAAAACAATTTGCTAGAAGACAAAACAGGCAAAATGCTTTAATACATAGGGACAGGAAAGGGTTTTATGAACAGAACACCAATGGCACAAGAAATATCAGTAAGAATCAAGAAACTGAGTGCTCACTTCAGCAGCACCTATACAAAGAAACTGGACTACAAACAAACTAAAAAGCTTTTGTGGAGCAAAGGCAATAATCACCAGGATGAAGAGATGGACCACAGGAGAGAAGATAATTGTTCCAGCTATGCTTCAGAGGGTAATCATCTAGAATATACAAAACACTTGAACAAAATAAAAACCTCTCCAAATTAAATAACCCATAAGAAATGGGCAACTGAAATGTGAAGAAATATCTCAAAAAATACAAAAGGCCAACAAGCACATGAGATGTGCTCAACATCTCTGGCCTTCGGAGTGATGCAGATCCAAACAACACTGAGATTCCCTCTCACTCCAGTGAGAAAGGTTTCATGAAGAATTCAAAAAAAAAAAAAAAAAAAAAAAACAATTGTTAGCTAAACTGTGGGGGAAAAGGAAAGCTTCTGAGCCCCTGGTGGAATTGAAATCTAGTTCCACCACTATGGAAAGCAGTTTGGAGATTCCTTAGAAAGGTGAGAACAGAAATCCCACTTGACCCAGCTACAACTCTCCTGGGCTTTGTCCAAAACAAAGTCATCATATCATAAAGACACACGCATATCCATGTTTACAGCAGCATAGTTCACATAAGCTAAGTCCTGGGAACAACCTATATGCCCATATACAGAGAAATAGATAAAGAAAATATGCTATGCATATGTAATAAAGTAATACTGTCATAAGTTACTTTTTCATTGCTGGGACACATTACCCAAGATCTACGACTTATGGAAGAAAAGATTTATTTTAACTCAGTTTCAGAAGGTCTCAGACCACTCATGGGCAGCTGACAATGGTGAAAGCACATGGCAGAGGCCCAGCACAAGGAAAGGCTGTTCATGGTTTGACAGAAAAGAAGCCAAATGAGAAAGGATGAGCACAGCCAGCATATATCCTTTGAGGTCCCAGGGATCTGCCCCTTCCAGTTCAAGTCTCAGTATTCTGTACTTTCTGGGTCAAGCCCCTTCTGACCAGGACCCTACCACCTAAGAACACATGGTTCCATAGGTATCCCACCACATCTAAGTATGTAAGACTTGTTACAGGGGACATCCCAAATCCAAACTATAGCATTCTACCTGCGACCCACAAAAGACTCATGTCTATCTCCTTATGCAAAATGCATTTTGTCCTTCTCTAAGAATTACAAAGTGCAAGTCCAACATCTCCTCTGAGACTCAAAGCAAACTCTTAGTTGTGAGCTCCTGTGAAAATGAAAGAAAAGTTAAATATTTCCAACATACAATGGCACAGGGTAAACATTCCCATTCTGAAAGGGAGGAACAAGACAGAAAGCAATAGGACCAAAACAAGTTCTAAACCCAGCAGGGCAAGTATGGCTCCACTAAATCCTGTAATACAGGGTACACTACCTGGGGTAAATGGTTATGAGATATGAGCTCCAAAGGGCTTAGGTGGCCTGACCCCTACAGTGCTACCTATGGTTACAATCTCCATGGCCCCTTTTTTTCAGCCGGCTCTGTTCATAGCCTGTGCTGATGATCCAGGTTTTTGGCATCTCCTGATTTCTGGGGTCCTCACTGCACTTTTGGCTTCACCTTCACAACTTTGTGTACTGCCCTTTCAGGGATACACTGCCTGGCTTCCAAGGCCATTTTCTGAAATCTGGGTGGAAGCCTCCTGACCCCACAACTCCTGCATTCGGCATGCCTGTGAAACTAGCACCATATGGATGATGCCATGGACTATCGCTAGCCTGAGCGGTAATCTGACCCCCATGGATAACTGCTACTGAAGCCTCAGATGGCTGACTCCTTGAAGATTCACTTTCCTAGGTTGTCCTACAGAATGCCCTTGGGATCTCTTTTTTAAAACATAGTCTTTTGCCCTTGCATCCATGAGTGGATAAACACTGGGATCTTGATTCCTCAGACACTCTCAAGGCACTTTTTTAGAGTCCTCATTCCATATACTTTGTTTCTTTTTGATGCTAATCTCTTTAGCAACCATGTGTTCTTCTTCCCCCACTTTGTAGTCACATTCCTTTTTGCAAAACTGCAAACTTTTCAGGTCTTTTTTCTTGTCCTTTTTTACTGCTTTTGACTGTAGATCTGGCTAAAATCCCCAAGAAGTAACCACGTGACATCCTGAATATTGGGCAGCCTGAAATTTCCTCGAGCAGATTAAGTAGTCCACTGTCCTTAACCTCAGCTTCAGGCAAAGTCTAAGGAAAGGGATAAAACATTAACACACACGCCAGAGCATAGCATGCACAGTTTTTAGACCAACTGTTAAAATCCTCCTTTCCAGCTGAAATTTCCTGAGCCTGAACTTCTATCAGCACTCTGGTCTTCTGAGCTCTGTGCACAATCACCCAATAAGCTCTGCTTACAACATTCTAAGGCTTCTCTAGCCAGCATCTTCAAATCTTTCCAAACTCCTCCTACAAACCAGTTCCAAAGGTTTGTAAACCACAACATCAGGTAAATTATAGCAACAACTCCACTCCTCTGGTATCAATTTCACTCTTAGAACTTTTTCAATGCTGACACACAATACCTGACATCCACAACCTTAAGGGAACAAAGATTTATTTTATACCTCACAGTTTCAATTATGCAGCCATAAATAAAGACACATAGGAAGCATTTTTAAGAAAAGGGGATTACCTTGAATCAACAATGCTCAGTGGAATGGACCAAACACTAAAGATTAAATATCATGTGGTGTCTCTCATAAGAGATTATCATAAATACAAGTATCTTAATGTAAGAGAGAGATTAAAAAGAGGGGTGACGGACTGCTAAGAAAAGGAAAGAGACACTAGAGTGGTGGAGGAAAGGGAGGCAAAGAGTAAGGGAGATGGAAAAGTGATCAAAAGTGAATGATGCAGGCACAAATGCCTCAAGTTGTATGTAATTAACATGTTACTGAATTCATAGTTCATTCATATTGAAATAAAAAAACAAAATGTGACTGGCATAAAAAAAATCTGAGAATGTGGAGCTGCATAAACATTTTTATAAGTACCTTTATGTATATTTGTATAAAACTGGTAACATGTGGCATATACTAGCTGATATTATTAAAGTACTATATATCATTAAAGTCTGTATAACTACAAATTTTTATGACTGATAGTATTCTATAAATATTTTAAATTTTTATTATTATCAGACATTTGGTTAAATTTTCAAGTTTTTCCGATCCGAAAAAGTAAGGTGGACAGCCTTAATTTTTTCTTTTTTTTTTTTTTTAATAGAAAGAGGTGCTATCTGTTCAGGTTGCAGAGTGGCCTCTTAACTCCTAGGTTCAGTCAATCTTCCTTCTATCTGTGGTTCCCTGCAACTATTATTTTTATTTCTTTCTTTTTTGGGAGGGCCAGGGTCTCACTCTACAGTCCAGGCAGGCCTACAACTCAAGGCAATCTTGCATCAGCCTCCCAAGTACTGGGATTACAGGCGTGTATCATCATGCCTGGCTTAGGTGGTCCTGCAGAATCGAATCTAGGGCCTTGTGCTTCCTAGTCAAGTGCTTTAACCACTGAGCTATGTTCTAGCCCTAGAAAATAAATTTGTAAGGAGAAAATTATTTTGCCAATAGATATATGTATTTATAAAGCTTTTAAGTACAGAAAGTAGTACTATGAGTTTATGGAACATAACACAAAAGAAAATGTACAAAGAAATAGAAAACACAAGTCACAGTAGGAATTAAGTATGAAAAGAACACTGAATTATGAGAAGATAAATAACAACAAATCATATATTTTGGGCTCACTAAATGATTTTGCAGGCACAAACTAGGTGAATACCAGTTTTACTCACTCTTCAATTCTTCCTTCTAATTATGTAGTAATGAGTACAGGTGAGCTTTGAAAAGGGTGTAAGAAAAGCTGCAAAGCTGCAAAGCCAGCATCAGGGCCTAGGTTTTTTGTTTTTGTCTTTTAAAATACCATGAGTGGGGCTGCAGGAATGGCTCAGCAGTTAAAGCACTTGCCTAGCAAACACTAAGTCAAGTGCTAAGTACCCGAGTTCGATTCCCCAGCACCACATAAACCGGGTATGGTGGCGGACACCTGGAATCCCAGCACTCCAGAGGCTGAGACAGGAGGATGGCCCTGAGTCCAAGGCCAGACTGGGGTCCATAATGAGTTCAGGACCAGCATGGGCTGCAGAGCGAGACCCTGTCTCAAAAAAACAAAAACAAAAACAAAACAACAACAACAAAAAAAAAACAGAACATAAGCATAACTGGGTACCTTTGACAAAGTGAGAAAGTGCATGACATTGGCATACCCAAGGCCTAAAGCATTGCAAAGGAAAGTTTTGTAGGAAGAGAAAGGGCCAGAGAAAGAAAAATAACAGAAGGGAACAGAAAGAAGTATGTATGGGCAAATTATCTGGGCTTCCATTTCTCAAGACAAGACGAGATAGCAGTACATACTTCATCTCGGCAGACGGCAACAATGAATGCAGTACCAGGCTCATGATAACATTCAGTAAGATAGGTCCTCAGACATCATTATGATCTTAACTGATACAAAATTTCTGCTTCACTCAAGTACTTCAGTGAAAATTACTATCTGTACTTTACAGATCAACAAATGAACACAAAATGAGTACGACACTCAAAACTAGAAAAACTGTTTCTTCCAAACCCCAAAAATCTCGTAAATATTTCTACCCAAAAAGATACTTTTCTACCCAAAAAGATACTTCATACACTTATAAACATGTCCAGTACTGGCCCACTGTGCAAATTTACATATCTTAAGTATATTTTTCTTGAAATTAGTATTTAACACATTAAAAAATCTGTTTGAGATGACTGTATTTATATTACCTATGATGTGACAGCTCTGTGCAAGAGGGCTAGGATGTAACAGTTGACTACTCCAGTTCTGATCTAACTGCATTTCATAACTTTAATGATATACAAGGTGAGACAACCAAATAAACCAACAAATAAAAAGTTGGTAGATATTGTAAAGATCAAAGAGAATGAAGAGTGGCCATGCCTGAGTAATGGGCATGAGATGAATGCTGTCCTAGTTGAGGTGATCCAGACTCAGGGAAAACCACCAAGGAGGTAGGAGTGAGTTCAAATAAGCATGAGCTGGAAATGACAAGAGTCTGGTGAAGAACATGTCCACAGCAGAAGGAGCACATGCAAAAGCTCCAGGGCAAAGGGGCCTTGGCAACCTCAGCACAGAGGCAGGATGAATGTGGAAATAACATTACGATTGAGAGGAGGATAGTGCAGCAGATGTTTACAGGGATCCTACAGCACCTGGCTGCATGGTAAGAAAACTGGGTTTGATTCTCACTGCAACAGTAAACTACCAAAAGCATTGAGACTGATAGAGTATAATGTGCATGTATGGTCAATCTCTCTGCATATATTCGTATGCATTGTGTAGTTTTGTTTTCAAGGTATCAGGAATTGAGATCAGGGCCTCATGTAAGTACTTAATCACTGAACTGTTTCTCCTCAGCCCTTTTTATTTTATTCTGAGACAGGGTTTCACTAAGTAATCCAGTTTGGCCTCAAACTTGAGATCCTCCAGCCTCACACTACTGAGTAGCTAGAACTACAGGAAGTCACAGCATCTTCCTCCAATTTTTATTTTTACAAATCATTTTGGTTTGAGAGTGAAGATTAGACTACAGAAGGAGCAATAGCAAACTCAGTCGCTAGCTAGACTACTTAATTAACATAAGCATGAGCTAATGACAGCTTGGTACAAGGTGGTGTCAAAAGAGCTGGAGAAAACTATATTGTGAAGGCTTAACAGGTCTAGTTGTTGATATTAAAAATGGAAGGCTGTTGGATGATTTTCAGGTTTGAGGCTTGGTATGAGGATGGATGGCAGGGTTATTTATAAAATGGGGAAGGCAGATGTTATAGGTTATCAATGTGGGCAAAAAAAAGCATGTAAATTTGGAGGGAAAATAAAGTAGAAAAATAAAGCAGGTTTCCATAGAGTGCTGTGTCTTTTTGACACCTTTGATTATGAATTTAAAGTGAAAACAGAACTGGGTATTGGTACATGGTGTAATCTCAAGAACGCTGGCACACTGAGGCAGAAGGATCACAAGTTTGAGCTCAGCCTGAATAACTTAAGTGAGATACTGTCTTTAAATAAAAATATTAATAAAGGCCCAGGGATATAGCTCATTGCAAAGGCCTTGGATCTTGGATTCAACCCAGTACAGGAGAGAGAGAGAGAGAGAGAGAGAGAGAGAGAGAGAGAGAGAGAGAGAGAGAGAGAGAGAGCGCGCGCAAAGGAAGAAAGGAAAAGGTGAAATCATCTCAAGTCAATACACTGTCTGAAGTTTTCTCTAGCAATTCCTGACCTGATACAGATCAAAGAGGAGAAAGTGAATTAAAATAGAGCCAGAGGTTTGCTAAGAAATGAAAAGAAAGCAGGCAGCAGAACTGACTCTAATGGTACCTGCACTCTGAACTCCATTTATAGGAGATAGATAGAGAAATAAATAGCATAAAGCAAAATCCAACATAAGTTAGTAACCATCTATACCCACAATTTATGTATTTACTACTTAATAGAGATTTTTACAAAGGAAGATAAACTAAGAATTTTGACAACAATTTGTCCTTAACTTGAAACTGTTATAAAATTTATCCCATAGTAGCACTATCAAAGTGAAATGAAAAAAATCCTTACCTCGTGATTGTAATCCAGGATTCCTTTTAAAATTTTCTTTAAATTGCTAATCTGTTTAAAAAGTGAGAAAATAACTGAGTAAAAGGCGAACAGGTGCAAATCAAAACACAACATAACTGAATCAATCCTTTAGGTTAATGACAAAGTACATAGAAATTAGACATATCTAATTAAAAAATGAGATCTTAACACTCTAAAGATCTGTTAAGTTTTGAGTAACACTAGAATCAAAAAGTTTTGGAGCAGTCTGAGTTTCAGATTTTCACACTAGGGATTCTCAAGGCAAAATCAATACAATATTCCAAAATCTGAAAAAGGACTCTTAATGGCTTATTTTATTTGATCTAAGAAATTTGTAAAGCAAGTTAAGTTTCCAATTATATATTATTAACAGAAAATTTAGAATAAGATTTAACAGTAAAATTTAATTATTCAGGTTTTTCTGCAGGTAAAGTGCAATTCTTAATAAAGACTTTATATTCCCCAGAAAAGCAAAGTTCCATCTTACATAGGAGTTAATTTCTAAATTCAGAACATTAACCAGAAAATGTAGTCAAAATTACCCTTGAAAATCTCTTAATCTACAAAGTGTGTCTCTAAATTCCTCCACTGTCAGAAAAAAAATGCTTTAGTTAAGTATAAAGAAAATCATTGTGAGCATTACAGTTAGAAAACTTACTATCGTATCTTGAAATACTAAAAGAGAATAGTACACAGAACCAAAAGACACTCATACTGTAAAAAGTACCCTAGAAATGAGATCAGAAGAGGATGTAATCTGTAGAAGTCTTGAAGTACTCAGAGTAAAGTCTACTGGCCATGTTGTCTCAAAGCAAAATGACAGGTAGAATGACCAGCAGCACTCTTTAATAAAAGCTTACTTTTCTCTTTTGTTTTTTTTTTTTTTGACCCAACTCATACACTGAAATTTGTGTTAAATCAAAAGTGTGTGATATGTTCTACTGGCCTAGCTGGCTGATCTGGCCAATATCAGTACAGGGGGAGTGCCTCTTGTCTGTAAGGCTTGGGACAGGTTGTGTTTTGGATTTCAGATGTAGGATGTTCAACCTACAGGGTAAAATGTTCTAGAGGCAGAAGATGGTCTACCTGCAGCTACAAATGTGAGAGGCTGAGTCACCTCTGATCAGTCCGGTGCTTGCAAACCTTTCTTTTAAGGGAGAAGATAAAATGAAAACTTATTTATAAAAAAGAACAAACTTCATGTTTATGCTTATGGGAATTAGAGATACAAAGATGTACACTATACTTTGTTTTCTTCATCCTTATTCTAAAATGCATTTTTTATATCTTAACATTTAAAGTTAGAATTAAAAAAAATCAACTTGTTCATTTAAAATGAGTTTTTCCACATAGTAAAAACAAACAAAAAACCCTATACATTTGCTTAGAGGTACGCATGTATTTTATTTTCTCTGCCTGGATTAATGGCTACTCTATTTTTATTTGGTAGTATAAATTGAAAAAGTGTAAGCAGCATAAAGTAAAATACAGAGAACAGAAATTTCACTTCTAAATGTTGAGAAGAACATGGAGTTACTATCATTGCCATACTTACAACATTGAACACAGTGTGTGAAGGAATATGCAACTCCCAAATGTACACAAAAAAACAACTAGCAGAACATGCACGAATTGTTTTTTAAAAGTTAAAACTTTAAACAATAATCACCTTAACTGTTTATTGTGGTTTGGATCTGGAATATCCCCCAAAAGCCTCATGTATTTGAATGTTATAGATTATCTACGGAACCATGTGCTATTGGGAGATTGGGACCTAGTCTGGAGGGGTGGGTTACAGGCATGTAAAAGTTGGATTACAGTCTTGTAAATTAGATTATTGGCATGTAGTGTGAGTTTAACACACCTTCCACACCTGGATCCAGGAGGGGCTGATCACTGAGACTTGGAAGGATATATAAGCTGCTTCCTGCCTTCTTTGGAGGATTAGTCTCAAGTTGCCTTGTTGGCTTCCTGTGTGTG
This sequence comes from Ctenodactylus gundi, assembly GCA_004027205.1. Lineage (NCBI taxonomy): Eukaryota > Metazoa > Chordata > Mammalia > Rodentia > Ctenodactylidae > Ctenodactylus > Ctenodactylus gundi. The sequence goes on along the minus strand of PVKB01000596.1, from coordinate 605,522 downwards.
ATGTCGTGAGAAGCTGCCTCCACCTCTGCCTCTGCCATATACTTCCATGACTGCCGGCGCCCCTGAATGGACTGTGACCTTCTGAAACTGTGAGCTAAGATACAGCTTTCCTCCCCTAAATTTGTGGATGTTGGGCATTGAGTCACAGCAACGAAAAAATAACTAAGACACTGTTAGACCCTGAAAATAGTTTAGAAATTAAAACCAAGCCACTAAATAACTTCTACTTCTTCAGTTGGGTTAAAAAATAAAGAATTAGAATTTAGCACTTGCAACTTACAAGCAATTAGTATTTTTTTTTCTTTTAAAGAGAGGGTCTCACTGTAGTCCAGGGTGGTTTTGAACACACTATGTAGCCCACATCAGCCTTGGACTCAGCGCAATCTTCCTGCCTTACTCAGCCTCCTGACTGTTGGGATAACAGGCATGTGCCACCACTCCCAACTTACGTGGTGCTAGAGAATCAAACTCAGGTATTAAGAGCTTGCCTAGCAGGCTACTGCTAAGCTATTCCTCTAGCCCACAATCAGTATTTTTCCATCAGATGTATTTCTTAGGAGAAATTTAGGATATACAAATTCCATGGGCTTCCCAGGCTTAATTATCTGTATGCCTGAGTCCTTTCCAATAAATATCAAAAAGAAATAGTTATAAGGTTTCCCAAACTACCACTTAAGACCATTCATTGCTGGCTCATAAAAATCAAGTTAGTATAACAAATTACAGAGATGAAGAAAAAATTATGGTTGCATGGGACTAGGAGTACAAGTAGCATGAATACAACTTTAAAGGGAGCACCAAGTGCCTCATGGCAATGCCACTGTCCCTTCACTGTGACAGCAGAGACATACATTTGAGATGCAACAGCGCAGGACTGTACACATAAAAAGTGTACTAGAGATACTGGCAAAATTTGAATAAAATGCAAATCATGCTATTGTTTTGCACGTTATACTTACATGAAACATTACCAGCACAGGAACTGAGTGACAAGTACACAGAACCTGTTTCTATTTTAATTCTTATAAATCCCTGAGAGTATAAATTTACTTCAAAAAACAAAGCTAAAAAACAAAAAACCTAGTGGGCTGCAACTGACATTTTAAAAGATAAAAACATCACTCTTTAAAGATAAAAACTTTCTCAGCTACATAGGCAGAGGCACTTAGGTGGGCAGCAAGTTACAATGGAAACTATTTCTTACAGTAGGTTTTGGTCTAAGAAGACTAAGAAATGCTGAAATTTAAGGCTACTAGAAAAGAAATGGATATATTTCATTCTTAAGAGTTTAGAAAACAGTTAATAACAATCAGTACTTTCTCATTACTAACAATAGAATCTACTCATGTACTATATACTATTTCAAATAAACAGTAACTCATTTCTGTAAGGTAGATTCCATTACAATACTCATTCTACAACGGGGAAACTCAAGCACATAAAGGTTGTAATACTTTCTCATAAAGAGTAAACAGTAGAGTTATGGAAAGAAGTCTGGAGACTCCTAAAAAAGCTGAGAATAGAAATACCATTTGATCCAGCTTCTTCCTTACAGGGCATATTCTCAAAAGAAATACAGTCAACACACCAAAAAGACACATGTATATCCATGTTTATAGGAACACAATTCATTAATAGCCAAATCCTGCAAACAACCTACCTGCCCATCAATAGACGAGTGGTTAAAGAAGATGTGGTACCTACACACAATAGAATACTATGTGACCACAAAGACAGATATGAAGCATTTGGACAAAAATGGGGTGACTTTGAGTCCAATTATGCTCAGTGAAATGGTACAAAAACAAAAAACTGAATATAGACAGCTGTCCCTCTTACGAAATCCACCAGACTAATGACATAAAAAGTTCCATCACAGGTGACAGGGTAGAAAGAAGGGCAAAGGACTTCTAGGAAAGGGATATCAGAAAAATGGATGGGGGGCATGGATGGGCATTCATTTCCCAAACTCCATGTCTTTAATATGCTATATATATATATATATAATGAAATAAAACTGGGTGGAAAAGGAAATAAACAAATAAAAGTTAAAAAAAGAAGAGTAAATTGTAGAGTAATGATGTGGACATGGGGTCCCTGGTTCTCAAGTCCATGCCCTCACACAATGCTTCAATGACTTATATTATGCTGCATTTGGATGGTCAAGAGCAGGTTACCTCTAATCTTTATTTTAGATGATTTCACTATATGCTACCCAAGTTTCTAAAGTTCACCGAATATATCAGATTTAAAAAGTCACCAAGTATATACACACAAATATTTAACTGTTTAATAGATGAAAACAAGAAGAAATACCTTTAGCCTCCAATTATCTCCCACTTCGGTTTTGATTCTGTTCAGCCAATTTTCATCAAAATATACAGGATCTCTGTAAATAAGAAAAAGCTAGTGTATTAAGGCTCACGTAGCTATGATGTTGAAAAAAATTGAATCCTATTACATATCATCATATAAGTGAAACATAGGAATGTATTTGCCACATATCAGTTACTCAGTAACTCAGTTGTAACTAAAGATATTGCTAAAATCCACTTAACAATTACCATCTCACTATAAAAGTATTTTAATCAAAAAGGCAGAAAACGTCAATGCAGCTAATGCACTTTAAAATTACCGCTGAATATACCAGACTGAAACTAAATGTAGATACTACGTAGATACCACACAAGTATCTAGAGAGTCAAAAGCAAGGATACAACCTGTATTTTCATATAGAACTAGACATTAAACAAAGTTGGGCACCATTTCCATTTGAGAAAGACTTAAAACGTAAAATAAGACTGGTGTGGATAAATATACTGAAACAAGGACAGAACCGAGATACACTGACTTTTCCTAGTAAGAACTCTCATACCTCTAACAAATGTTAGAAAGAAAAAACCTGAGTTTCTGAAACCAGTCATGACACTTAATTTAAAAAAATTTTCTAAGTGGTGTGTGGTGGTGCACAGCAGTAATCCGAGCATTCAGGAGGTTAACACAGGAGGGACTGCCTTCAGTTCAAGGCCAGCCTGGGCTACACAGTGAGTTCAGGACCAGTCTGGAAGACAGACCGAGAACGTGTCTCAAAAAACTAAATAAATGTAAGAATTTATCCAAAGCACAATGGATCATTTATTTTAGTGTCATAACTGCTAAATCCAGCATTTTTCTACAACATGACTGTATTATTCAACCAAGTAACAGAATGGCAATGAGTCAGATATGTGTGGGGGGGGGCTACCTTTAAATTTTTACTGTAAATCCAAATGGTAAATATAATCAATATTTTACTCAAATTTTACTCAAACTACCGTTAAATCAAGCAAACATATTAAATAATTAGCATTCTTAACTTTTATCATGAAAAATATATTTCTAACTAAATTACCTAGATAGAAATTGATTTTTGAGGCTTCTATCCTTGAGGGGGCTCTTGTGATAGAGAACTGCTATTATTTCAGGCTGATACTGCAATGGCCTCAAACTCAAAATCTTCCTGCCTCAACGTCCTGAGTTTGATTATAGGCATGTGCCATCACAGTCAGCATTCAAGACTATATCACTGAACAACATACGAAATTAATTATTATCTTAGCTTAAAAGCAGCTTCACTGAGATATAATTCACACAGCACACAATTTATTAATTTACACGATCAATATAAAGTATTTTAGTAGATAATATTCAAAATTGTACAATCATTACCACAATCTTACATCTCTATCACCCCAAAAGAGAAATCTTATATCCATTAGCTAGTTGTCAGTTCCCATTTCCTCATCTTCTCAGCTTCCAGCTATCACTCATCTACTCTGCCTCCAGAGATTTATCTGATATGTACATTGGATATAAATGAAATGTTACATGGTCTTTTGCATTGACTTCAGTCACTTGCAGTTTTCGTTTGTTTTTTGAGACAGAACTTCACTGTTTCGCACAGGCTGGTCTTGAAACCATGGTCTTTCTACCTCAGCCTCCTGAGTGCTAAGTTTATAGGCATGTACCTCCATGTTCTGTTGGGTATTTTTTAGTGTTTATCTATAATGCAGCACGTATTAAGACCTTGCTCCTTTTTATGGGTGAATAATAATCTATTTATGGATATAACAGACACACACCACATTAACATTTTGGCCAATGACAGCATATATGATGGGACGATAATCTCTTCAGATTTTATTGCTTTGTGATATTATAGCTATTTTACATTCAAGTTTTAGGTACTCTCTATGATGTCTTCATAATGGCAAAAACTGTACACTGATGCATTTCTCAGGAAATGTCTCTGACACTGACACCTAATTGTACTACATCTTGTTTAATCATTTCTCAGTGGATGTAATTTGGGTTTCTACTTTTTGATGGACAAGTGTCATCAGGGTATATGCCTAGGGGGTAGAGTTGGTCCTGTGATAATTTTAATATCTGAAACATGTTGAACTGTTTTCCGAGGGGGCTGCACCATTTTGCAATCCTGCAAGGAGGTTCCAATTTTTCCACAGCACTGACAACACAGTCTGTTTACTACAGCCATCCCAGTGACTGTGAAGTGGTTATCTGATTGTGGCTTAGATTTTTTGTTTCTCTGATAGCTAATGATAAGCACTGATTCATGTGCTTACTGGCTATTGTACATACTCTTTAGAACAAAGTCTATTCAGATTATTTGTTCATTGAAATATTAAAACCAGTGGAATTGGCATATGTCTGTAATCCCAGCACTCAAGGAAGCTGAGGTAGAAGACTGCCATGCTGGGGGTAGGGAACTTACCTCAGGGGCTAAAGTGCTTGTCTAGCATGAGCAAGGCACAAGAACATCAGCTGGGAGGGGTGGCGCACACCTGTAATTCCAGCACTCAGAAGGTTGAGGTAGAGGACTGCAATTCAAGGTCAGCCTGGGCTACACAGTACATTCAGGACCAGCTTGGACTACAAAGTGAAACGTTGTCTCAAAAAAAAAAAAAAAAAAAAAAAAAGCACAAATTGGAGTCCAGCCTGGACAATTTAGCAAGACTGACTCAAAACATCAAAAACATAAATTGGGCAAGGGATATAGCACTCAGGGCAAAGGCCCTGGATTTGATCCCCAGTACCTCTAAACAAATAAATAGATAAAGAAACATGGGGGTGGGGATAGAAAGAGAGAAATATTTGTGGATATAACTTAGTGAAAAGGCTCTGGGTTATATCACCAGTGCCACAAAAAAAGAAAAACTGGTTTGTTTATCCTTACTGAATTGCAACGCTTTGTTCTTTTTCCTTTAGGACACAGGGTTATACATAAATATTTCTTATCATTCTGTGAGCTAGCTAGCTTGCTTACTTTTTCTTGTGGTACTAGAGATCAAACCCAGGCCCTTTGCAGTGAGCTATATCCCAGCGCCAAATTTTTATTTTGAGACAGGGTGTTGCTAAATTGCCCAGGCTTGGTTCAAACTTTCCATTCTCTTCCCTTAGATCCCACAGCCACCCTCTTTTCATATTTTCTTGACTTACTTTACACACAAACGTTTTTAATTTTAACAAAGCTCAATTTATCCATCTCATAGTTTTGGTATCATAACTAAGAAGCCTATGCCTCAGCCAAAGTCACAGAAATTTACTCTTATGTTTCCTTTTAAGAGTTGGATACATGTAATTTTAGCTCTTTTACTGAGGTCTATGTTCCATATGTATCTAGTGGCAAGAAGACTAACTTCATTATTTGGTATGTGGATAGTCACATTAATTTATATTGACTTTAAACTTAATTTAGTGTTTTTTAATTGAGGTTCTTTTGTCACCAAGAGAAGTTAATTTGAACAAACTTACACAAAAAGAGACATGGGAGGTGGGCAACTGAGGGGTAGGTAACAATAACGACAGAGGGACATAAAAAAGTTCTGGAACCAGAATCCAGACAGCACTTGCTTTCACCTTTGTTTCTTTCTGTCCATTTCTGCCACCTTCTTTCTGCAGACCAATTTCGTTCCTGCTTCTCTACATGAGTCTGGAAATGGCTATAGATTTGTTTCAAGTCTTTATTTCAGTTTAAGTAATTAAAGACCAATTAAGTCTCATTCTAAATCTTCAGAAAAACTAAAAGTTCCATCACTGTATTTTCATTCTTGGTCCAATTATATGTAGCCAAAAGGAGGGAACAGTGCAAATGGGACACCTCTTGGGTAAAGACAGGCCTGCCAGAAAGGTGAGCTCTCACAAAGGCCTGCTGTCCACTGGCAGACAGATCCCAGCTGCTCTTTACTTAGGATCTCTTAAAAAACAGACAACATGAAAGAAAACAAAATTAAATTCTATTTAAATATAAGATCACAGAAGAGAGAAATCTTTCAACGGCATTTTTGGTACTGAAATAATCTAAAAGACTATATATAGTCTTTAACAAGCATGATCACAGCAATCAAGTATTAATCTTCCTGCTAAAAGGAACTTAAATGTGAGTCCAGGGTTGCTTATTCCTGTGTTAATGGTTAACTAAAGACAAAGGCACTGAATTTTCTAGCTGGGTGACAAGTCAGGTTCAAACAGCTAAAAGACACTTGTATTTCACCAGAAAGCTTCTTTAAAAAATGCTTAAGAATATCTGAAGGTGGACTGAAGGTCTACCTCAGTGACAAGAGTGCCTCCTAGAATGCATGGGTTCAGTCAAAAAAAAAAAAAAGTACTGCCAAAAACAAGGTTTACGAAATTGTGTACCCTGGACAGCAAGATACGGAATACTTCACTTGCAATTTACAGTAACAGTTTCTATAAATAAAATTAACTTGGAAAATCTTAATGAAATATTTCAAATTAAGTATCATGAAATAGTTGGTTCACTTCTTGAAAAATTACTTACTTAACAATCCTGGAGTCATGTCTGAGCCATGAAGATAAGACACCAAACATGAGTGCAAGCGTCATGTATGACACACTCCGCTTTGGAATATACCTGCTGTATCAAATCAAAGATAGCAGGTACTCAACATTCACAAAGCACTTCAATGAGAACATTACTGTTCTTAAGTTAAAGAATATCAAACTCAGTAATTTTTAAAATTTAGACAAACTATTAGACAGACTAAGTGGCAGAATTGAAAATAAATCATTTTAGTAGAATAAACCAGTAGAAATCAATAGCTGGCTCTAGCAAAAAGCACTGAGGTCCCTTGACTAATTATCTCCTCAAAGCTCAGTAAACTGGGTTACAAAGACAAAGAACAACATTACTGACAAACTGCATTAATTTAGAGACACTTTTGCTATAGCCCAGTATCTTGAGGCTGGCACACATTAACTTCTCAATAAATTTTTGGTAAGTGATAATATTTAATATGCTCTCAATCTACTACACAGAATATATCAAGAATAGAAACCTTAATCAGACATGGTGGTTAACTCCTGTAATCCCAACATTAAAGCTTGAGGCAGGAGGATCACAAAGATGAGGCCACTTGGGCTACACAGAGAGATCCTACCTCAAATAAATGAACAGTAGACTATAGCTTTCTTTCAATGTGATTTTTCCTACTAATAAACAACTCCATATGCAGGCCACCAGCCATAACATTTTTCTTTTCTTAATTTTTTCTTTTTTTTGAGACAGGATCTCACTCTGTAGTCCAAGCTGGTCCTGAGCTCACTGTGTAGCCCATGCTGGCCTTGGACGCAGAACAATCCGCCTACCTCAGCCTCCAGAATGCTAGGATTATAGGCATGCACCACCATGCCCAGCTTTATGTGGTACTGGGGAACGCAACTCGGGGCCTGTGCCTGCAAGGCAAGCATTTCAACTGCTATGTCATTCCTCTAGCCCTCTTTACTTTTTTTTTTTTTTTTTAGACACAGGCTCACTCTATCATCCAGGCTGGTCCTGGCCTCAAAATTCCTATCAATTCTCCTGCCTCAGTCTCCTGAGCTGTAAGGTTACAAGCACCACGTCCAATTTACGTGGTGCTGGGGAATCGAACCCAGGACTTTGTACTTGCTAAGTGAGTACTCTTAACTGCTGAGCTACATCCCTATCCCCATTCTTTAAATATTTGACAATTCAGAAATGTATTCTAAATACTTCCTAATGGGTTGGTCTTACACTAAGATCAAACATAGAGGCAGTTTTCTCAAAACTTAACATATAGTTCAGCACATATATGTGTAAGTAAAAATTGATAATCTTTCTGAGGATGTTCTGCATAAGTAAAAAGCTACCTTTAGCTTCTTCCTAAATCCTGATTCCTGCCAAGAAAAAAATATATAAAATCATTTCCTTAAACTTTGCCAGTAACACATTTGTCTGTACTCACGTACTAGTCATACTTTAAAATAACAAAATGCTCATTAATTTTAATTCTCAATTACTAAAATGTATTGTCTTCTTAAAAACACCTTTACAGAAACCAAAATGTTAAAATTCTATTTCTAATTCTAGAATTGTTTAAGCAATGGAATATTCTTCATAAACTCCATCAAATTTAGATGGAGTCCAAAACAAATGCATTTCAGTCCAATTTCTTCACATGGCCTTTTCATCAATGAACTCTTAGTATTTTTGTAACTGATAAGACAATTCCAACTAAGTTTACAGGGGATCACTGGTATGGACCGAGCTCTTGTACCAGGCCCAACGGACCAAATCAAAATCCAAGCACACTTGTTACAAGTTAGCCCAAATTTAGTTGTTTAATCTTCCAAGAAATCAGGACAGCAAGGTAATAGCCAGTTTTTAGGTGGCATAAAAAAAAGTTTTTTTTTTAATTACTACATGAAATGACCAATCTGCAATTGTTTCTGCTTTCCTCAGCTTTTTTTTCTGTCTATAAAACCAGCTCATCAGCACACTCACTACTTTATAGAATGAAGTGTTGCCAATTTTAGAATCACAAATAAAAAATAGTTAAGAACTTAAACCACAAAGTGAGGCTGAAGCAAGAGGACTGTAAATCTGAGCCTCTCCTGGACAACTCAGCAAGACCCCATTTCAAAAGAAAAAGTAACAAAAAGACTAAGGATGTACCTCGGAGGGAGACTGCTCTTAGGTTTACTACTCAGTGTATGTGTGTGTGTGGGGGGGGGAGGGTGGGGGAGGTGAGGGACTTTAAATCAAAATTTTTATAATTTTGCTTTTGACATTGGGTGTAACTATTTCCTAATGATCTCTTAGTTACCTAAATATTAATCTCTTCCACAAAATGTGTATTAGACAATGACTAGAATAATTAATCTCATATCTATAATGACAACATAAATAGAAAAAATATGATGCTCGGCCCAGTTTCAAAATAAGCAATCAAAGCACAAAAGGGTTAGATTCTAAACCAAGGACAAACAACTCAGGTTATTATAAAATCCACTTATTATGAGGACCACTAAAGTCCATAGCTTGATCTTCATTTTATCTCATCTGGTCTTACCTTTTTTCTTCTGCCCTTTCCTAAGCTTGGGAGAAAAACTGAGGCACAACTTCTAATTCAGACTCTACTCTCTTAATCAGTATGTGGTTGTGGTAAAATAAAAATATATTTGATTTTTGTCCTTGGTTCTTGGCCTGATTTCTTAAAGCCCTTGGAATTTCCTGTGTAACAAGAATGTCCTGTAATTCATAATGACCCACTTTTTGACCACATGAGAGTTTCTATTAGTGAGTGATTCATGGTGGGTTCCCTAGGGAGCTTCATGAAAGAGAGCTGAAGAATCAACCTTAGGATCAGAAGTTGAAACATTCAGCCTTATACGTTCAGTCACATGGCCAATAACTTCAGTTATGCTTGCTGTAGTAAAAGGACAAACAAAAAGCACACACAAAGTTTGGGAGCTTCAGAGCTGATGAACATGTTGATATACAAAGGGATGGTACACCCACCAAAGGCACAGAGGTTGGTGCTGCCTTGAAGTCCAACACAGGCACAGAAGCTGTGTGCCACCTTAAGGTTCAATGAAGCCAGAGAAGCTACATGCGGCCGGCCTTAAGGTCCACCAAAGGCTTGGAAGCTGCATGCTACCTTAAAGTCCACCGCAGGCCTCGGAGCTGTGTGATTCCTTATCTCTACCTTTACTTGCTCTAAGCTTCTTTTCCACTTGGCTGTTCCTGTGTTATGATCTTATAGACTCATAATTTTACTATTTTTACAGTGCTTTCCAGAGTTCTGAGTCTTTCTAATACATTACCAAACTTTGTGGGGTGAGGTAATGGGATTTATATTGACAGTAGGCCAGGTTAAGATGTGAATGTTCTGGGGACTTCATTTCTAGCTGTCATCTCAAGTGGCGGCTGTCGCCGGGAACTTCAGCTGTCTCCTGGAACTTAAGTCTTAAATGTGAGAGCTGCACTAATTTAGAGTTCAGCAACTATGTTATTAACTTTTTCAGAATGAGTTATCTCAGCAGTAACATAAACTGGATTACAAGATACCCAACGAGTGTCCAGAAAAATCACTAGTGGAAAACTGAAGTGATGACTCTTTACTTGAAGACAAAGACCAAAAGAAGATAAAGGCCGAATCTTTACTTTAAAGTCAAATTATGGAATTTCATATTCATTTATTCAGTAAATATTTTCTGAACATCTACAGAGCAAGACACAGAGATGTGAAATATTAGGGTGGTGGCAGTACTAAGTAGATTAGTGTACCACATTAAGAAAAGGAGGGGTTGGAGGAATGGCACAGCAGTTAAAGTGCAAGTACATGGCCTTGAGTTCGATTCCCCCACACCATGGAAAGCTGGGCATGGTGGTGCACGCCTGTAATCCCAGCACTCAGGAGGCTGAAGCAGGACTGCCCTGAGGTCAAGGATAGCCTAGGCTACATAGTGAATTCGGGAGTAGCTTGGGCTACAAAGTGAGCCACTGTCTGAGAAAGAGAGAGAGAGAGAGAGAGAGAGAGAGAGAGAGAGAGAGAGAGAGAGAGAGAGAGAGAGAGAGAAACTAAAAAAATGAGTGCAAACTGAGGGACCTGCACACAGAAGTCTCGAGGCAGAAGACTCCAGTGGTGTCTCTGGGGTCTTAGCGATCTGGGCCTAACAACCATACAAAAAAGGTAAAGGCACTAAAGAAATGAAGGGCTGAAGAAATAGAGGTAGTCAACTAAAAACCAGAGAGAAATAAAAAATAAAAGTAAATAAATAAAATAAAAATGAAAGCTAAAGAATACCTCAGTGGCAAAAGCACTTGCCTAGCAAGCTCAAGGGCCTGAGTTTCCCCAGTTTGATTCCTCAGCACAAGATAAAGCTGGGGGTGGTGGCACATGCCTGTGATGACAGTACTGACAGGGTGAGGCAGGAGGAGAACTACTGAGAGCTTGAGGCCAGCCTGGGCTCCAATGAGTTCAGTCAGGATCAGCCCAGACTGTAGAGTGAGACCCTGTCTCAAATAAATAAATAAATAAAAATAATCTTAAAAGAGAACAGAAAGTACTGTGGAAGTCCATTAGGTAACATCTGAGGCTAACTAAGAAAGAAAAATGAGACTAAACAGCACATTTGTGTTTTTCCTGCCCAGAAGACAGACTTAGCTGCACTAGTGAGAAGCACAAGAGGCAAGACAACAGATTGTGTCTTTTCTGAAAAGTATTCCTTAGTATGATTTGTATCACTTAACAATTACATTCAATTTGGGGAACTGGTACACACACACCACATTTCAATTATTTCTGTTTCCCTTTCCCCTTCCTACCACCGCCCCCTTTCCTCACATTCCCTTCACTGCTCCAATCTCTTTGTTCCCTACTATCACTCTTTTATTTTGTTCTTTTTTTAAATACATACTCTGGGTTCTACTATTAGAGAAATGATGTTAAACTTAACCTTCTGTGTTTGATTTGTCTCACTTAGCATAATGGTCTCAAGGTATGCATTTTCCTTTAAGTGACTCAAGTTTACAGCAGAGTAGTACTCCAACTGTTCATTCAACTGCTGACAGGCACATCAGCTGCTTCCAAGACTTAATCTAACTCTTTTAGAAAGATACCTAGAAGAGGTATAGCTGGGACAAATGAAATTTCAATTTTAATTTTTTTGGAATATTCATATTGATTTGCAGAAAGCCAAGAAGCAATTTTTTTTTTTTTTTGGTTGAACCTTTGTGGAAAATCAAATGGCTGAAGGTGCCCGCTGCCTCAATTTTGTTCCACTGGTCCATGTGGTTTTTGTGGCAGTACCATGTGGTTATTACCACTGGTTTTTAGTAACAGAATTTGGTGATAGGAATTGGGATGCTTCTTTTGTCTTGTTACTCAGGATTGTTTTCGATATTCTGGGTCTCTTCTGGCCATGTTAAACTTTTAGGACTGTTTTTTCTGGTTCTTCGAAAAATGTTGATTTTTTAAAATTGGAATTATATTGAATTTGTATCAGTTTTGATAGCATGGCGATTCTGACAATATGGGTTCTGCCTATCCCAGAAGAGGGGATGGCTTTCTATTTTCTTATGTTTTTCTTTGATCTCAATTTTCACAGTACTACAGCTTTCACTGTAGTTTTTTTTTTTTTTCTTCTTCCTTGGAAACCTTGATTTCTAGGCATTTTTTTAAAAAAAGATACTATGAATAGATCTGTTTTCCTGATTTCTTAGTTCATTGCTGGTATACAGGAATGCTATTGATTTTTTTGGTAATGATTTTGGTATACTGCCACTTTGCTGAATTTATTAGTTTTCACAGTTTTCTAGAGATTTGGGGGTCTACTATGAAAAGGATCATGTCTGTAAATAAGGACTGACTTTCTAAGTTGTGGTTTTGCCAAACCAAATAAATAATAGTGGGGAAAAGACCTAAACATGTAGGTAAGGAGTAATTATGATGAAGCAGGGAATCTCAGCTGAGTAACCCAGAGAGAAACAGTGAAGTCCCACTGGTATTAGAGAACAGAATTACTGAAGTCCTGGTTTCAGGGATAGTGAGACCAAGACAGGAAGCAGTGTTAAAACAATGATAAACAGAAAATCTGAGATCCTGGGAGGATTACATATTACTTATAAGGTATAGTGCATCACTCTTAGAACTGGTGACTAAGGCTGGGTGGAAGACAAAAAAGACACAGGTAGTGATATAGGTCATACAGGTATATGCGTGAATCACCAAGAATCTAACAAGACAGGAATTGTACTGGAAAAAGCAACAGTGAGCCAGGATTAAACTACTTGGAGAGGTAGCTAACAATGGCCTGAGAGTCAAATTCGTAAGATTTTTAGGAAAATGAAGGAAGATGGCCTGGAAGCTGTACTAGGAAGAACCACTGTTGGTTGGGCTGAGAGGCACAAGTAGCCTATGAGAAAAGTATCCATCACATATGAAGCCTGTGGTAGGACAGTGCGAAGCAGTGTTATAACATGTAACAGGTTTCTTACAGAGTTAGATAGCAAAGGGAACCACAGAGGAGGATCAGAGGAAAATGCTGACTGTTCTCAGGCACATGAACTGCCTGTTCATCAAAGCCACAAGGATCACAGCACTAATAGTTAGTTTCTGCCCAGCTAATACAGGTCATGTCTCATTCTCAAAGTGGGTGCTGCTCTGCAATAACTGCTATACTGTTTAGTATTCATTTTCTTCAAACTAAGCAGCTAGAAACAGAAAATTCTATAAATGTGAATTTGGATAATATTAATAGTCACCATTTAAAAAAACTCATATGTATTTGTTGAGGCACAGGTGCGAAAGGACAGAATCCATCCATCTTAAGTTTTTTGTTTTGTTTTGAGTCACGGTCTTCAGTCTGTAGCCCAGGTTAGTACTGAACTCACTGGTGCAACCCAGGCTGGTCTCAGCCTCTCAAGTGCTGGGATCACAGGTGTGCACTATCAAGCTCAGGTTTACATGGTGCTGGGGAATTGAACTCAGGGCCTTGTACTTGCAAGGCAAGAGTTTTAAGCCCTGTGACATTCCTCCAGGCCTATCTTAAGAGTTTTTGGTGACTCATTTCTTAGTGGAAATCAGGTAAATGTGATCATCCATGAAAAAGTCTGTCAATTGCTAAGCAGTTGAACATAACAAAATGTCCTAGAAACAAGGAAATATTCAGCAAACTGTGCTTGGAAAACAAATGCAGAACTAACCATAATTTCTATTGTTACACTTCATGCCATGTGCCAAAAAAAGTAATTCAAAGTCCGCAAAAACAAAAAATATAAGCACCAAAACTATGAAGTAATTAGGGAAAATACAGGTGAAAACTATTACTGACTATGGGTTTGACAGACTACACAGGGGCTGAAGCACAGCTCAGTGCTTAGAATGTTTGTTTAGTATGTGCAAGGCCCTGGGTTCAATTTCCCAGCACCAGACAAAGATTAGCTGCTATAATCCCAGCACTTAGAAGCGTTAAGTAGGAGGGTTGTCATGAGTTCAAATTCAGCCTGGGCCATATATTAAGTCCAGGACCTGCCTGGACTATAGGAGAAGACCATCTCAAAAACAGAATAAAACAAGAAAGATAAGGGTTATTCAATAAAATTTTAAATTAAACTAAAAAAATAGACATTATCAAAATTAAGAACTTTTGTTTTGCAAAAGACACTATTAAAAAGAAAAGAAAGCCACTGAAAAGATTTTAAAATGTATACCTGGCAAAGGACTTATTCACAGCATATAACTTCTAAATTTAACATGACAACTTGACTAAAATATAAGCAAAAGATTACAGCAAATAATTCAGAAAACTAGGTACTGATAAGAAATAACGCCATAAATCTTTGGTAAGTTAAAACACTCTAGAGAATACAATACACATCATGATATTTTTAATTTATAAATTGACATAATTGTATAGAGTACCAAGTTACATGCATACAATCTGGACTAATCAAACCAACACCCAGAAACTCAAATATTTCATTTTTTGGTGAGAACACTTGAAATTTATTCTCAGCAACTTTGAAAAATATAACACAAACTATATAGTTACTAAGACACATAATGAACATTAAAAAATTATTCCTCCTGTCCAGTGGAAGCTCTGTACCTTCTGACCATCGTCTCTCTACCTACTGCTCATCAGCCTTTGATAACCATCAGCTTGCTCTCTGCTTCTAGCAAAGGGACTGCTCTAGACTTCACATGAAAGTGAGACCATACAGTACTGTTCTTTCTCTGCCTAGATTATTTCATTGAGCATAATGTTATCCAAATTCACTCACACTGTGGCAAATAACAGGATATCCTTTTTTTGGAGACAGCACAGTATTCCATTGTGTAAATATACCAGATTTTCTTTCGCCAGTCAACCACTGGTAGACACTTTGGCTGATTCTACTTCTTTTTTTTCCCACTATTTTTATTAATATACAAATGTAATACATAGTATTTACAATGAATTTGGGTGTTTCGTACATCTATGTATTACATCGACTTCACAATCGCTTCCCATCTTTTACCCTCCCACCAGCTCCGTGTCCCTTCCCCCAGCTACAGCTATCACTTCATATAGTTCCAAAGAATGTCTGTGTTCTGGGTTTTCCAAGTCCGAGAAACCATACAGTGTTTAACATATTAATCTTCTGCACCTAAGTCATTTGACTCAAGTCACCACTCTACCCCAGCTTCCTATTCCTCTAATGGGTTCGCAGTAGTCAAATCTTGATATCTCCTTTCTGAATCCAACCAATCCCATCATTGGGATATTCACCAAAGTTTTTTTTCCCATATTTTCCTACAACTTTGCTGTTATTGTTAAACCTGACCTTACCCACCAGCTCACACTAGAAAATAATTATAAGCATGTAGTTCAAAAGACTAATTAATTTGGGAGAGAAGAGAAAAAAATAAATTCAATTGCCTTAGCTGAATACTGGAAGGTGCATATTTGTACATTCACAAGGATCTTTACATCTATCAGTTTCCTTAGGATAAACTTTCATTAGTAACCTAATAAGTGAATTGCTACAACAAAACAAAGTCAAAACCGTATCACATTGGTACATTAAATGAACTTAAATCTATACCATACAAACATACTTAAAGCGACAGACATGAAGGCATATCTAGTTATTTCAGAATTTCCTAACTTTCGTTACCTTATTTACTCGTATTTCACTGATCACTAACCTACTTTTTTCTCAGCTCATTCTCCTCTAGCTGTTGTCACTTTTTCTCTGGGGTCATTGGTATCGTTGGTCTCCCTTTCATTTTTCCAAGTTTCCTTTAAGTATTTTCTGCAATACTCGTTCAGTGTCTGCAAATTCCTTTAAGCTGTCCCTGTCATGGAAAGTTTTAAGTTCTCCCTTTAAATTAAAAGATAATTTTGCTGGATATAGCAGTCTTCGTTGGCATTTATGTATTTTTAGTGCTTGGATGATACTGCTTCACGATTTCCTTTCTTTTAGTTTGGATTGAAAAATCTGCGGTCATCCTGATGGCAGTCACCTTCTGTTTTTCTCTTACCGCTTTCAGTATTTTCTCTTTGTGTTGGGTTTCTAGAATTTTAGTTATAATGTGTCATGATGAGGATATCTTCTGATCAAAGTTGTTTGGTGTTCTATATGCCTGCAATAGTTCCATGTTCATTTTTCTTAGATTTGGGACATTTTCTTCCATTATTTCATTAAACATGTCCTTTAAGCCTTTTGTTTTGTCCTCAGTCTTCTACTCGATTCCCATAATTTTGAGGTTATTTTTCCTTGAATCATCTATCAGCCGTTGTAATGATTCGCTTTCTTTATTTACTCTGTATTCTTCACGGCCTGTATGTTGCAGGCTCAGTCACTTTATTTTCTAGGTCTGACATACTATTCTGAAGTTGTTTAAAGTGGTTGCTTATTATTACCTGTGTGTTTTTCATTTCCTGAATATCTGCATTCAATTTTTCTATATCTCTGTTGTGTTCATCTCTAATTTCTTCTTTTGTCTTCATTATCTTCTGATATATTTCTTCTCTGGTCTCCTCTAGTTGTTTTTCAAGGCTTGCCTTTTGCTTATCTATATATTGGTGTAGCTCTTCTGCTGTCCGCTTTATTTCCTGCTTTAATTCCTGTTTTAATTCACTGAATTTCTGGGCCCAGAAGTTGCCACCATTTTTGCCATATTCATCTTTATTTACCCTGACTTCATCTCCTGGGGTTTCAGGTCTTTTTGTAGGAGATTTGTAACTGCGCGTCCTCATTTCTTCTTTGGTCTCCTCTAATTTTTCAAGGCTTGCTTTTTGCTTAGCTAAGTGTCCTTGTAGCTCTTGCGCTGTCCGCTCTGTTTCCTGCTTTGCTTCCTGCTTTAATTCTTGCTTTAATTCACTATCTGGGCCCATAAGTCACCATCCTTCTTGCCCATCTCTTGTGTCCTGGAATTTTAGCACCCCTTGCACCCTCCTCTGGGGAATCAGATCTTTTTGTATAAGATTTGTTACCACGTTTCCCCATGGTTCTGCTCCCTCTGTCTCTGGTGCGCAGGAAAGAGAATGGCTCCTGCTGACGTCACTGCCTGCGAAGGCTGTTGAGACCCATTTCTGCTCTGGGATCCCGGGGCCTTTTCTAGGGGGAGCACACGCTGTGTTTGTATTACACACACCCATGGGTTGGTGTTTCTGAAGCTGGGGCCGCCCGCAGCCAATGATTCCCACTAGTCTAGGTCCATGCATACCTCAGGCTGAGGTCTGGCCTCCGGACCTTGTTTGTGATCTGTGGGTGCCGGCAGCTCAGGGCCGCACCAAGTTGGCTGCTTCTGACCTGCCCACAGCCTCTTCTCCTGTTGTTGTGTGCTCAGTCCTCTCCCAGCTCCGTTCAGTCAGATGTTCAGGTCCCTGAGAGCTTTCCTCCGTCTGCCACTGCCTACCGTTTGCCGCCGGCTGCGGTGGCTTCCTGGACTGCAGGGTTTTCACCCCTCCGGTTTTGATGATCCTTCCGAGTTTCTGGCCTCCCGCTGGTCGTCTTTCAGTTTCTGGGGATGCGCCTCTCTTTCCTAGCTACACCAAACACACTTTTTCTAACTATCTTCTTGACTTTTTAAGTGAGTTGATGAGCAGACTTTGTGCAGTGCTGTCACTCAGCCGCCATCTTGACCAGAAGCCTGATTCTACTTCTTGACTATTGTGAATAATGTTGCAATCATCATAAGAATTAAGATGCTGTTTCTATATACTGATTTCAATTCCTTTGGATATACACTTTTTTTTTTTTCTTAAGGCAGGGTCTTACTCTGTGCAACAACTAACAATGGAACCCAGGCTGGCCTTGGACTCACAACAATCCTCCTGCCTGTCTCCCTAGTGGTGGGTGGGATTACAGGTGTGCACCACCATGATCGGCTTTTACACAGTGCTGGGGAATCAAACTCAGGGCCTCGGGCTCCCAAGGCAAGCACTTTAACTGCTGTGCCATTCCTCCAACTTGACATATACTTCCTAAACGTGCCACTGAATCATATGAAAAATCACTCTTAGGATTATTTTTTAAGGAACCTCTCAAACTGTTCTGTAACAGCTAACCTAATTTACATTCCTGACAGTGCCTTAGGGACTCCTCTGCTTCACACCTTCACTTAACACTTTCCTTCCATATTTTTGATAACAATTCAACAGGTATAAGGTAGTTTTAAACTGCATTTTCCTGACTGGTGATTCTAAACATTTTAAACTGGTCATTTGTGTATCTTCTCTTCAAACTATTTACTGAGGTCCTTTGGCTATTTTTTTCAATCAAGCTATTTGCTACTGACTTCCTTATGCATTTTAGAGTTTCTTATGCACTCTATAGATATTCATTGCTTTTCTGTGCAAAAGAAACAGGATTAGCTTTACTCTGAGGAAATGGAAAGCCCCATCTGCCTCAAACTACCATCTCACTGTGTCTTGGTGTGTCTGCGGCTTTCACAGCAACAAACAGCTGGAAATACAATAAAATAACAGAACGTCCACAATTGTTTCATCTCTTTCTGGACTCTATAAACTTTACTTTCCTTGCTTAAAGGTAAGAAATTAGATCTTGGCTTGCTGGTACCAGCATTTGTATATTCTGTCCATTCCTCTGGGTGGAGGAAAGGTCAAAGTGGCCATTTTTGTACTAGGTCTAAGGAAGTTGTGAAATGCCATCTAAAAATCTAACTTAAATTTCAATGTTGCTTGAGAGCCTTGAGGTGTGACACCATCCAACTGTCCAATGTTGGACTGATATGTAAGTTTCATAAAAGCTGGACCATATGCAAAAACAGGCTGTATGACTGGACCTAAGTAAGTACCGCAAAGACTGTAAGGTAAAATACAAACAAAAGCCAAAGTCAAGAGACATCCAGCAACTACACCTACTGGAAGGACTTTTTGCTCTTGTGCATTGTGCATAAGAACCCTATTTCATAACCTCTGCAGTTCTACTTACTTTTGGTAGAGTTAACACACAAGGGGACTCTGATGCTCACAACTTTCCTATCTCTGAATGCATTTTCCTCTTTTCTGAAGGCACTGTCAATTAAATATCTGCAGCCTTCTCCCTTGGTGCAATTAGAAAATGTCCCATGTTGGAGAGACATGAGAGATGATTACAATTAGTGCCATTAAATTCTTGTCAAATTTGAGTAATATCAGACAATTACAGAGTGGCTCTTCAGTTACATTTATCTAGAGTTTACCGCCAAGTGTATTCCCACCTATTATGTAATCAGCACCCTAAAAGATTAGAACTTTAATAAATAATGGTTATAGAGTTTACAAACACACTAAAACAGGCTAATAAGAGCAAAGCAAATCCAGTCTCTAGGGTAGATTCAAACTAAGAAATGTGGTGATCGATTTAAAAGAAAGCCAGTACTACTATGAAATAAGGTTAGTTCCCTAAAAGGTGCATGCAGCATATACCTAAGAGTCTCCTTCTCTTGGAAACCAATGAGAGCTACTGATTAGGAGAAAGTATGTCATTTACTGATGACAAGACTGAGAATTATAATTTGAGGGCTTCCTTAGAATTTAAGTACATACACAAAACTACAAACATTCTGAATATAGTGCACTAGAATTAATGTCTATTATTCCAACTAGACCATACATTTTTTTGTAGTAAAGCAAGGCTATTTCTCATGGTTCTTGTCAGTTAAATAACCATAAGCAGTACACAAATTAGCAATTCAACAAAACAACTCAGTTACTTTTACAGCACATTAAGACAATAATCATGACTGACTGCATTATACTGGGATGATTACATTTTAAAAATATGGCATATTGGGGTTAGAGGCATAGCTCAATGATCAGAGCATTTATCTAACAAGCACATGGCCCTGGGTTCTCCAGCACCACAAAACTAGGCATGGTGGATCATGCCTATAATCCCCAAACTTGGGAGGGCTGAGGCAGGAAAACTGCTGTGAGTCTGAGGCCAGCCTGGGCTACATAATGAGTTCAGGACCATTCTGGATTACAAAGAGAAACTCTGGCTCAAAAAAAGAAAAAAAAATGCATATAACAAAAATAAAATCTGCTAAGCTGGTTCTGTTTTAAATTTTACTGATAGGTAAGTAAACAAAATGGTTCTGATATCACTGTTGTATATTAATTTTAAACTCCTTAAACATTTTTTAAAGAACAGAATATTGCTGATTACAAAAAAAACAAAATTTTCAGATCATTACAAAACAATGTGATCTCAAAAATAAGACTATTAATAGTTTAAAAGAACATGCTATTGGAAACCCTCTTTCTACAGCCCTACCAATTGGCAGCTTTTATCCCTATTTTTATTTTTTTTACTGACTAGCAGAATTCTTTTTCTCTCTTTTTACTTTTTCCTAAATAAAATACTCTTCCTAAAAAAAAGGCAAATAGCATGTTCTTATTCATATATGCCCCAAACATTATCATTTATAAACACTACACATTTAGGTTTAAAAAAAAAACACAAGAAGTACCTAAAGCAAAGACTAGAAAACAAAACAAGTACAAATTATCTGCTGCAAAGATGCCAAGCCCAGTAACGCAAGGCTATCATTCTAGCACTCTGGGAGGCTGATGAAGATGGGCTGCAAATTCAAACAGAACCGTGGCAACTTGGTGTCTGTGACTCTGACTCAAAATCAAACATACAACATGGGTTAGAGGTGTAGCTCGGGTGAAGGCTCTGGGCTTTATTCCTAGTACCACAAAAACGAAAAAGTAATTAGAGCTGTTAGCACTGGGCTAAAAAACAAAATTATTAACAGGCAAGGTTAAGTCACAGCTATTGGGGCTGGAGGAATGGCTCAGCAGTTAAAGCACTTGCCTAGCAAGAGTTCTATTCCCCAGCACCACATAAACTGGGTGTGGTAGCACACGCCTGTAATCCCAACACTCAAGAGACTAAAACAGGAGGATTGTTGTGAGTCCAAGGCCAGCCTGGGCTACAGAGCAAGACCCTGTCTCAAAAAAAAAAGTCACAGCTATTAACTTTTCACAGCAAAGAATCAAACACTAAACAAGCACAAGTAAATGTCTCAAACCATTTTGTTGCTATTGTTGAGGTACAAAACTTCTTAAAAGTTGCAGTCAAGACAGAAATTGCATCTAAAAGCCCTACAACAGAGTACTACTGAAACTCTTTACATGTTTTTTGGGCTTTCTGAACTTCAATATTTACATTAACTTGCAAAAATTATTTTCTAACCAAATGTTCATCTTTCCAAAGGGGGTATATCCTAGATAATAATGATATGCATAATGAATTTACTCAGAAGAAAAATTAAGTCATGATCATTTAAAATGGCAAAGCTAGAAATATCCAGGAACTGCAGGGAAATATTCATCCCACACTAGTGCGTCCTAGTTGGCAAAGGCATTATATAAGCAAAAACGTTGCCAGATTCTGTGTGTAACAAGGAATATTCTATAAGGACAAAAAAGTCCATTTTCTCAACAAAATCTTTTTTAAAACTGCAGTTCAAGTGAACTCTATTATAAACACCAGCTATGTGGTAGCAAATTTAATAGCAAAGAAAACCCAAATAAACCAACTCAACCCAAAAGCATTTATTGAGTGAGCTTGTTATGCAATGTATGTAAGATGTATGATATAATTTGCCCTAACAAAAAAAAAAAGGTATTGGGGAGGGGGACATAGCTGTAGTTACAGCACTTGCCTAGCAAGCATAAGGCTTTGAGTTCTATTCCCCCAGTACCATATAAGCTGGGCATGCTGGCACACCTCTGTTATTCCACACTTGGGGACGGAGAGACAGTAGGACTGCTAGAGTTCAAGGCCAGCTTGGGATACACAGTGAGCTCAGGACAAGTCTGGACTCTGGACTACAGTGTGAGACTGTCTCAGGAAAAAAAAAAAAAGAAAGGCATTTCTAAAATCACTTTGTTTCCTCAGATTATAGCCTGGCAAATGTAAGAAACTGGACAATCTACTGGAAGAGGCTTGGAGAGTAAGGCTGTTAATTTTAAATTTTATGCTTTGGTGATGTATGAGATCACTGATGCTTCAGGTAAGGCACAACTTGACATTTTTAGTAGAGGAACTGAAGGGGAGAAATGAAGTTCCATGGAAACAGCCTCACTCACAATGAACTAACTAACTTCCACTTACTGGATTCACAAGGACATGTAGGCACTATAACAGTTTGCATAGCTGGGTTATCAGGGACTACTTCTGCCCTTATCATGGCCACATCAGTAGTCCTACACCTCTGCAGATGAATTAACATCCTGTGATTAACCCTTTGATATGTACAGAGCTGACTCCTTAGCCTTCTACCAACTTGAGAGCTGAGAACGTCCTTAGATAGCATCTGAGGCCTATAGCAAAGGTTTCCTCACTTCAGGGTGAGCTACCTAGTCAATGTTTTTAAAAAGTGCTCTGACTTTTTCTGTTCTGTAATTATAAATACCACATGTAACTGCTCACTCCTTGGAATACGCTATTTGGGGAAACCTGGGCCATGATCACACATATGTGGCTCTAGAATAAATTCTTAATCTCTTTGAGAGACAGCGGTGTTTTTGGGTCCACAAAGGTAAATATAATGTCACTGCAGAAACTGCTTCTCAGTGTCATTAAAAGACACAACTAAATCAGGATACTGGTACAAAGTAGTTTTTTAAAAAAAAGTTAAAGTGATTTTCTTTGTCCACTGTGAATAACCTGGAATAGTTACCGACTGTCCCCAGTGATAATAGGAAATAGGAAAGGACTTGCAAAATTAATTGAAGATAATCTAATTGCCACCCAAAACTCATTTTTATCAACACACAATACATCAAAAAAATTTATGTGCAAAACCTTTAAAAATGGGTAACATTGTGCAAATTATCCTAAAGGCTGTGAATATCAATGCCAAGGAAGTGAATCCTTGTCAATTTTAGACTTCCTTAAAAGTATAGATGCTGACTATGGTGACATGTAATTTTCAGAAATAAGATGGCCAAAGCAGGGCAAAATGTTGAAAAGATTTTATGATCTGTGACCTAAGCTCAAGTCATTTATGCTATCAAGAACAAAATTTGTACCAGAACTTAAAATTAAAACTGACTTTACAGATTTAGCATTTTTAGTGGATTTGCCCATTTAAATGAGTTAAATTGAGTCTTAAAGGTAAAAACCAACATAACACATTTTAAACCACAACAATGTTCCAAATGAAACTGAAATTATGTCACGCTCAAGTTAAGGCAAACAAATTTATGTATTTCAATGTCATGGCTAGAACAGGTTTCAAGATTTCTGAAAAAAGTACTCTAGTATACTTGCAACTCCATTTTTCAAAATTAAGTAATTTATTTATTTATGAGACAGACCCTTCCCTATTCTGTAGTCTAGGCTGATCCTGAACCCACTACGTAGAGGCTGGCTTTGAATTCACAGCAATCTTCCTTCCTCAGCCTCCTGAATGCTGATGTGCCTGAGAGCAACCTCATTTTTAGCCGACATAAATGCTAGCTGCCAATTTTCAAGTGACACACAGAGAGCTGCAATATGACACTTAACTTGGTGAGGAAGGTAAAGGTGTAGGTAAGATAAAGTAGGAAAATGGGCACAGTAGAATTAAACTAGGAAACTGACCCTAGCTACCGAATGGAACAGCAACCAAGGGGTCAGAGGAATAGCACAGCAGGTTGGAGCAAGCACAAGGTCCTAAATCACTCTGCAGCACCACATAAACTGGGGTTGGTGGCACATACCCGTAATCCCAGCACTCAGAAGGCTGAACCAGGTGGACTGTTCAAAGGCAGCCTAAGTTACGGAGTGAGTTCAGGACCAGTCTGAACAGCAAAGTGAGACCCTGTCTCAAAAACAAACAAATCAAACCAGAAACAGTCCAACAGCAGCTCTCCCTGTTTCCTAGTTCCAATTTGGGTGGGCAAAAATTGGCTGGCCCTACTCACACAAAGGGACAACAGAAGGCAGGGGGAAGATCTGAATTACCCATTACCGCCTCATATCGCCATTTAACCAAGTGGTACCCTGCGTGCCAAATACATTACTGACCTCGGATGGCAGCACCAATCCTAAGCCAACCTGGGGATAAGAAAAAGCCAAAAAAAATCACAAAAGAGGTCTCGAATTTCCCTGGTCAGGGACTCTCCTAACCTGCCCTCCCTGTGAAGAGCTTGGGTCTATCCTCTTACAATAAATCCAACTTTATTCTAAAAATAACTTCAACAATTTATGATAACTTCTGGGTTCCAACTCAGCACAAATCCATATTTCCATATAGACTGAACACAAAACAATAAAAACATGCAAGCCCACTCAAAGACATGATTAATAGAAGAACCTGATGTCTCTTTACTTGCGTTAAGACCTATTCTCCCAGACAAGCATCCTTGCTTTGCAACGATACTTCATGTCACTTTCTGCCAGCACCTACGTTTGTGACCATCTATTGTAAAGATAAAGCTCTTGAAGATAAAATTAAAGCCAAAATATCCGATGAACATCTTGAGAAGTCACTAAGAATTTCAACCACTTCCAATGAGCCAAACATTTATGCATAAATTTCACAAAATCAAGGCCAAATATCCCACTAGCTTTGTTTATGATGCCTCCTATTCTTAAATGGTACTATAAAAAATATAAAAAAGGAAATCTGCTTATCTCTACACATCAGCTACATTAGATATTTTATGTGCTGCCCAAGACAATGTCTCTTCAGTCAACCTGACCCAGGCAAACCAAAAGGTTGGACACTTGTGATTTAAGCTATACACAAACCTAAGAAGACATACAGGCAACACAGACCTATATTGATATAAAAAATAAGACTTTTATCATTCACCAACTTTTAAAAAGTTATGCTATTGGCACGGTTCTCCTTGTAGTCCCAACAAACTCTCAACCTTGAAATTGTGTATCTTAAAAGTAGGATTCCAGGTCTCAGCAAGGTGACAAATTTACATCTCAAAGGAGACTGATTATCCTTTCAACATGCTTGAAAGTTTTCCTATCTTAACTTGCCATAGGTTACAGTCAGTTTTCAAAAGTTCTTGTCCCAGATTATAGGACATTTCCCATTGTATTAAATTTTAGACACAGCTGGTCAGAAGTTAACACATTTTTATCTTGACTCTTTCATCAAGATCACTAGAGTGAAGAAAAGAAACCAATTTAGGAAAAATGCTTTCCATTGGGAAGAACACAAACAGAAGATATCTGTAATCAATTTTTCTCATTTTCAAAGTTGAGGAATGGAGATGCACAAGGAAACAAAAATTTCTAGCAATTTAATTTCTAGCAAACAAATTTTGTCCAATATTTTCAAACACAGCCAATTTAGAATGAACCATGGAATGTCAGACCAAAATGTGGGTGATTTAAAACCTCAAATACGAGAGTCACCAACATTATCCTGGCAGCTACATGGTCAATGGGCTTTCACTCACATTTGCCTCTCTAATAAGGGTAAGGAAAGCAGCTATGGCTACGATTCTGGCCAGTTACTCTATCAAACCATAAGGACAGTCACATGAAATCAGAGGGCACTTGCAGCTATGTAGGCCATGTTGAACACAGTAAAATCTCCTTTTACAAGTCACCAAGCAACCAGAACTTTTCTAGGGAGCTACTAAGAAGTACATGCACTTCCTATTCCTGAGCAATTCCTAATAGAGTTCTCCAAACACACTCTAGTCTTTCAGAGTACCTAACCAAAATTTTTCCATTAGACAAACAGTTCAAGAACCTTGAACTAACTACGGATTGGTTCACAAAAAAAGCCTTGGAATAGCTCAAAGCACAGAACGCTCACATAAGGCCTCAAAGCCAAGGAAGATCAGGACAAGGACTGGTGTATCTGCAGGATGACTTTAAACCTCCAACTAAGCACTTATAGGAAAGAAGGGAGACCCTAGGGTGCAAAGGCCTAGCCAGTCAGTTCCTTTTCTCAAATGCCTGTCTCCTCATCTACAGAAAACTTGGGGATGCCGGAACCAGGATTTAACTACTGTCTGGCTGTATTCCAAATGTGACTGGCACTTAAGTCCACACAATGCTGTTCACTCTCCACTGATTAAATCAAAAGAGGCTCTTTATTTTAACAAAATGAAAACCAAATTTATTCAAAAGCTACCTCCCAGTAGGTGGGAGTGAATCTTTTGGCTCAAATCACTATCTCCTGGATATCCACCTCTGACAGGAGTATGCCTCCAAGTATCTTCTACTCTGTACAAACTTTCCCCTCATCCTATTAACTATTTCCTTTGCCACAAAGAAAATGCTTTTTAGTTTGATGTAATTCTATGTGCTTGTTACTGCTTTTGTTGCCTGGAGCTTTTGCGGTCAAACCCACAAAAATTGCCCAGACCAATGTCAGAGCATATTCCCGTTCTTTTCTAGTATTTTTAAAATAGTGTCAGGACTAGTGCCTAAGTTCTCAATCTGTTTTGACTTCTATAGACAGTGTGAGATAAGGATCCAATTTAATTTCTCTGCACCATGACAAGGAGAGACAGTCAAAGAGACTATCTTCTCCTGTTCTTTTTCCACCTTTGTGGACAAGTCACCTGACAGTACATGTGTGGGACCATCTTGGATATCTATTCCCTTCTATTCATCAATGTGCCTAGTTTTAGATTGTTTTAAGCTTTCTTTTGTGGTTTCATATAAATTTTAGGATTTTTTTCTATTAATGCAAAAAATAACATTGGGATTTTGAGGGGTCACATTTGAATCTGTAGATTTCTTTAGCAAAATCTACAGTGGACATTTTAACATCAATTCTTCCAATCCATGACCACAGAATTATTTTGGCATTTTTAACTTCTTGAGTGTTTTATAGCTTTCAACATATAGACTTTTCACCATGTTAGCCATATTTAAGTAAATTTTTAAACATATAATAAATGAACTGGCTTCTTGGTTTTCAGATAGTTCATGCTAGGATATAAAAACTTTTTGTTAATTTTATATTCTTTAATTTTACTGAATTTCTCTATTAGTTCTAACATTTTTGATGGAATTTTTAGGGTTTTCTAGATATAACACATATCATCTACAACAGTTACAATTTCATTTCTTCCTTTACTTTGGATGCATTTTCTTTTTTTTTCTTGCCTAACTCCTCTGGCCAGAACTGCCAGTACTATGTTCAATAGGTGTGGTCAGAGTAGACATCTTTGCCTTGTTCCCTGCATCTTGTTTTGATACTACATGGCAGGATGCATGCCCGTAGTTTTAGCACTCAGGAAACTGATGCAGAAGAAGAGGCTAAAGTCCCAGGGCTGCACAGTGACACTCTGACTCAAAAGATCAAAAAAAAAAAAAAAACCAAAACAAAATGAGTAAGAAAACAAAAATACACATATGGAGCATTCTCTCTTAGGTTTCTGCATGTGGTCAGAATCTTGACCAAACTAGTTTGACAAGACAAAATTCATTTACTGATACACTGCTGCAAAGCTTACTTAGGCCCACATACTCACTACCATTCTGGTAGGCTAAGGTAGGAGGGTCATGTATTTTGAGTCCAGCCCCGGCAAATCAGTAACATGGTAAGAACCCGTGTTAAAATAAATCAGATCAGTGCTATGACTCTGGGTTCAATCTTAGGCCACACATACGAACACAAAAGAAAAAAAAAAGATTGGTTCAGTGAAATTCTTGATCACTAGATAACTAAAAACTATTATAGTACTCTTAGTAGTAACCCAGCAAATCAGAAGATCCTTATTCTCAGATCCCATAAAAGTAGGGCCATCCCAAAAGAACCTTCTGGAGCTCCATCAAAAGACCTGTATGCCAATACATACAGAGAGATGTGTCATACATGAAAATTATAGAAGAAAATGAAAACAAGCTATCAGTTTTCAAACAGAAGTCCCCAATTCGAAAGGCACAAAGACAGACTTTCTGAAAGCTGGGAGTGGTGGTGCATGGCAATAATGCCAGCAATCTCGAAGGCTGATGTAAGAGAACTCCAAGCTAGAGCTCAGCCTGAACGACTGAGCGATTTAAGGAGACCTCTTCTCAAAAAAAAAAAAGAAAAGAAAAAAGAAAAAAGAAAAAAGAAAAAAAGAAAAGAAAAAAAGATGGCTAGGAGAGCTGGGCCTAGTAGCACTGGCCTATAGTCCTAGCATTCTGGGAAGCTGAGGCAAGAGAATTTAAAGTTAGATCCCTACATAACTCAGTGATTTAGACTCTGTCTCAAAATTTAAAATAAACAAACAAAAAAAAATGGAATAAGAATGTAGTTTAGTACAGAAGTTCTAGGTTTGATCCCCAGTACCAAAAAAAGGGGGTTCGGGGGGAGGAGAGGAGGAGTGGTATGCAACTGAGGATGTAGCTCAGCACAAACACCCTGGATTTAATTCCTAGTACTGCAAAAAACAGAAACTAAAGACAGGCTCTCTGAATTGTAGTACTTCAGCAGCTTCTCCAATACACAACTCTATGCAGCATACTACAAGATAACATCAAGAATCCACTAGATGATGATTCAACAGAACTATAGGAAATGCCAGGTCACATGTAAATATTGACAAGTGTTCAAAGCTTCAAAACATAAAAATACCCCTTCCCCAATCATGCGAAACTCAGTATTTACTTTCTTTCTTTCTTTCTTTCTTTCTTTCTTTCTTTCTTTTTGAGACAGGGTTCGCTCTGTAGCCCAGGCTGGTCCTGAACTCACTGGCATGGCCCAGCCTGGCCTTGGACTCAACAACAATCCATCTGCCTCTGCCTCCTGAACGTGTGCCACCATACCGATTTATGTGGTACTGGGGAACTGAACTCAGGGCCTTGTGCTTACAAGGCAAATTCTTTTACCTCTGTGCCACACTTCCAGCCCCTGACTATAAACCTGTAAAAGACTGAAACTAGAACCCCATCTCTGTTGGGCCATTCCTCCAATTCAATTTTATCTAAAAAGTTCCTGGGTCAAAAGTTGGCAGTCAAATAATATCAACTTTACAACTATTATATTTTCAATGTATGAAGAATCAGATTACACTCCAAAGAAACCAGTCTTTTAGTTATTCAACAATTATGAACACCCATGATAACAGAACCAGGAAAAATTGCTAATATCTAACTGTTTTGACCTACAAAGAATGATTATTTCATAAGGTTCAACTAAAACAATGCATTTTCCTGGTTGCTAGGACACAACAGTGAAAAAAAAAATTCCCTGGCTCCATATGGAGTTTACACATTTACACCTGCATGTGCTTCTAGCACGGGAAGGGACATAAATGAACACCTAAATGCAGTGCCTCAGGTGGTGTAACATACTTGGGAAATTGCACAGAATGTAAGGGAGATACAGAGCAGAACCATTGAATTAAGACTGTTGCTATTTTATCTGAGTGACCAGGAAAGGCCTCAGTACTAAAAACATTTGAACAAAAACCTGAAGAGGGAGTAGCCTTCCTAAGATGCTCCTACAAGGCCAAAATCTGTTCACCACCATTACTGGAGTATTTACAATAACTACATCCCTTAAAAAAATTATGCCCCTAATTATACTTACAAATAGTCACATTACACTTGACACGTATATGCTATAAAATTATAACCACTGCTTATAATTCTCATTCTAATACAAGTTTCATGTAAATAGGCTGACAACAGCTTGGAACTGAAATATCCTGAATGGTCCAAGTGCTAAAGGCTGCCTTGGCCCATGGCACTACCAACCCTTCCTCTCTCACTTCCTGCTACCACGTAAACAGCTTCCTCTACCATATATTCCCACCATGATAAACTGCCACACTAGTGTGGCACGACCAATCATGCCTTGAAAGCTTCGAGACTGTGGACTAAAGCCTCCTTCCTCATACACTTGATCTCAGGGTTTTTATCACAGTGGTATAAAGGAGACTAACAAACTTTTTAAATCGATATTTTCAATCTAACAAATACATATGTACAATATATGCTTACATTTTTTGAAGCACCTGGGCCATCACAACCCCACTCGTTAAATCTTCGATGGTCTGGCATGGTGTATCCACATTAAATGTCTGGATCTAAAGGGGAAAAAACATTCCATGGTTAACTAAATTAAGATTTCTTAGTGGTTTTAGGTGATTATGTCATCTAGGGGATTGAAATATATTTTCAAAAGGGAAATTTCCTGTGGATTATTACTGAAATTTCTAGTAGAAAAAAACCTATGGAAGATACAGATGACTTTTCAGCGTCCACTCAACTGGAAGATGATTAACCTAAAAAAAATTATAGCAACTTTTGCTCCTCTATCAATAACTGAGGCAGAAATAAACAGGGAAGAGAAAATGTAAACCAAACAGATAGGCAACAATGCTTCTGGGATTAAAAAGTCAACCTACTGACATAAGGCTGCACTGCCTCCATTACTGCTAGCAGTCATCTTATGCCTAGTAAGGAAGAAGCCTTATGATGAAGTAGGTATGACCTAGATAATAAAAACAGGAGAGAACTAAGTGGGGTTTGGGGTCATAGCTCAGCAATAAAAAGGGCCTACGCAAGCACAGGCCATGGGTTTGATTACACAGCACCACATAAGCTGGGCATGGTGGCGCAAACCTGTAACCACAGTAATTGGGAGGTTGAAACATGAGGATTATCTGTAGAGTTCAAGGGACACAGTAAGTTCAGGACCTGACTAGACTACAGAGTGAGAACCCTGTCTAAACAAACAAACAAATAAATGGAGATAGAACTAAGTCCTTAAAGTAAAAATTGAACCCTTGAATTAAGAAAACCTTTAAGTCTCTAAGTGCGAGACTCACTTGTTTGTTAAAGCCTACCCAGGTTGCTAAAGCCTGCTAATATTTTGAGACAAAGAATGTTTCATCCAGATATAGGAGTCATAATTTACCATGGTCCAGTAATTCATATTCATTTAGTTTTCAAGTATATTCTGAATCAGAATTAACCTTGCACTGGAACCCACTCTGTTAGCAAAAAAGCAAACCAAAAAAGAATTAACTCTGCACTGGTGAGCATAATGTGGCTAAGAAATGCAAGGAAATGTAGCTGAGCTATCAATGAATCTGTCATATCCAGTAGTACAAATGAACTTAGAAGGAAGTAAATTACTAACAGAAAGCACAGGGCGTCCTCTCACTGCCATTAAGGAGCAGCGAAGGGCATTACAGGACATGGAAAAAGCAAGCAGAAATTACAAGTAAAAGTGTAATCATCTGGGAATAAAACAAATCCTGGTTTTGATGGGTTGGTGAAAGTAGGAAGAAATGATACAGAGAGTAAAGTAAAATGGTGAAAAGCAGGAGTCAAGCAAAGAATTTTAAGCAGGAAACTGGAGAGAAAACCTATTTTAGCAGGACTGTGTATTAACACAAATAAGTCTAAACCAGGTATCAACAATGGAAATACTGGGAGTAACAGGTGATCATCTTTTTATTTATAACCCAACAGGAAAAAAGAAAGTCATTCAAAGTGCATGTATGTTTTCAAGTCTTTAATACCGCCAAACTATCCTTAATAATTTTTTAAGCCTCTTAACTTACAGTGGATGTCTATCATTCTTTGTACCACACAATGTATAAAATCTTAGGAAAAAATAAAGAACTATTAACAATAGTCATACTTTCTTCATCTTTCACACAAAAGTCTTATAGGTAATGATGGCTATGGTGGCAAAGGCCAAAAGAATTATCTTAAAGATCCTAAGAGGGCATGTAGTAAGCTCAGCTACTCGGGAGGCTAATGCAGGAAATCTACAGCTTTTAAATTTCTATTTAATTTCTATTTATTTATTTAGAGACAGGGTCTCACTCTGTAGTCCAGGCTAGTCCTGAACTCAGTATGTAGCAAGACTGGCCTCAAACTCAGACAATCCTCCTGCTTCAACTTCCTGAGGGCTGAGATTATAGGAGTGACTCACTACGCTTAGCTTATGTGGTGTAGGAGAATTAAACTCAGGGCCTTGAGCTTGCTAGGCAAGTACTTAACCACGGAGCTATTCCTCCAGCCCAGAAAATTTAAAGTTTTAAGCCAGCCTGGGCAACTTAATGAGAAGACCTTGTCTCAAAGTTGGGTATGGCAGTGGCCATCTCTAACCCCAGCACTCTGAGAGGCTGAAACAGGAGTATGTCAAGTTTGAGTCCACTCTTGGACAATTAGTGAAACACTAGCCTGGACTACAAGGCAAGACCCCATGTCAAAATATTAAAAAATAATCTTCATGGAAGGCAACTTTTACATACATAAATATTTGGAAGAGGTAACAAGAAGGTCCCACCCTATACAGGTAGGGGTTAAAGATCTAGTATATAAGCCAGGTATGGTAGGTGTGTCTATAAATCCATTCAAGAGACTTTGACAGAAGCATCTTGTGTGGCCAGCGAGGCAACTTAGTAAGAACTAATCTCAAAAGAAAAAAATTAGCAAATGAATAAATAAACATCATCTCATCATCTGCAGGAAGTGATTCTGAACTTTATTCCATACTGTTTGCAGTTGCCTCCTCACTGGCAATGTGGTAATAATTTTAAAAGAATTAAGCAACTGCTTCCATTTTATAGTTGCTAAATTATTGGCCTGTTATTTCTTTTAAAGTCTTTAATAGATTTATTTAGAAGGGTAGAAAGACAGCAGTGAGGGTCATGTTTCTATCACTAATTGTAGCACAATGCCCCAGACAGAACAAGCTCCCCTGAAATATTGCTCTGAATGTACTGAACTTTGATCTGCAGTTTTACTTTGAATTTGTCAAGTAATCCTGGCTATTTCACTTCATCTCATGGGGGGTGGAGGGCATAGCTGAACTCAGAGCTTTCACACTAAGCCACATCCCCAACACTATTTTTATTTTGAGATAGGGTCACAAAGTAACTAAATTATCCAGGCTGAGGTCAACAGTGACCTTTCCACTTCAGCCTGCCAGAGTGCTGGGATTACAGGTATGTACTACCATGCTGGGTCATCTCAACTCTCTTGAGTATCAGCTTTTCTTTCTAAATATCAGAGAAAAACACCCTATGGAGGTGTGTGCTGCTTAAGGAATGGAGAAAACATGTGCAGATAAGTTGTTTCTGAGTCAGATTTCATTAGGCAGGTTCAGAGCAGCTAGGCTGGGTGGGTCAAGATGTCCCCAGATGAGAAACTCCTCTCTAAATAAAGAACTTGATAGCTTAAGAAATATCACACCCTGGAATGGCCAAGAACAAACCTAAAGTTAGGTAGGTCATAAGACTGTAGACCTCTGAGGCCTCAATCGTCTGGGGTTTGGAGGCCTCAAATTTTATCTTAAGCCAACGAGCTAGTTTTATGCTAATTTGTACCCATCAGTAAATGCCAAATCTGTATATAAAAATAAATACGCATGACCCAAAGAAGATCATAAAAGATAACTGTTAATCAACTGGCACCCTAGTTAGTCCCTCCTCCTGCATATTGGGGATTTCCTACTTCCAAATTCACTTTCTCCCTTGTACTTATCCCAATAAATTTGCTTTCTACTTCCCTGCTTTGTTCATGGTGTTCATTCTTCCAGGTCAGCAGAACACAGACCCTGGTTCTGAGCTCTCCAGTAACATCTTGACAAAGTCTAAAGCAGTGGTCTCCATGCCGAGCACACCAGAATCATCTGGGAAGTTTTTATTCTAAAAACACAACCTACTTCATCAGAATGTCTATAGCGCGTGCAGGAAGGAAGAACATACTTCTCACAAGCTCACCATCATGTAATTCATATGTCACTGGGAACTGGTTTAGCACTGGGACTTCTGACCTAAAAGCACTACAAGACTGTATCACTTCCCTCAAACCTCCACCTGTCCCTATCTGCTATGCCTAGGATGCAGCCCAGGGTCTTCACTTAGCTCTGCATCCTGGCTTGGGATGCAAAATTAGAAAACAGCCCTTGGCCAATCAGAGTAGGTAACTGTTAAAATAATTTAGTTCTAAAATGCTTTGTTTTTTTCTCTTAAGAGTCACAAAAAGCTGTATTTTCATTTTTGATTTTAGGCTCTGGCTTTCAATTGTTTTCTCATACTACCCTTTGATATATTGTTGTGGCATGGACCTGAAGTGTCCTCCAAAGGCCTCATGTACCTATGGATACTATGTAGGGCTGGAATAGGGCCTAACTGCAAGGGATGGATGCTTGCAGCTTGACCTGGATGGGCGTGTGTTGGCTCCACCCTTCCTACCAGGTTTCTCAGTTCTGCCATGTTGTGTGAGGATCTCTGTCTCCAGCTGCAGCCCCATCATGTGATTCTACCATTTTTCCAGCCACCGACTCGTGAATGGACTGTGACTCTCTGAAACTATAAGCTAAAATAAATCTTTTTTTCCCTGAAGTTGTGGATGTTGGGTATTGAGTTACAACCACTAAAAAGTAACTAAGACATGTACATAGCTATGCATGAAGGCTACAAATGTTCAACTGTGCTTTGAGAAGACAGTGAAGCAAATCTCAAAGAAATTTATCCTCATGAAGCTCCTTTTTTAAGAATCATGAAAATGTTGTTGGATGTAGACAGTGGTGATTACAGCACAAACTCATGACTATTAATACAAACAAACTGTGCACCTTAAGTGGATGATGTTTATGGCACAAAAATTTCAGTTTTAAAACAAATATACCATTAACACTTCACTGAGCTATCTATGGGACATTTCAGGAAAGCAGTACAATATAATTCAAAGATACCAGCACTTAACCGTGTTAAGGGATAAAATTCTACTCCAAGGGGTCACAATCTTTCTTGTAATTTCAACCTCTACTCAATCTCTACTTTCCCCTCCTTAACAAAAGAGAAGTAAATCATAACATGACCTGAGATTACAAACTCCAGAGCATTGGTTCTCAACCAGGGGTGATTTTGCTCCATGGTGATATTTTTGGCTGTCAGAGCAAGGTGGGTGCTATTAGCATTTAGTAGGGAGGATATAGCTGCAAGGCCCTGAGTCTGATTCCCCAGCACCACATAAAATAGGGGTGGTGGCACATGCATGTAATCCTAGCACTTGGGAAGCCGAAGCAGGAGGATTGCTGCCAGTATGAGGCAAGCCTAGGTTACATGATGAGTTCAGGACCAGCTTGGACTACAGAACAAGACCCTACTTCCAAATCAAAACAAAAAACCATTTAGCACATAGAGGGAAGGAATATTACTTATTAAATGACCTACAATGCTCATTAGAAACTTCACGAGACAATTGGCCAGCCAAAAATGTCAAAAGGTGGTAATATTTTAAAACCCTGCTCTAAAGAAGTGTTTCTCCAAAAGTGGTCCCTGAGATCACTAAAGGCAACTTGTTAGAAATGCAAAATCTCAGGCCTTACCATAAACCTAGATAATCAGAGTCAATGTTGCAGCAATCACCTAGCTACAGCAAGTTCTCCAGGTGATATGGGTCAATGCCAGTGTAAGGGAACCACTGCTGGAGTTAGCAAACTTAACAGTAAATATACATGTAATCCAGGCAGAGGAGTAATCTGAAGTAGTAACCTGGCTCTAAGCCCGGAGTGGTCCAGCTTAGAAGCTGTACTCTGGTACTCCATGCTATACCAAAACTATTTTTTTTAATGATTTAAAACTTTGTATGGAGATTTCTTTATTTTTTTCCATCAAGGTACATACTAGGAACCCTTTTTCTGCCAACACTTGTGGGCGATACGAAATTGTCAAATTAAAAACAAATTATTATGAAAATAGCTTCCAGACTTATTAAATTTCAAGTCCCACATGCAGTTGTCTTGGCTGGACTGGACCGAATGATTTCACAGGTGGTACTGCATCAGAGGATCAAAGTTGTCACTAGAATGGAGTTAAGCACAGGAGTCTGGTGTGGAGGAGACAAGCATAATAATTACACTCTTCTTAATTCTACACATCAGCATGCATTTTATAGGTTCCCAAGTAAGTAGTATGAAATTAATAAGGACATATTAAGGTTGCTGGATTTCCCAGAAGTACATTAAGGGTTATGATTACTCTCTTTTCCACTTAGCTCCTTGTCATTAACTGACAGCATCCTAGATTCTTATTTTTCAGTTTCTACAACCTGGGAAAGGGGTTAAGGTTGTAGTAAGCAACAGAATTTAGTTAGCATTCACAAGGCCCAGATTCAGTCTCCAGCACTGCAAAATAAAGAAAACCTGGGAAAGTGCAATCTTTTCACTGAGATTCATGTACAGCTCAAAAAAAACAAGGTTTGACAGGTAGAACAGGCAGGACAGGATTATATATCTTACTCTGCGGATGTAAAGCACATCCTGCTGAACCTGCTTATTGTAGAAACTAATCTGTAAATTAAGCTTAAGATGTTTCCATTTGTACAACCATAATACTTTGTCCATCTGTAAGCATTCTTCACTCAACAAAAATGTGTAATGTGTTTCTTGGGCTAGTAGGCTACAGTGGCAATGTGCCTAACAACTGGGGCAACCACATTCAGTTCCACAGGACTGAATTCTGCACAGGTGAGTGTCATCCCTTTTAGGTGCCTGAGTTTGCATTATTTTAACCATTTAAACTAGAAGAATTTCTAAATACACCGTTTTAAAGGTTGTGCGGTGAAAATCAACTTTTATTTGCTACTCGGGATCGTAAGTATGATCTTGCATAACTGAACAGGAAGGAGCCTCCAAAGGTATACAAGGCTGATGGTCCAAAAGACTGAGTCACCCAGGATGAACTCTAGTTCTTGGGTCTTCCCCACCAGGCAGCTGTCTGTATTTTGCTGAGTGCTGCAGTCAGTCACCTTTTAGATTACCATGTACCAAAAAAACCCCACACAATCAAGTTGAATAGGAGTTCACTTAATTCTAAACCTGAGGCTTTTTTGGAGTGTATTGCATAATTTTCCCTTGCATTTGGTTTTGAAATTTCATTCAGCATTTATCTGACCTTCCTATAGAAAGAATGATACTACATTAAAATGTGTATGTTTACCCACTTCTAATAATGTTCACATAAGTATTAATTCTTGCGCTGGGAGCATAGATCAGTGATTAGAGCACTTACCTAGGAAGGACAAGGACTAGGTTCAGTCCCCCAGCACCACACAACAGCTGGTGTACACCTGTAATCCCAGCACCTGTGAGGCTGAGACAGGACTGACCTGTGATTGAGGCCAGCCTCTAATTATCCTTTTTATACTACCTAAAAGAGAACAAATCTGGCATCTTAGTTCAAATTTACTTTAAGATATTTCTATTAACATTATTTTTAAATGTTCACAAATCTGAGAATTGTACACTGTTGGAATCTGCCCTCTAGCTTCGTCACTGATCTGTAATCTCCACAAATCTTCCTTGAGAGAGTTTAAGTATTATTTCAGAAAGTATTCTGTACCACCACATGCCCTGTCCTATGTGTGCAGCTGAAAATGTAAATTATTCCTATCTATGGACCATACATCTGATTCTAAATAATTCTCTAAAATTGTCTAGTTCTGTTATTAAACCATCAACTTGCCTCTACAATTTTTTCCATTATATTCTTGGGAGGGAAGGGATGGAGGGAGATAGGAGATCTAGCCCCAGACCTTCACACTGAACTACACCCCCACATCATTTTTACTTTGAATTTTGAGACAAGGTCTCCCTTAGTTACTATATGGCCCAGGCTGGACTCCAACTTGCTGACCTCCTACCTCAACTTCCCAGAGTGCTGGGACTATAGGCCTGTTCCTTGATATTTTTATCAGCTTTCTTCTTCAAGTATATTACTACCATTTTGCTTTTTCAATACATGTGTTCTCACGACCCTTCTTTCTAGACTTTAAAGGTAACACTTCAACTTCCTTTTCCCAGTACAGAGGAAGGGACTATGTGTACAGACCCAACAATGCAATTCTTTAGATTTATAACTTGTGCCATATCTATTCCTTCCACAAGATCAAAGAAAGTAATTCTTTCCTTTGTATCTTCCCTGCCTAGTCAAATTTTGACCACTCTATGCAACATGCCATTATCTTCTTTTCTAAAACACAGCCCCTATCCCTTTGCTTGTAGTTGTAAGGCAACTATGTATACCTGAGAACAATCTGAAATCCCCAGGAATAGTCCAGCATAAAAATCTTTGTTTCAGAAGATATAATTTCATTCACGATGTAGCCAGAATATAAAAACCCCAGACTCTATTTTTAGTACACTTGTCATGGCCATTCAAAGGTGATGCTTCCTCACCCTGTCCAGTAAAGTAGCCCTGAACTGGAGACATGTTTTTATTCCAGATAGCTGTAATGCAAGAACAGTAAACCTAATTTCCTTGACATTTACGTTTTACCTGTAATACAATGGGGTTGGAGGTGCGGCTCAGCGGTAAAGAATGGTGTTCCAATTTGCACGAGCCCCAAGTTCCATTTTCAGCATCCAAAAATAAATAACGAACTTATAATCGCCTTTATAGACATTGTTTTTATCAAAACGACACTTGCCATTTTAGCAACAAGGAAAACGAAGGCTCACGAAAGGAGCACTTGGTTTCATAGTCCGCTGCATACCCTGTAGCCCACCGCGAGATCCAAATATAGGCATGGGCTTACTCCTCGGACTTGAAGTCACTACTGTTTTGTTTTGTTTTGTGGTAGCAGGGCTTCCCCTCCGATCTACATCCCCAATCCCTTTCCATTGTTTTACTTGAGGCAGGGTTCCCTACGGTGCTAGACTGCCCAGGATGCACTGGGTCTAGCCATTCTCCTGCCTCGGTCTACACGAGCGCTGTGATTACAGGCCTGCGCCACTGGGCCTGCATACTACTAATGAGATAGGGTTCAACACAACTTTAAAATGTGAGAATAACTTCAAATCAAAATCCAAAGACGTTCCTTTAATATGTCTTGGAGTTCCATTACAGATTCCCCAATATTTTCCGGTTTTAAATTTTTCCCCTTGACTTTTTAATAAGTACTTCCACTTACTACTTCATAATAACCAAATGCATCTCACATCTAAAATACTCTGCCCTGGAATGCCTCATTGTATTTTTTCCTACCCTCCACCAGAAGTACTTCTGTTTTCGGCGGCAGGGCTCGTCTCAAGGCGCTACTACACTCCATCCTTCACAAACGTTACAACAAAGGCGAGAGCGCCGCAGCCCGGAGTCCCGCCCGGGCGCGCCGATTGCGGGCAGAAACGACGTTTTGGTCCCTGGAAGCTCCAGAGAAGCGCCAGCGCCTCACCGGCGACTAGCACTAGCGATTCTGAACACAGGGCGCCCGCACCCGTCACTGGCCTCCACGGGGCCGGCTTCCATCGCGAGCACAGCCAACGCCTCGAGCCCCGCGAGCGCCTTCCGGAGCCTGGGCGAGCCGGCCCCGTCCCGCGCCGGCCGCGGTAGACGCCGCCGCCCCGGCGCCGCGGCTCCCCCCGCTCAGGCCCCGGATGTGACTGCGGCGTCGCCCTCGGCGCTGGCTCGCTCGCTCGCTCGCCCTCCGGGACGGGCGTGGGGTGTCCCGAAAAGCGGCCGGGGCTGGGGTGGGGGTGGGGGTGGAGGTCGGCCAGCCGGCCGCCACGTACCCAAGTGAGAAGGCTGTCGCACAGCTCCTCCCGCTCCACAGCATCCACGCTGAACATCGTTCTCCGCCGGGCTGGGCAGCGCCGCCCGGGCCAGCAGGAAAGGCCGCCGCTCCGCTCGGAGAGGCGCGCGAGGGGCCCGGCGGCTCGCGGCCTTCAGCCCACTTTCTCCAGACGCCGCCGCGGACTCTCCGGCCGGCAGCTCCTCCCGCAGTCGCTCCGCGCCCCGCCCTCTCCCGCTCGGGACCGCGCGCCCGGCCACGCCCGCCTCTCCGCGTCCCGCCCCTGCCGCCCACCCCGACTCCGGCAGCCGAGCCCAGCCCAGGGACGAGGGCCGCGGCCGGAGAGGCACTGCGCACACTCCCTCGCGCGCGCGAGCCCGGCGGGCCTAGCCTGCTGCGTGCCTGACGCGCACGCGCACGCGCTGGGCTCTGCGGCGACGGCGTGCGCCCGCTCCCCGCGGAAGCTCTGCAGTGCGCGTGCGCCTGCGCCGGCACTTGGGATTGCAAAGGAGATAGCGTGTGGTTGCCCTCCTGGGGCGGCGGGGGAAGCCCCGGAAACACGAGCTGTTCTCTGTCTCTGAGTCGGCGAGGTGTGCCCTGCGGCGGAGAGGTACGCCCCTCCCTCCTCCCCTCCGGGCTGCGGGCGCGGGACGCGCGGGCTGGCCATCCGGCGGGGGCGGACCGTCGGGTTCCGCGGGCAGCGGCTCTCCCGGGCGGGGGTCGCTGCCTCAGACCCCGGGACAGCGGCCTCCGCGAGAAGCCGCGGGCAGAGCCCCGTGTGCCCTGGGCGGGCCCGGAGTCCCCGGCGACGGCGGAAGGGCGGACGTAGTGGGCGTCCGGCGGCTCCAGGTGGGCTTGGCAGCGCGGCGAAGAGTGCGCCTTCTCGTTCTGGGCTGCTCGTAGCCACGACTGTAAAAACTTTCCTGCAAGTAAGAAAAGGTGGGCGCCAGCTCTCCAACCCGTAAGGACCTCGACAGTTCTTCGGGCCTGTTTTTGTAGTGTTCACAGTTGATTTCTCTTAATGTTAACGTGGATCATTGCCCAGCTGTCACCTTTGTGGAGGCACCAGTCTCTGCAGGGCAACTGAAACATTTTCAAGTGCCATAGCATATGCAGAGAAGTGTATATACCACGTACGTGCTGGAGGGCAAATTAATGAAAAGACCTAGGGAAAAACAAAGTATTGCCAGTATGCACGCAGTTCTGTGTATTTTGGAATTGGGGGGGGGGGTTGCTTTTGAGCGTTCGTGAGTGGAAAGTTTGTGGTGGTATAGCTTCCGCTTACTATTAAGTTTCTGTGTGTGCATAGGTAATTTCCATCTCTTTGTTACTCCGCTACGGACACAGCATTGTAGTCATTGTAGTCACCGTTGACTTGCATTTTGTTCCAGTTTAGAACTACTCACAACAATGCTTTAAACACCCCTGCCTGCAACCTAGGGAGTTTCCAAGACGCACGTCTTGTGGTGCTTGAGTTGCGAATTCATTGAGTGTACGTAACTACCAGGTAATGCTCAACTTCTATTTAGACTGGTGCAGAGTTAGGGTTCCTGCATCTTCCCTTAGTTCTGCAGTTCCTGGAGACTGGGTTTTTTCATTCAGAAGTGAGAACTACAACGACAGTTAAAATAGTTTATCTTGCTTGCTTCCTTTCTTGTTCTGGGGATTGTGGTCACCTTTTTTGTTATTTTTGGACAGGGCTTTGCCAGTATGCCTAGGCTGGTCGCAAACTTGGATCGTTCTACTTTAGC
This sequence comes from Ctenodactylus gundi, assembly GCA_004027205.1. Taxonomy (NCBI): domain Eukaryota; kingdom Metazoa; phylum Chordata; class Mammalia; order Rodentia; family Ctenodactylidae; genus Ctenodactylus; species Ctenodactylus gundi. Next base: position 563,999 of record PVKB01000596.1, on the reverse strand, counting down.
CTCCGACGATGTTGGGAGTATTGGGTTTGAATTATCTTTTACTTAGGTTCAGTTAACAACTTCCACATAATTTTAATTGTTGATTTTTTTTAGTTGGTTTTGTTCTGAGATGGGGTTATAACATAAGCTGGATTGGAACTCAGTGCAATCCTACTGCCTCAGCCTCCTAGTGCTGGGATTACAGGCATATGCCACCATGCCCAGCTAATCTTTATGTGGTGCTGAGGAATGGAACTCAGGGTGATCTTTTCTGTGAATGTGAAAATGTTACCCACAGCTTTTTCAAATGTCTTCTTGGAAACATTGTTTTTTTAATACCAAGATCAGAAACATGATTAAAATTTTTAAGTTTGAATCTTTTCTGCCTTTGGTTCCTCTGGATCTCTGTAAAATCAGTTTCCATACTAGATGGTTTCTGTTGCATACTACATGGTTTCTGAAGAATTCTTGTAACTTTACATAACTATGCCCAAATTGGGCAAGTGAATAAGTCAGTATATGTTACATTGACTTCATCCTGACCACCCTTCAGCTTGTCCTTAAATGTAAAGACCACCCTTGGGATGGAAGGACTGGTGTAGGAAACATTTGCTCCACCTGCTCAGATTTTAAAGGCTCTGACCCAGTTAGCTAAAGCCTTCTTTTTCAAGGCTTGCTGCAGATCCACAGTGCTATTGTACATGGTGGTGTAGTGTTCTTGAGATTTTATTTTGTAGTTCGAATTAAGTCTCTGTGAAGATTACATTACAGATTTCTTGAAGCCCAGTTTGATGGCATGTACCAGGACTCTGGGAGGCTGAGGCAGAAGGATTGCAGTTTTCAGCTCAGCCCCGGGCAGTCATGCCTAAGCCAGACCCCTCTCAAAATTAAAAAAAAAAGAAAAGAAAAGAAAGGGGAAGCTGGGGGTGGAGCTTAATGCAAAGACCCTTGGTACAGTTCCTACTAACACACACACACACACACACACACACACACACACACACACACGAGAAACTAGAGAAATTCTGTATTTTCACTCAGCTTCTTAGAAACTTCATGGCCACAGGACTTCTGTAAATACTTTCTTACATGCAAGAAACCTTTTTTTCCAACTACTGTTCTGAGGAGTGCACCCTGGGCCTTTGTCCTGAGCTACATCCCCAGGCCATTTTCTAATTTTTCTTTCATGTTCTTTTTAGGCAAGGTTATACCAAAAAATGCTCAAACCTAATTCAATCTCATCCCCCACCATTGTCCTCCTTGCCATGTTCTTTCTTTATATTTCACATTTTTGGTTGAGTTTCATCGTATTTAATGTATTAGACCCACATTAGCTGACCTTCCAACCCCCACGTTCCCACACTTCTTTCTTATCTAATAATAGTTTCTCTTTGCTTTCTTGTCTGTTTCAGATTCCACATTCCCTGAACAATTCTCTCAACAATCTCCAGATTTATCTTTTTGTTTAAATTTTGCAGATGCCAAAATTTTGTTCCTTCTTGTGACTGAATAGCATTCCCTTCCATATGGATACCACTTTTCTTTATCCATTCACCTGTTGATGGCATCTAGGCTCGTTTCATATCTTGCCTGTCGACCGTTGTGCTACATTACGCATGCGCATGCAGGTGTCTGTGGTGTGTTGATTTAGTTCTTTTGGATATATGCCAAGGAGTGGTATAGCTGGATCAAATGGTAGCTTTATTTTCAGGTTTTTTTGAGGAAACGTCGTACTGATTTCGGTAGCGGTTTTACCAATTTACATTCTCACCACCAGTGTTTAAGGGTTCATTTTTCTCCCTTATCCTTGCCAGCATTTATTATTTTTTGTATTCTTGACGATAGCCATTCTGACTGGGGTGAGGTGAAATCTTAATGTAGTGGTGATTACCATTTTCCCAGTGGCAAAAGATACTGAACTTTTTTCGTATACTTCTTATTGGCCAACTTTTAAGAAGTGGCTGTTCCGTCTTTTGCCCCGTTATTGATTAGGCTAGTTGATATTTTTGGTGTTTTCGTGTTTCTTGTTTTTGTTTTGATACAAGGTCTTGCTCTGTAGTCCAGGCTGGTTTATATATCCCAGGCTACCTAGAACTGAGCGGCAGTTCTCCTGCCTCAGCCTCTTAAGTGCTGCAATTACAAGTGTATACCACCACACCCAGCCAAGGTTTTTGAACTCTTTGTATATTTTAGATATTAATCCTCTGTAAGAAGAATAGCTGGGAAAATATCACCCATTCTGTAGGTGTGTTCCTTATTCTGTTGGTTGTCTTCTTTGCTGTACAAAAACTGTAGTTTTATAAGTCTATTGAATCTTTCTGTTATTTCCTATGCTATTAGATTCCTGTTCAAGGTATATTTGCCTATGGCTTCAGTTGTTTCTCCATGTTTTATTTTAGCAGTTTCAGAGTTTCAGGGCTTTTTTGTGGTGCTGAGGATTGAACCCAAGGCCTTCACACTAAGCTATACCTCCAGCCCATTTTTATTTTTGATTTTGAGTTAAGTTCTTCCTAAGTTGCACAAACTTTGTGTAACAGAGTCTTGGTAAGTTACAAAGCTCAAATTTGCAAAATCTCCCTGCCTCAGCCTCTTACAATTCTGGTTTTATAGGCCTGTACTACCAGGCATGACTAAAGATCATGTCTTATACCTTGGTCTTTGATCCATTTTTGAATTGATTTGTACTAGGTGAAAGATGGAGTTCTACTTTCAGTCTTTTACAAGCTTATAGCCAGGGGCTGGAAGAATGGCACAGTGGTTAAAACGTCTCCCTTTCAAGCACAACGCCCTGAGTTTAATTCCCTAGCACCACATAAATCTGGGCATGGTGGTGCATGCTTGTAATCCCAGCATTAGAGAGGCTGAGGCTGGCAGGTTGTTCTCAGTCCAAGGCCAGCCTGGGCTACAGACAGAGACAAAGTTTATAGCCAGTGTTCTTAGCACAGTTTTATTTAAAAGAGACTGTCTTTTCTCCCATGTGTGTTTTTGGCACCTTTAACCAGAATCAGATGGCTATAATTGTATAAGTCTGTTTCTGTGTCCTCTGTATTGTTCCATTAATCTTCATGACTATTTCAATGCCAGTACCTTGCTGTTTTTGTTACTATAGCTTTGTAGTACAATTTGAAATTAGGTATTGTGATGCTTTTATCCTTGCTCTTTCTGCAAAGAACTGCTTTGTCTAGTCTCAGTCTTTTTGTGTTTTCATCTGAAATTTAGGATTTTGGGGGCTGGAGGAATAGTAGAACAGTGCAAAGCCCTGAATTCAGTTACCCAGCACCACATAAACCAGGCATGGTGGTGCATTCCTTTAATACCAGCACTCAGGAGGCTGAGGCAGGAGGATTGTCATGTGTTTAGGGCCAGCCTGGGCTACATAGTGAGTTCTGGATCAGCCTGGACAACAGTAAGACTCTCTCAAAAACAAGACAAAACTACAGAATTTCAGGACTTTTTTTTTCAGTTTGGTGTTTTGATAAGGGACACCTTGAATCTATAAGTGGTTTTTGATAATCCAACGTTTCAACAGTAGCCAACCCGTGAACATGCGGCCGGGGGGGTGTCTCTCCATCTCCTAGCGTCTTCACTTTTTTTCTTCAGTGATCTGAATTTTTCATGGTGGAAATATTTCATCATGTTGGTTAGATTGATCCCTAGGGTTTTTTTTTTTTTTTTCTTTGTCTTTTTGGAAAGAGATTGTGAATGGAATTGTTTTCTTGATTTTTTTTTTCTCAGCCAGCTCACTATTGGTATGTAGAAAGCTGTTGTTTTGGGGGTTGTAATTTTGTTTTGAGGTGGAGTCTCGCTGTGTAGTCCAGGCTGGTCCTGAGCTCATTGTGGAGCCCAGGCTGGCCTTGGACTCACACATATTAGCCTGCCTCAGCCTCCCGAGTGCTGGGATTATAGTCACATGCCACAACACCCGATTTATGTGGTGCTGAGGAATTGAACTCAAGTCCTTGTGCTTGCAAGACAAGTGGTTTAACCTCCAGCCCCTGATTTTTTAATGTTGATTTTGGATTCTGATACTATGCTGAATTTATTATCTTCTAAGCGACTCTTGATGGTATCTTTAGGACCATATAATCTGCAAGCAAGGATAATATCACTTCTTCCTTTTCTGTTTGAATTCCTTTTATTGCTTTCTCTTGCCTAATTTTTCTAGCTAAAATTTCAAGAACTGGCAATATACTGAATAGCTGTGGTAAGAATGGATGTCCTTGTTATAGGTCAAAATTAAGAAACCACCCAACTGCAATTGGGGCAGGGTAAGGTTTTTGTTTTTTTTTTTTTTTTTTTAACAACTGAGATGTTATCATGACCCACAGTCAAACTGTCCATGGACTCTGGGTGAGTCTTCTGAAAGGAGCCCTGAGCAAGCTTTACACAAAGATTATATAGAGGATTTTACATCATTGCATATATTACTACATAGCAACCATTCATAACCCAACACCCAGCTGCTGTTTTCAGTGCGCTATTTCTGGCGCGAAGTAATTGACTCTCACAGAAAAACTGTAATTGTCCTGAAATATGTGATTCTCACAAAATACATGATTTTCCCAGAATACATTGTTCTCAGCAGGTTGCCATGGAGTCAAGCCCTTATCATAAGACCAGAGACATCCTGATAAGTTCACAAGCAGGGCTCCAAGGCGATGCAATTGGGGCCTCACAAGATGAACTCACAGCAAACTGATTTATAACGTAAATTTTAACTTATACAGCAAACTCTAACTCACACAGCAAACATAACCTGACTAGCACAATCACCACAAAGTGGAGTTACTTTAGCACATTGACAGACTGAGATATATCATTTCACAGCCTGATCATGGAAAGTTAACATCAATGTGAGGTTACAGAAAATTATAAAATTTAAAAAATATACCTGAGGTTGGATTTTTAGTACAGTGTCATAGTCCTTGCCTCCTTCCTAATTTTTTGAGTTTTTCCCCTATTTAGAATGTTGGCTGTGGGTTTATCATACATACGGCTCTTACTATCTTGAATAACTCTTCAATATCGAGTTTGTTCAGGGGTTTGTCATGAAGGGATGATGAGTTTTGTTGGAGGCTTTTGCTGCATCGATTTATTGTGTAATTTTTAAGGTAGGCTAGTTTAGAAATAAAATAGGAAATGGGAGTGTATTTCAATGGTTAGAGTCCTTGTCTAGCATGCACAAGGCACTGGGTTAATTTCCACCTCCATGTAATTATTAGATGGACATTATGGTATGCTCCTATAATCGCAGCACTTGGGAGTCTGAGGCAGAAAGATTCATGTGTTCGAGGCCAGTATGGGCTACTGAGAGGTTTCAGGACTAGCATGGACTACAGAGTAAGATTCTGTCTCAAGAAAAGAGAGAGAGAGAGCAAGAGAGAGAGATAGCATAGTAGAAAAGAGTCAAAATCAAAAATTTAAAAAAAAAATTTTTTTGAGACAGGGTCTCCCTCTGTGGCCCAGACTAGTCCTGAACTCACTGTGGAGCCCAGGCTGGCCTTGGACTCATAGCAATCCTCCCGTCTCAGCTTCCCTAATGCTGGAATTATAGGCACGCTCTACCATGCCAGGTTTATATGGTGCTAGAGAATGAACTCGGGTACTTAGCGCTTGATGTAGTGCCTGCTAGGCAAGAGCTTTAACTGTTGGGTCATTTCTCCACTCCCAAAAATTTAAAAATTTGACTTTTAGAAGGCTGCAACTTCAGGATACAATCAAAGTCACCCAAGATTATTTCTTTTTTTTTTTAATGGTTCTTTCTTTACTTCCTGACCCATCACACCCAAAAATTTCTTAAAGATACGGTCAGTATGTTCACTTAGTTGATAACATCTTAGTTTGCCCACTTTAATAGAAAGAAAGTGAACTATAGACTACGTGGTACAATAGACTAGGCTGGTGCCTTTGTTCTGTAAAATGGGCTATCTGTTCACCTCTAAAATAAACCATTATTGGGCTGGAGGAATGGCTCAGCAGTTAAAGCAGAGCTTGCCTAGCAAATGCTAAGTACTCAAGTTCAATTCCCCAGCACCACATAAGCTAGGCGTGGTGGCATACACCTGTAATCCTAGCACTTGGGCGGCTGGGGAGGTTGAGACAGGAGGATGACCATGAGTCCAAGGCCAGCCTGGGCTACACCAGTGAGTTCAGGGCCAGCTTGGGCTACACCAGTGAGTTCAGGACCAGCCTGGGCTCCAGAGTGAGACCCTGTTTAAAAAAAAAAAAGTGTGTGGGGGATCATTATCAATGTATTCATGGGCAGGGCCAAACCCAGACTTTCTATAGATTTAAAAAGACCCACAGAGGGAGGCTGGAGGAATGGCTCAGTGGTTGAAGTGCTTGGCTAGCACCTGAGTTTGATTCCCCAGCATCACATAAGCTGGGCATGGTGGTACACGCCTGTAATCCCAGCTCTTGGGAGGCTGAGGTGGTTGGATTACCTTGAGTCCAAGGCTAGCCTGGGCTACACAGCAAGACCCTGCCTCAAAATAAATAAATAAAGACCCATAGAGGTCCACATCCAATCCCTGACAAATATATCAAGTCCTGGCACAGAATTCTGCTCTATTGCCATACCATGAGGGCATGAGGGCCCATGTGCTACTATGCCTTTAAATGTGTACCTTAAATTTCTGCATAATAAATCTCCCTAGCCACTTACTGACTAGTTCTAAGAATGCTTTTTTCTACAGTACAAGTCAGTGGACCTTGGCCTGCATTTCCATGTCTGTTCTGGATGTATTAAATTTGTTTTGTGTTGAGCCATCCATGCATTCCTGGAATGAAACCAACTTGATTATGGTTTATTATTTTCTTAATATGTTACTGAATTTGGTTTGCAAGTATTTTATTTTTGTTTCTTTGGTGGTACCATGGCTCAACCCCAAGGCCTTCACACTGATCTACATCTCCAGCCCATTTTTTCATTTTGATTTTGAGGCAGGATCTCTCAGTAAGTCACTAAATTGCTCACTCTTAACTCAAACTTGTGATTATCTTATCTCAGCCTCCCAGAATCCTGGGATTACAGGCCTGTGCCACTGGACCCAGCTTTAATAAGCACTTTTCCATCTATGTTCATCCAGTTATATAGTTTTCTTTCTTTCTTTCTTTCTTTCTTTCTTTCTTTTTTTTTGTTATTGTTTCCTTGTATGATTTTGGTATCAGAGTACTAGTGACCTTATAGAATGAGTTTGAAATCATTATTTCCCTTTCTGTCTCTTGTAATAGTTTGAAACTATTGATGTTAGTTCTTTAAAGTGTGGGTAAAATTCAGCAGTGAGCTCATCAGGTCCTGGGTTGGGAGAATTTATTATTTCTTATTAGTGATCTTTGTGAGGTTTTTAGTTTTTTTTTTAATATTTTCTTAGTTCAGTTTTGGTAGGTCATGTGTGTTTAGAAATTTATATATTTCTTCTAGATTTTCCTGTTCACTAGCACATAGTTTCTCTGAGTTGTCCCTCATAATCTGTCTTGCAGTGGTATCTGTTGTTATATTCTCTTCTCTCTTTTTTGGTTAGTTTGGCTAAGATTTTATCAGTCTTTACCTTTGAAAAAAAACTATTTCCATGATCTGTATATCAGTCTCTGTCTCGCTAATTTCATCTCACAGGCATGGAAAATAATATCAGGCTGGGGGTATAGCTCAGCATGAAAGCTTTGAGCTTTACCCCAGTACCAAAAATAAATACTGAATAGTTCAGTCTCCATGTGTTTTATAGTTTCTATTATTTAGCTTGCTGTTGATTTTCAGTTCATTCCTTTGTGATCTGATAAGATGCAAAAAGTTAGTCATTTATTTTGTATTTGCTAATGCTTTCCTTATGGCTCAAAATATGACCTGTTCTGGAGAACATTCCATGAGCTGCTCAAAAGAATGTGTATTCTGTAATTGTTAGGTGGATTGATCTGCAGATATCTGTAAGGTCCATTTAATCTATGATGTCATTTAACTGTTTATGTATTGACATTTTTCTTCTAAGTAATGTACCTGTTGGTGAGACTGGAGTGTTGAATGTATTCACTCATTATTATATTGGAATATGTGTATCCTTTTTGTTTTGGATAGGTTTTTTATGAAATTGGGTGCACAGATGTTCAGTACATCTATATTTAAAATTGTTAATTTCTTTACCAGTACATAGTGGCCTTATTGACTCACTCAAAAGACTAATTTTGTCTTGAAATCTGCTTTGTAAGATATGAGTATAGCTGCTTCTGGTTCAGTTTCTATTTGCATGGAATATTTTCTTCCCATCCTTTTACTTTCAGTCTGTGTATGTCTTTATTAATGAGGCATTTTTCTTAGAAGCAGCAAAGAATTGAATCTTGTTTTTCATGCCAGCCTGCCAGTCAGTGTCTTTTAATTACAGAATTAAGACCATTTACAAGTTTTTATGGAAAAGTATGTACTAATTCCTGTTGTATTCTAATGTTCGATCATATTCCAATTCTCATAGCTTGTCTATGCTTCCTCTTCTGTGTATAGGATTTCTTTAAGATTCTTCTGCAATGCTGAGTTAGTGGTCAGGAATTTCCTTAGTTTATACTTCTCTTGAAAGGTCTTTGTTTCTGTTTTCAATTTTGAAGGATAACTTTGTAAGAAATAGTATTCCAAGTTGGCAGCTGTTTTCTTTCAGTGCTTGAAACACATTTGTCTGTGCTCTCCTGACCTTCAGGGTTTTTGTGAAGATATTTGTATTTATTCTGATGAGTTTGCTTCTGTAGGACTTGGAATTTATCCCTTTCTGCTTTCGATACTTTTTCCTTGTTATGTTTTAACTATAATGTAACATGGGGAGGTTCATTTCTGATTGTGCCTGTCTGAAGTTCTAAATATCTCCTGCACCTGAATATATCTTTCACAAGATTTAGGAAGTTTTCTGTTATTATTTTTAAACAGATTTTCTGTGCTATTAGTCTGAACCTTGGCATCCTCTGCTATGGCAGAATCTGTAGGTGTTTTATTTATCATTTCTGGAGTTTTTTTCTTACTGTCTCCATTAATAGTTCCTCAGTCTTATTTCCAGCCATGAAGTCCTCTCTTTGACCTGGTTCTGTCTCTTGGTGAGATTTTCCACTGAGGTATTTTGTTGGTTTCTTTTGTGTATTTGCATGCGTATATTTCTGAGTGTGATATTGAGTATCGTGTTAGGGCCTGTTCACCAAGCCATATCCCTAAACTATTTTTAATTTTGAGTTTGAGACAGGGTCTTACTAAGATGCTAAGTTGCCTGTGCTGGGCTTTAATTTGGGATCATCCTGTCTCAACTTCCAGAATTCCAGGATTATAGGCCAACACCACTGGGCCCAGCTCCAGTATTAGATTTGTCTTACAGAGCTTTTCATTTCAAGAATTCCTGTTGGGTTCTTCTTCAGGATCTGTATCTCTTTGTTGAATTGCTCCTTCATGACCTATATTGTTTTCCTTAATTCATTCAGCTATTTATTTTTAAAGCAGGGTCTTGCTCTATAGAGTCCAGCTTGGTCCTGAACTCAGTATTTAGTCTAGGCTGGCCTCGAACACTTGGCAATACTGCTTCAGCCTTCCAAGTGCTGGCATTACAGGCATGTGCCATCACTGGCTAATTTTTTATGTGGTGCTGGAGAATCAAACCCAGGGCTTTGTGAATGCTAGACAAGCACTTTAACCACTGACCTATACTCACTTCTCAGCTATTTATTTGTGTCTCTTGAAGTAATTAGTTACTTTATAGATCAGTCTTTTGAACACTTTGTGTGGCATTTCATCCATTTTGATATCTTTGCATTCAGTTACTGATTAATTATGTGAATTTGGAGAGGTCATGTTGTCTTGTTCTTAAACACATTTTGTATTTCTGTATTCAGACTTGTGCATCTGCTAGGGTAGGTATCTTTTCCACTTTTATTTGAAGATCTTATTAGTGTCCAGCCTTCTTTTGATGGCTTAATCCCCAGCTCCACTAGGGAAAAAATCTGTCAGAATAATGTTTAGGACACAGAGATACACCAGATATTGAAACACAGTAAAATCCAATTAAAAGCCACCACTGTGTCATCATTAACAGTAGAAATCACCAGTGATAGCAAAAAGTAGAGAGCTGGGGCTCAAAGCATGTGGTCCCCCACCCTGAGAGCTGAGGGCCAAGAGTTGGGCTTAGTGTTCCACACTGCTTCATTCTTTTCTGTGCAATTGTCTTCTGTTTCTCTGTGATTTTTAACTTGCCTGTTGGCTCTTTCCTGATTCCCAGAACTCTTCTGTTTTGTTTTGTTAAGTGATATTTTTCCAGTTCTCAATTCCAAGTCCTGGAGAGGCTGTGGTCTGCGGCTTGCTTCTCCTCCTCCATCTTAATCTCTCCCATTTTTAATATTGAGGTAGGATTGCTATAGGTCAAAATTAAAAGAAATGCCAGTTGGGGCAAGGTAAGGTTTCTTTTATTATGGCCGGGCTGACCCTGAACTCTGTGAGTTTCCAGAGAGCAGCAACCAGCAAGTTTAACACAAAGTTTATATAGATGATTTTACATAATCACATAGCAACCATATATTAACCAATCATAATTTGACTACTGAGCAAGATTCTTGGCCGGCTATTACATCACTAGAGAGCAACCTATTAGAACTAGACATTTAGCCATTATTCTTTGGCAGGCATGCCTCAGTGGATTGTTAAATTATTACAGATTAGCCAGCTGTGATCTGATACCTAGCGGCTACTTACTTTTGGTGGGAATTAAGTGACTAGAGTCAGGAATGGAAGAGGGGAGATGACGCCTCTAGCCTTATAATATGACTCCAGAGACATCTTATTCAACACACAAGATTACAGAAACAAAAATGTAATTAGTTCTTGGAATTCTTTGGGTCCAAGGCAAGGTGGGTGGGGCCTCACAAGAAAAACAGCAAATTATCTGACTTACAAAGTAAATTTCTGACTTACACAGCAAACTCTCACATAGCAAACACATAACCTAAATAACAGAATCATCACAAAATGGAGTCACTCTAGTATATTAACAGTTTAAGTTGTATCTGAAAGGTTCAATTGCCAGTAAAAATAAAGGCTGGGCAGAGACAAGAAAGTCTGGGTCACCTTTATTCAAGGAGTTCTCGGGCGAGTGGGCGAGGTTCACTGACCCAAAGGAAGGAGTCCCTGAAGTCATACCGCGGGAAAGGGCTGTGCGGTTTTATAGGCTTTGAGAAGCATGCGAGATTATGGCAGAAGCTGATTGGGGTAGCCAGGCTGACGGTGCTGTTGTCAGTTGACCCTTAGTTAAGTTTCCTGAAGTTTTTCCTCCTGTGCTACTCTGTTCTCCCCTACCCCTCCAGGCTGTCAATATGGTTTAACAACCTGGTTAGAGAAAGTTAACATCAGTTTGGGGTTACAGAAAATTATAAAATTACAAAAGTATACCTGTAAGTTGGATTTTTATGGCATTGTCACAGGATCTCACTAAGGTTTTCAGGTTAAACTCAATCTTCAAATACTATTACGTCAGCATCCCAGATGCTGAGATTTCTGAGTATCTCCCTTCTTCAAATAAGTCCTAGAATTTCAAATTTTCTTTTTGTGGTTTTGTTCTGATTGGTTTCCTTTTCTGAAATTGTAAAGAAAAGACCAGAAGTGGAGAATTGAACTTGACTTGGTACTTTCTTGCTCTGGCTAGTTCTCATCCACAGTTGTTTATTTAGCAGACTCAGGAGGTAGTGTCCTGTATGGCAATGTCCCCAGATTTATCCTGCCTTCTTGGAGAAGGAGTACTTGGAGCTTTGATTAGAGTTTGCAATGCTGAACAATGAAGCTACAGTGCATAAGGTAGGGCTAAGTTTTGCTGTAGTTCTGCTGATTTCATAACCGTTGTTAATAATTGTAATCAAAGTATTGTAGTCTCTGCTTTCAGAAAACCTTTACAGTGTGCCGAACAACTTGGGAAATGCTTTCCTGACATGGTCTCATTATAAATTATGTGAGGTAAGGTTTTTCTTCTTCCTCCCAAAAGTGGTGGTGTAGTGTGATTTAACCTGATTTTATGCATTTTTGCATGTGAGGAAGTTCAGACTCAGACTTTGACCCCAGAGTTAATGCTTCTTTGCTATATGAAGCTTCTCTCCAATAAGACTTAGTCAGCTAAGCACCAATAAAGCCCATGATGTGTTTTTCCAAGAATCTATGACTTTATTTTAAAATGTTAAACAGTTAAAAAAAGTACTAACTGGGGACTTCCAGTCAAGATGGCAGCTGAGTAACAGCTGCGCAAGGTCTTCTCATCACCCCACATAAAAAGTCAAGAATTTAGTTAGAAAATGCATATTCAGTGTAGCAAGGAAAGAGAGGAGCACCCCCACACCTGAAAAGAGGCCAAGGGAAGGTCAGAAATTCTGAAGGAACATCGAAAGCAGAGAAAAAAAATCCCAGCAGGCCAGGAAACTGTAAGAGCTGGCTGCAAATGGCTGGACCCACACCCAGCTGCAGACGGAGGAAACCTCACATGGGCCTGGGACATCTTACGGAGCTGGGAGAGGATGGAACACCCCAACAGCAGACAGGAGGCTGCGGCCAGGTCAGAAATCCTGAAGTCCTATCAGAAGAGGAGGAAAAGAGCAGCCGACTTGGTGTGGTCCTGAGCTGCTGCCATCCACAAACCACAGACAAAGGAAAGTCCGGAGGCCAAAACCTCAGTCTGAGGTAAGTGCAGATCCGGAGAAGTGGGAATTGTCAGCAGCTGGCAGCCCGAGCCTCTGAAAAACGAACCCACAGGTAGTGTGTACTACAAACACAATGTGTGTTCCCCCTAGAAAATGCCCCTGGGAGTGCAGATTAGAGGCAGCACTTGGCAGCCATCACAGGCAATGACGTCAGCAGGAGCCATTTAAAAAAGAAGGGGGAAAAAGGCCCAAGATTGAACCCTTTAGAGTAAAGAAAGCTCAGAGGAGCACATCAGGGCTTTTGGGTCTCCCTTAAACAGTGCCTAGGAAGAAGCTGGCACAAGAGGCAGAAAGAACAGAAAAGGGGGAAAAGGCTGTTGATCTCCTGCTGAATGGCTCAGGGGCAGCTCAGAGGGTGGAGAGCCCTGCTCTGAGGAAGGGAAACCAGAACAGACAGGAGAGCTTTGCTGAGTGGACTGGGGGGAACAAGATACCTCAAAAGGGGGACCATCGTCTTTTTCCTCCTGCACATGCTGGAGGCTTCTGGTTTACCCTGCATGCCAGAGGCATCTAGGACCAGGAAGTCCATCGCCCGCCCGTCCCACAAGTCAGAGGCTTCCAGAAGCTTCCAGGGAATTAAATCGCCCTGTCAATCCTGAGCCCCAGCAGCTTCCAGAGGCATGTAGGACCGAGAATTCATTGCCCTATCGGTCCCTTGGGTCAGAGGATTCCAGAAGCATCTAGGACTGGGCCTTCGCCAAACCCTTCTTTCCTGCATGCCAGAGACAGCCAGAGACCACAGAACCATGAGGAAACGTGGTAGTAAATCTCCTACAAAAAGTCCTGACACCCCAGAAGATGGTACCAGGGAATACTAATATTGCAGAATCCAAAGATGATAATGGCAAAAATGGTGGTAACTTCTGGACCCAGAAATACACTGAATTAAAGCAGGAATTAAAGCAAGAAATGAAACAGCTCAAGAGCTACACCAAGACATAGCTAAGCTAAAAGCAAGCCTTGAAAAGCAAATAGAGGAGATCAAAGAAGAAGTAAACTAGAAGATAATGAAGGCAAAATAAGAAATTAGAGAAGAACACAACAGAGATACAGAAAAATTGAACGCAGATATTCAGGAAGTGAAAAACACACAAGAAATAATAAGTAACCACTTTGAACATCTTCAGAATAGAATGTCAGACCTAGAAGATGAAGTGACTGAACTGCAGCATGCAGTCTGTGAAGAACACAAAGTAAAAAGGGAAAAAAGCAAATCATTACAACGGCTGATACCTGATTCAAAGAGAAACAACCTCAGAACTACGGGAATCCAGGAGAAAACTGAGGACAAAACAAAAGGCTTAAAGGACATGTTTAATGAAATTATGGAAGAAAATTTCCCAAATCTAAGAAAATAAATGAACATGGAACTACTGCAGGCATATAGAACAATGAACAACTTCGATCAGAAGAGATCCTCATCACGACACATCATATTTAAAATACTAGAAGCCCAGCACAAAGAGTAAATACTGAAAGTGGTAAGAGAAAAACAGAAGGTGACTTGCAAAGATAGGCCCATCAGGATAACTTTAGACTTCTCAGTCCAGACTGTAAAAGCCAGGAGACCATGGGGCAGTGTCATCCAAGCACTAAGAGACCATAAATGCCAACCAAGACTGCTATATTCAGCAAAATTATCTTTTAAGTTAGAGAGAGAAATTCAAACTTTCCATGATATAGGAAGCTTAAAGGAATATGCAGCCACTAAGCCAGCATTACAGAGAATACTTAAAGGAAACTTAGAAAATGAAAGGGAGGACAATGATACCACTAACCCCAGAGAAAAAGCAACAACACCTAGAGGAGAATGAGCTGAGAAAAAAGTAAGGCTATGCATGAAATTAGGGAAGAATTGATAGGTAAAAGGAAAAACCAAATAGGGCAAAATGTTAATAATTGGTGAAATATGAGTAAACAATTTATGAAAGTCAAAAGAATCTGAAATAACTAAGCATAGCCATTTATTGCTTTACCTGTAGTATACTTATGTAATACAGATTTAAGTCCATTTTTTGTAGCAAGCTGATAAAGTCCTAAGTTTGTTTAATGAAGCAATTCACTTTTTTTGAGGTTGAATTGAGTATCCTCTTTGAGAGGCAGAAAGATAAGCAGTACCAAAATAACTTGGAGGAAAGGTAACAACTAGAGATAAAATGTAATTTTAAAAAATAGATTGGTAATTAAACTATCTGATTGGTATACTTCTAAAACAGTACCAGCTGTTCTATAAAATCTGAAATCTCCCCACATCATTATTATTAGTAGTAATATAGTATATTACTATAGTATAGTATAGTACAAAACGGAACAATTACTAATTAATAATGCAACATGAGGAATTGACATAAAACCTTTTAAGAATAAGAATGCATGGATGGATACCCAGGTAAAATTATAAACCAAATCTAGCAGAATGTTAGTGATCAGTGAAATGCGAGTAAATAAGTTATGAAGGTTAAAAAATTCTGAAATAACTAAATTTGCCTTCATATCTTTTTATATTTATGTGATATAGACTTAAGTTCATTTAATGTTGCAGTGTGATGTAGTTTTAACTTTGTTTTATTGTAGCAATTCACTTATTAGGTCTTTCTTGAAAATTTATCCTAAGAAAACTGATTGATGTAAAGATAACCCTGTGAATGTACAAACATGTACCTTACAATATTCAGCTAAGGCATTTGAAATTTAACTTTTTTTCTTCTTTCTCAAATTTACTAGTCTTTTGAATTACATGCTTGTAGTTATTTTCTAATATGGACTACTTGGTAAGGCCAGGTTTAAGAATATCAACAATGGTATAGCGAAATATATTTTTAAAAAATTTTGGCAAATCTCCCAATAAAGGGACTGGTTGGATTCAGAGAAGAGGCATCAACATTTGACCACTGTGACTCACTTCAGGAATAGGTAGCTGAGTTAGAGTGGTGACGTAAGTGACGTAATTTAGATGCAGAAGATTAAATATGTTAAGAACTATATAGTCTCTCTGACTTTGGAAACCCAGAACACAGACATTCTATAGAACCACATAAAGTGATAGCCGGAGTTGGGGGACGGAATAGAGAGGGGGTGGGAGGGTCAAAAATGGGAAGGGATTGTAATGTTGATCTGATACATATGTGCACAAAATCCTCAAGTTTATTTTAAACACTATGTATTGTATATGTATATTAATAAAAATATTGGGAAAAAGTACTAATTGCTTTATTTGCATATTTGACATGGTCCTGTTACAGCGATTAAATACTGTGTTGTGTACATTCAATTACCCTTTTGTGATTTCAGTAAACATGTTGTCTTTCTCAACATTTGAGCCCCTGTGTGCTGCACAAAGGATTGAGAAGTGGTTCCTGATTGAAAGGAGTTTATGTCATAGCTTGATAGCTTAGGCCTGGACAGCTTGTACAACAGTAGCAGCCCTGGTTGGGTGCTTTGGTTTGCCCTTTGCTGCAGTGTTGGAAGGCACCATCAGGAACGTGGGAGTGCCAGGTGGAAGGCATTGAAAGAACGTGGGGCTAATCTTCATCTTAGTAGGGGAGGCAAATGTTGCCTTTATTTTTATTATTAAAGTCATACATTCTTGAGAAGAACTCCACTTGTATCCTGGTGAAGGAGGTTGTCGGCCTGTCCTCTTACTGTATTGAGCGTACAACCACTTACAATTTTTGGGTTTCCTCTTGCTTGACTTTTTCCCTATTGTGAAAACACTGAATCATGAAAATGTAGAGGTGAAAGTAACTAAAGAAATCATCAAGCCCAACTTTAGAATTTCGCAGAAAATGAGAGGACCTTAAAGATAATGGGGATCGTGTCTTTAGTAACAAAACTGGAATTAAAATCCAAGCTCTCAATGTCCAAGCAGCAACTGCTTAGCCTTCCGTTAAGTACTTATTCTATCTGACGAAATCCATAGTGTAGCACTGAAAATAAAAACAGAAGTTGGACAACTTCCTACTTTCCAGATTGTTTTTTAAATCAGCTTCAAAACTCAGGTATTATGACATCTCAAGTAGGAAGCACTCGCTCTGTTTTTTTTTTTCTCTCTCTCTCTCCCCTCTGTCTCCTCTCCTTCCTTTTCTGTGTTGTTTTGTTTTTGCTGTGCTGGGGGTTGAGCCAGGGACCTCACATGATAGGCAAGGGCTCTACCACTGAGCTTCGGCCCCAGCCTCCCCTCCTTTTTGTGGTATTGCGGATCAAGCCCTGGGCCTTCACACTGAGCTACATCAAAGAAAAGTTTTGTTTCCTTTTTTAATTATTTTGAGATAGGATCTTACTAAATCACTGTGTTGTCCTGGGCTCAAAATTGTGATGCTTCTGCCTCAGCCTCTCAGGGTTATAGGCCTGCTCCACCAGGCGCGGCCTCAGCTTCTTTTTAAATTTTATTTTGAGACAGTATCTCACCGTGTGTCCCAAGCTGGCCTGGAACTTGCGATCTTCCTGTCACAGCCTCCTGAGTTGCCAGTATTACAGCTGTGTGCCACCACAACTGGCATCATACCTGTGTTTGAGTCCCTAGTTCTACAGTCCCCTTTTTAGTGTGATTTTAAGAAAAAAAAAATGACAGAAGTACTGTAGAAGCTTTTGACAAGTGGCTCAGGCACCATCAGAAGATTTATGTGTAATAGCCTGACGGTCGGCTGAGATTTCCTCAGGTTGGGAAGATGTAGCAGACCTCTTTTATTATTGTCAATATTGCAGACTTGTGCTGTAAAATAACATGAGTAATGTTATATGGCAGTGCAATAATTAAAGTGTTCTGTGTCTCTGAGCTCCTAGAAGTGTACAGGAAACAGTATGTTTTTTTGTTTTGTTTTGTTTTGTTTTTGAGGCAAGATTTCACTGTTTTAGTCCAGGCCAGTCCTGAACTCACTGTGCAGCCCAGGCTGGCCTCCAACTCACGACAATCCTGCTGCCACCATGCCCAACTTACGTGGTGCTGGGGACCTGAACCCAGGGCCTTCTGCTTGCTAAGCAGGCACTTTAGCCGCTAAGCTCTTCTTCCAGTCCAGGAAGCGGTATCTTAAGAGGATAATTGCAGGGCAGGGGCATAGCTTCGTAATTGTAGCATTTACTTTGGGTGCATGAAGATCCAATCCCCCATACCACATAATAGTTGGATATAGTGGAACATGCCTTTAATGTCAGCACTTGGGAGGCAGGAGTATTACTGTGAGTTCAAAGCCAGCCTGGGCTATACAGCAAGACCGTGTCTCAAAAAAAAAAAAAAAAGATTGAGGAAAAGTCAAATTATTGACAGTATATATAAAATTTATGCAGTAGGATTCAGTCACATTGTCACTATTTATATTTGGAAGGATATAGAAACAAATGTAACATTTTTAAAGTACCAAATAGCTGTAAACTGTCTAAATGTATAGCATAGGATTAAATATGAATAATAGTAATTAAAGTGCATTTCTGGATATTCTTAACTTGCAAAGCACTTTTGCCTCTGTTAATCTGGTTTAATCTTCATTACTCTGAAGTAAGTAGATTCAGTAATTAGAGGCTGAGAATCATGACAGAGGTAGCATTTATCTTTGAACAGATAAAGGTTGTTCTCACTATCTGTAGGACATTGAATGCTGCCATAGCATTTCTACTTTAAAAAGAGGAACCAAAAATCCATCTGACTTTTGGGCCCACCTTTAGGTTATTTGAAGTTTTGTTTTGTTTTTTTTAATTTCAGCCTGCAATTCATTTGACTGCTCCTTTGAATGAAACTAGAGCTCTTTGAGTTTTGCTGTCTACACCTTCATAATAAGCATTTCAAACCTATCATTAGGAAGTTCTTGATACATCAGGATATTACTGGGTGTCAAACTGATGAAACCTGTCTTTGATCTTTGTTTCCTTGTGTTTCTTCAGTAGCAGGTAATTTTCTTGCTAGCAGTCAGTTCAGATTTATTTCAAAGGTGACTATCCCACAAAATTTCTCTTAATAGGGAATTACCTGATTAATGATAATATTGGATAAAACTTTTCAGTACAATATGTTACATGAATGTGGCCTTTATTTTAATATGACATGTATTGAGGCTGGGGGAATAGAACGGCAGTAAAAGCACTTGCCAAACAGGAGTTCTGTTCCCCAGCACCGCATAAAGCTGGGCATGGTGGTGCACGCCTATACCCCCAGCTCCTGGGAGACTGAGGCAGGTAATTGCCATGAGTCCAAGGCCAGCCTGGGGTCCACAGTGAGTTTGGGACCAGCGTGGGCCACAGAGTGAGAACCTGCCTCAAAAAAAAAAACATGTATTGAATATATTTTATAATTATATATGTTGAATGTTTTCCAGTTTTTTTTTTTTTTTCATCTGAGAAAACTAAACTTCCTGCTGTAATGTGATTGGGCTGTCTCTCTTCTTACCTGTGGCATTGAGTACTACCATTTTCCCTAGTATACAGTATAGCATGGAGAACTTTGTATCCTTGTCTGCCTCTTCTTAAGGAAAGGCAGCCCCGCAATGATTCCATGTACTGGGCAGTTCAAAAAATTTGACCCATAAGCTTAGCTTACTTATAGATGAGGCTAATAGTTTTTCAAGCACCAGAACTTTCATTGATTCAAGTAGTCTTCAGATAGGTATAAATCTCCTATGTCTTCAATGTCTTTTATTTTTCAAATTACTAACACTGTAAGTATGATAGTAACTTATATTTAAAAGAATATTTTCTTCTGTGTGCCAAAGATGTGCTAGGTAATACATGAATATTTGTGGAAGACAATAATAGATTTTCTTTCCCATACATACATCCAAAAGATATGTACAATAACTGCTATGAGAGAGAAGAGGGATCTGTTCTCCTTGGAGGAGAATTTGTTTGATATTTGGGAGTTAGGAAAGGGTAGTTGAGCAAGAAGAATGTTTTTTTTCCTAAAGGAGTTAAGCTTGAAGAGAAAAAAATTCTTAAAATTTATTGTCTTAAAAAAAGATAGATGATAAATTGTAGCATTTGTTTTCCCTAAGAAAATAGCATGTTGTACTCCCCAAAATAATATCACTGAGAAATGGTAAAGAACTCATTAATGGGGGAATCTTCACTGGAATTGTTAATGTAGCCTACATGAAAAAGATGCCACAGATGTTAAAAATATTACCAGACAGCTCTGTGTATATTGATTTTATTGGTATATTTTGTTTATTATCATTAGTAACTTAATCTTGTTTCTTCACATTTTAGACCTGGAATGGCCAAATATCAAGGTGAAGTTCAAAGTTTGAAACTGGATGATGATTCAGTGATAGAAGGAGTAAGTGACCAAGTTCTTGTGGCAGTTGGGGTCAGTTTCACTTTGATTGCTACCCTGGTATATGCACTTCTCAGGTGAGACTAAAGGACAAATGAATTGAAATACTATATATTCCCAAGGATTACTGAATTTTTGACTTCTAGTAATATATAGTAATATGAAAAGCAAGTAGCTTCAGTGGTTGTATATATTAATGTACTTTATTCTGTGTTGAGCTTTCAATGCTAACTTTTTTCCTATATTAACCAGGTAATTAAATTTATCATTAATACTTTGATTAAAATGTTTATATTTTCTGTGGGACTATCATATTTGAAATTTTCTAATAAGTTTTTATAATTGATCAATTAGATAAGCTCACTAGTAGGTAATATACACAATATATACAAAGTATATTCAGTTTCTAAATGGAAAAACTGAGCCAAAAGGAAAAGTAACCAGACTTGGATAGTATAGAGGAAATTAAATTTACAATTAACTTTAATTATTTAACTGTTACAGAATAAAGAATGATATTTTAAGGTCTCAGAGGTCTATATGCAACATGTAGACACTAGATTTTAGTAGATTTTATTTTTCATTTTAGTACAGATATACAAAATGTTATATGTATATGAAACATGATATATAATGATTACATTGAACTTAAGAATTTTGTGTACATATTACATCATGTCAACTTCAAAATTCCTTCCTCTCCCTTGTTTTCATCCTCCCTCCCTCAACCTCTGTAGATTTTTGTAGATGTTAATCTCCAAAATTGCAAATTAGAATGTTTTCTGTAAAACCTACAGAAAGGATTATTAAAGAGATTATGAACACTTAGAGAAAAAATGGTGATTAATTTCTCTACCTCTGTATGGTTAGTTTATTAGGAGGATACCTTGGTTTCCATGGGGCAATTTATTGAGTGATGCTATTTAGTGATACTGATAATGGAACCATGGCCTTCACAGGGCAGTGCTGACTGAATGATAGTGGATAGCAAACGTGAGTAACCCACGGCTGGCTGGCAGCAGCTGTGGTTGGTGGGAATACTGCCTGGCATTTTATTATAAACAAGCAGGAGTGTACTATGTATTGCTTCAGGACTCTGTCCTGGGACCTGCTCTGTTCTTTTCTAATAATAAGTAGAGTAAAGAAGATACAAGAAACATGTTTATTAAGATGTCAGTTGGGGAGTATAGCACTTGTGCTAAAAATACAAGTGAGTCTAGACTTACAAGCTGTCAGTACATATATCTGGAGTCACCTGATCTTTGACAGAGGAATCAAGGTCACTCAACAGGGAAGATTTCAACAGATGGTGCTAAGACACTATACCCACATATAAAAAATGAAATTGGACCCATACGACACCAGATTAGCTCAAGATAGTTTTAAAAAGTTTTTAAAGTTAAGATTTTAAAACTATAGTATTTGTTGTGGTTTGTCTGCCAAAAGTTTATATTTTGGAAACTTGGTTTTCAGAGTGGTTGTGTTGGAATGTGACTTGGGAGTATAAGAGGTGGGACCTGGTAGGAAGTGTTTGATCACTTAAGGTATGTCCCTTGATAAAGATTAAGGCAGCTCTGTTGAAACCCCCACTTAGTTCCCACAAGAAGAGATGTTACAAGAGCAAGATTGGACTGGGGGCATACCTAAGTGATTAATGAGCTTCCCTGGAATGCACAAGGCCCTAGGTTTGATTCTCCAGCACCCCACATAAAAATTAGCTGGACACAGTGGAACATGCCTGTAATCCTAACACTCGGGAGACTGAAGCAGGAGGATTGCTGTGAATCCAAGGCTTGCCTGGGCTACAGAGTAAGACCCTGTCTTTAAAAAAATAAGCAAACAACAATAACAACAACAGCAACAACAACAAAAAAGAAAACAGGCTCTATCCTGCTCCAGGGCATGTGGACAGGTGGTGCCCTCTGCTTAGAGTGTCTTCCTTATCCTTTAAGTCTCAGCCTAATGCCACATGCTGAGACAGGCAGTCCTGTGCAGTAGATAGCTGACACCACACATGCCCAGCCTACTGTGAAAAGTGAAACACAACCTACAATAGGCAATAAACCAGGAAATGCTCACTTCTCATGTCTTTTTCTGAGTCTAGGAGTTCACAGCTAAAGTTAGGATGGGTCTAAGCCCCTGGGGCTCAGAGTTACCCTACCATCCCCACCTCCCTAGTCACTGTGCAGGACTCCCCGAGCAAGATCATCTCTTCATGCAGGGCAGTCTGAAAGTAGGTAAGAAAGGCACAGCCTGGGGTAAGGGAGAAAAACAGTGTGAGTAGAAGGAGATTACACACCTACATCCACAGCAGTAAAACTTCCAGTGGCCAGAGGGGAAAACAACCCAAGTGTCCACCAACAATGTGTTCCATCCATGTGTGGGAATATTATGCAGCCACAAAAAGAATGAAGTTATGATACTTCCTACAGTGGAGATTACATTATTACTTTCTTGTCATTGGGACAAAATACCCAACACTCTAATAAAGAGAGAGAGATTTAGTTTAGCTCACAGTTTCTAGTGGGTATAGGCCTAAGTATTCTGGTTCCAAGACAGAAACACCATGGGAGAAGACAAAACTGTTCATCCATGGCAGCCAGGGAGCAGAGAGAGAAATGTGGAACCAAGATAATACCCTTCCAGGCCATGTCCCAGTGACCCATCTGCAGCCAGGTCCCACCTCCTGACAGCACAGTCAGCTTGCAGACATCCATGGATGAATCTATAGAGGTGCCTAACAGCCCCTAATCCAGACACCCTCCAAACACAGGGGCCTTTGAGGTGACATTATAGATTTAAACATGACATAGGTGAATCTTAAGAGCACAGTGTTAAGTGAAGTAAGCTAGACATAGAGGAACACACACTGCAGTGTTTCCCTCCCAAGACATCTCTATAGAATCATCAGATCCATAGAAACAGGAAATGGGATGTCAGTTGTTGGAGACTGGGGAGGGACAGGAGTTGGTGTTTCATAAAGACAATGTTCCATTTGGGGAGATGGTAAGTTCGGGACACAGGAGGTGGTAACATTTGTACAACCATGTGAATGTGTATAGTGCCACTGAACTTAAAAATGTTAAGTTGGTCAGCGCTCTTGGAGGCTGAGGCAGGAGGATCCCAAGTTCAAGCCTAGCCTTGGCAGCTTAGCAAGCCCCTGTTTCAAAATTAAAACAAGGGGTTGGAGGAATAGCTCAGGGGTTAAAAGTACTTACCTTGCATGCTCCTGTGTTCAATTCCCCCATACCACATAAGCTGGGCATGGTAGCACATACCTATCATTCTAGCACTGGGGATGCTAAGGCAGGACAATTGTCATGTGTTTGAGGCCAGCCTGGACTACAGTGTGATGTCTCCCAGGGAGCCATTGGAAACCCTGGGGTCTTCAACCCTGTCACAGTACTCTTCAGCCCACAGATGTCACCACTACCCCAGCTATTCAGAAAAGCCTATCATTGCTTCCATTAAATAGCAAAAACAAATAATGATTTCTTGAAGCTATTAAAAAAAAAACTTAATCCTCCCTAGTTTCTGGCTGTCTTTCTCACTGTGGATCACCACTTTTTGTGTCCAAAGTAACGAGCTATAACAAACTTCTATTTGTATGTGCACGAAGTACTGGAGAGTGGAGCAAGGCTTCACACACGCTAGAAGAGAGCTCTCTGACTGAGCTACATCCCAAGTTCTCTGTTCTTTTTGTGATCTATTGATGAATTATTTGTCTATCTATTTATTGTGGTACTAGGACAGAGCCAGGGCCTTTGCACTGAGCTATGTCCACAGACTATTTTTTGATTTTGAGATACAGTCTTCCTAGGTTGCCTGTGCTGATCTCTCACTTAGCCTTGTCATGCTTCAGACTAATGCATAGCTGGGATTATAGGCGTGTGCCACCATGCCCAGCCTGTGCCTCTTTTCTTTATAAAGTACTCAGTTTCAGAACCCTCCTGCACTGCTGGTGGGAATGTAAATTGGTACAAACTCTATGGAAAGCAGTTATGGAGGTTTCTCAAAAGACTGGAAATAAATATCCCCTTTGATCCAGTGATACCTCTCCTGGGAATATTCCCAAAAGAGTTAAAAACAACACATAACAGAGATACATTTATACTCATGTTCATTGCAGCCCAACTAACAATAGCTAAAATATGGAAGACACCAAAATACCCATCAGCAGACCAATGGATACACAAACTGGTATTTATACACAATGGAATACTGTGCATCTATAAAGTCTGACAGCTTGGAGGCTTTTGTAAGCAAATGGAGGAAACTTGAAACCATCATGCTTAGTGAAGTGAGTCGGAAGCAGAAAGTGAAATATCAAATGGTTTTTCTGTTATGAGAAACTCAGATCCCAGATCAATTATCTCACAGAACTTAAAGTGAAAAATAAAGGGAACAGGGGCAGGGGGTGGATTGTAGGAGTGGGTAGGAGGTGGATTGAAAGGAAAGTGGGAAAGGTCTTGTTACCTTGACTAGATATGTATGTGCACAAAATGCCCAAAACCAATGTAAACCTTAAATTTTCCACTTACACATATCAATAAAATGGGAAAACAGTATTCAGTTTCAGATAAATTTGTTAAAGCGTTGGTAAAGGAATATGTGACCATTGGAAAGATTATGTCAATTTGAGGCAATTAGGAACCAGCCTGGATTAGAATGGGAGTGGCTTGTGGGCCAGCAAATGAGGGAAGATCACCCACCCGGTTGTGTGAGGCCCAACTGGGAATTCGAACTGTATAAAAGGAAGAGGAAAGATTGTTACAGCTTTTTCGTTCAGGGAGACACTGGACTTGATGGGACTTAGCTTCCTGTTTGTGATGTCTTGAGGAACTGCCTCCACCTCTGCCTCTGCCGTATATTTCCATTGCTGCCAGCTGCCTCTGGGTGGACTGTGACCTCTGAAACTGTGAGCTAAAATAAACCTTTCCTCCCCTAAATTTGGATGTCAGCTATGGAGTCACAGCAACGAAAAAGTAACTGAGACAGAAATTCGTACCCGAGAAGTGGGGTTGTTGTTGTGCTTTACCTGACCATGTAGTTTGGAAGCCTTTTGAACAAGTTTGTGGGAGGAATTTGGAAAGGTTTGAGGATGCTGACAGGAGAAGCCTTGGACTGTTCTGAACTGAGCCTGATGGGAGATTCTGGTCAGAGGTCAGAAGACCAGAATGCTGATAAAAGTGTGGATTGGAAAGGCCAGGCTCAAGAAGTTTCAGATGGGAAGGAGGATTGTATTGGCAAGTGGCCTAAAAACCAAATGTGCCACACTCTGGCAAAAAGTTTGTTAGCATTTGCCATGGTCTGGAGACTGCCTGGGGACTGGAAGAATGGCAGAGACTTGTCCAGAGACTTCGGATGAAGTGTGGAGTGTAAAAGCACATGCTTGTTAAGGAGACTAACGTTAAACAGAAGCCAAGTATTTGGAATCATCACTGTAAGAAAGAGGCCTTCACAGTGTCTCAGGAATCAGCAAGATCCCACCCTTTACCAATTAAAGGGTGCAAAGGCAGAAGATCTTGCTCTGTGAAAAGGACCCCAGGGTTCTGTATACAGCCAAAGAGGGAAGTGTTTGCCAGAGTTCGGCTCCCTGGAGTTTAGCACCCAGAAGCTGCTGCCGCCATGGCTCAAGGAGCAAGACTACTGCTCAAGGCATTGGTAGATCTTGGTGATGTCCATGTGGTCCTGGCTTTACAGGTTTACAGAGTCCAAGAGTTGTGGGTTCATAGAGGCTTCCACTGAGATTTCAGAGGAAGGCCTTGGAGGGCAAGCAGTGTGCCTCTGGGAGGGCAGTACATGAAGTTGTGAAGGAGAAGCCTAAGGTGCAGTGAAGAGTCCAAAAATTTAGAGAAGCCAGGGTATGGATCACTAGCTGAGAAATGCAACAGGCCATGAGTGGATCCAGCTCAAAGGAGAGAAGATGGAGGTTGCCACAAGCAGCAACACTACAGGAGTGGGGCCACCTAAGCCCTTTGGAGTTCATACCCTCACCACAATTTACCCCAGTTGCTGGACATAGAGCTATAGGGTTTAACCCTTGCCCTGCTGAGTTTAAAACTTAATTTGGTCTGATTACTTTCTATCCTCTAATTCTTCCCTTTGGAATAGGAATGGCTATCCTGTGTCTTTGTATGTTGGAGGGCTTTAACTTTAAAAGGAACTGTGAAGTCTCTTATGGGAAGGATATTGTGTTTAAATTTCTATGCAGTACAGTTGTATTATGTTAGGTGTAATTATTAACTTGGCTGTTAGACTTGTGAATTAAGTATGGTTCAAGGAGATGTGTCTGATTGTCAAATTGACAAGGGGTGGATTGTGACCATTGGAGAGATTATGTCAATTTAAGGCAATCAGGAACAAAGCCTGGATTGGAGTTTAGGAACCACGCCTAGATTAGGCAATTAGGAACCAGCCTGGATTAGAGTGTGTGATTTGTGGGCCAGCAAATGAAGGAAGAGCACCCACCCAGATGTGGGAGCGCTGACTGGGAAATCTAACTGTATAAAAAGAAAGTAAAAGAAAGATTGTTACATCTTTTTCCTCTGGGGGAGACTAGACTTGATGGGACTTGGCTTCCTGTTTGTGATGCCATGAGAAGCTGCCTCCACCTCTGCCTCTGCTATCTATTTCCATTGCTGCCAGCTGCCTCTGAGGGGACTGTGACCTCTGAAACTGTGAGCTAAAATAAATCTTTCCTCCCCTAAATTTTTGGATACCTGGTATTGAGTCACAGCAACGAAAAAGTAACTGAGACAGAATACTGTCAAATCCTTGGAAGAACATATAAGAATAAGTGAATTATCACAATTTTACATTTGGCAGAGAATTTTAGTTATGATTACAAATGCATGAGCGAAAAAAGCTAAAGTACAGAACTTCGTCAGCATTAACGTGTGTGCATGCATGCACATGCGTGGTACTGAAGAACAACTCAAGCTCACAGCTCTAAAGAGCAAACCTCATGCTCACGTGGCACTGAAGAACAAAACTTCTGTGCACACGGGACTAAGAGTAAACCTTGTGTATGGTGTGCATGTGGCTCCAAAGAGCAAACCTCGTGTGCACAGCACAGAAGTGTAAACCACGTGTGTAAAGAGCAAACCTGTGTGTGCCTGTGGTGCTGAAGAACAAACCTCGTATGAGCACCTGGCATGAAGAACGAGTCTGTGAGCGCCTGTTACTGAAGGGCAAACCTCGGGTGCATGTGCAGTCCTGAAAGGCAAAACATAAGGCCTGAATGCTGAGCTATGTCTTTAGCCCATTTTTATTTTTTAAGACAGGATCTCATCAGGCTGAAAAATGAAAGCAACATGTCAGCAGGTAAGTAGAAGAAGTATAGCATCTACACACAGCAGAATAATGATAATAATAATTTCTTTTTTTGAGACAGCGTATATTGTGATTTGGATTTGGAATGCCCCCAAAAGCCTCATGCATTTGGATGTTATGGAATAGCTATGGAGCCTTGTGCTGATAGGCCATGGGCTCTGGTCTGAAGGGCTAGGTGATGGGCATGTGGTGGATTGTGGGCGTGTAATGGAGGACAGGTGTGTGGCACATTGCAGGTATGTGGATGAATTAGATTACAGGTGTGTGGTGAATTATTTTTGCATGTCGAGTATTGAATCACATCAGCAAAAAAAAAAAAAACAAAAAAAAAACAAAAAAAAAAAACCTAAGACAGAGTATCACTCTGTAGTCCATGCTAGTCTTGAACTCATCATAGCAATCCTCCTGCCTCAGCTTCCCAAGTAATGGGATTACAGGCTTGCACCTCAACACCCGGCTATTATTTAACCTTTATTTCTTTTTTTTAATTTTCCTTTTTTTGAGACAGAGTCTCACTCTATCCCAGGCTGGTCCTGAATTCACTAGTGAGCCCAGACTGGCCTTGGACTCATGGCAGTCCTCCTGTCTCAGCATCCCAAATGCTGGGATTACAGGCCTGTGCCACCACACCAGCCTTATGTGGTACTGGAAAACTCTAACTTGGGTACTTTATGCTTGACTTAGCGCTTGCTAGGAAAGCGCTTTAACCGCTGAGCCATTCCTCCAGTCCCAATTTAGCCTTTAAAAGGAAGAACATTCTGCAGTTCCACTAAATATTTGAAGAAACAACACCGGCCTTCTTAGTCTTTTCCAAAACCTCAGAGGGAAGAGCACGTTACTGTCTTCTCCGAGGCCAGCATTACCATTATATCCAGACCAGATGAATTCAGCACAGTAAAAGAAAAATATAAGCCAGTAATCCTGATGAGATCCCCAGTCAGGATGGCAGCTGAGTAACAGAGCTGTACAATATCTCCTCATGGACCCACTTAAACAGTTGAAAATATAGTTTAAAATCACCTGTTGAATATAGCTGGAACAGGGAGGAGCACTCTGATCACTGAAAGGAGGCCACAGGCCAGAAACTCTGAAAACACATCAGAAGCAGAAGTAAGCAGCAGCATACAAATCAGACCTAGGCCTACTGGGAACAGCTGGTAGCTGCCAGCGTCTGCAGACTGAGGAAAGCTCACCGAGAATCCCTGACTGAAGTAAGCGCGGACCCTGGCAAAGTCTGAATTGACATCAACTGGTAGCCCCAGCCTCCAAAAAACAAGCCTGCAGGTAGTGCATACTGCAAACACAATGCGAGTTCTCCCTAGAAAAGGCCTCACAGAAGCAACACTCAGCGGCCCTAACAATCAGTGACATAAACAAGAGCCATTTTTTAAAAACGGTTGAGAGTGAACTGATTAGAGTAAACGCTGAGAAGAGCACATCAGGGCTTTGAGGGTCATTTTTAAACTATGCCTAGGAAGAAACTGACACAATAGACAGTTGTGAAGAGGAGAGAAAGGCTCCTGACCTCCTGAACGTCTTGGGTGTAATGGGAACACCTCCGATGGTGGAGAGCCTTGATCTTGGGGGAGGGAAGCCATGATAAGCTGGACAACTTTGCTGAGGGTATTGGGGTAAACAAGATACCTCAGAGGCCATCGGGCTGTTAGATCCTCCCTCACTGCTGACTCCCAGCACAAAACTCAGAGGAATTTTTGGCTCCCCCCACACACACCCTCATAGCCACTCAAAGAAACCTCTTACGTCGGCCTTTAATGTGAAGTCCCTCAACAATAGAAACAGGGAAGACTAGGCAATAGGCCATCCACAGAGATACCTGAGACCGCAGAAGTTAATGCCATGGGCCCTGAAATAGTGGAACCCATAGTGAATGAGGTCAAAAAGCAAATACAAAGAGACACACATCCAGTTCAAACAAGATATTCTCAATGAAATGTAAGCAATGACCAGCAGGCTTCAAGAGGATATTACTAAACAGATAATGGTCCTAATGGATATAAAGCTCACTGAGCATATAGAAGCCACAAATAAAAAGTTGGCTGATGTAAATAAGGAAATATAAGATATGAAGGAACATTTTGATAGAGAATTAGAAATTGTGAGAAAAAAGTCTACCTGAAATTCAGGATGTGAAAACTGCATTTCAGAGTAGGGGAAGACAACTCAAATATTGTGAGAACAGAATTTCAGACTTTGAATACAAGGCTGAGGAAAAATATTTAGGCATGACTCCAAAATTAAAAATAAGCAAAGTATCTGGATACAAGAGCTGATGAATGACACTCAGAGGGAACCAATCTCAAAATTATGGGTGTGGGAGAAAGAGCAGAAGACAGCACAGAAGGTATAAAGAATTTATTCACTGAAATAATGCAAGAAAATTTCACTGATCTTTTAAGAAAGTTATTTTCAGGTACAAAAAACTTACAGAACATCAAATAACCTCAACCAGCAACACAACTTTCCACAGCACATCATAGTCAAGACCTCAGAAACAGAACATAGAGAATGTTAAAAGAAGCAAGAGCAAGAGAGTCATTATTCTACCAAGGAAAACCCATTCGAATTACTGCAGATTTCTCAAGGCAAACTTCAAAGGTTAGGAGAACCTGGAACAAAATCTTTCAAGCTTTAAAACACAGCAAGTGTCAACCCAGGTTGTTATGTCCAGCAAAATTATTCCTGAAAATTGGAGGAAAAGTAAAAAATTTTTCATTACCAAGAATCCCTAAAGAAATTTGCGACCACTAGCCCAGCCTTGCAGAAAATAGTTGGAGAAATCTTTGAGAGAAGCAGAGATACAAATAGCACCAAAAAAATCATAGAGGGAAATACCTAAAGAGAAAGAGTAACCAAAAAAAAAAAAAAAAAACCAGATTGGAATTTGAGTCATTTCATTGGTATATTTCTAAAATAGTACCAACTGTCTCATAAAATCTGCGAGTGTTCCCCCATAATTATTTTCAGTAGTATATAAGTTTATAAAATAATTATTCAACATGGGGAATTGATATAAAAATCTTTAAAAATACATATGCTTGAAGTTAGGGATGGATATGTAAGTAATAGGATAAACCAAAACTGGCAAAATGTTCACAATTAGTGAAAGATGAATAAAGAATTTATGAAAGTTAAAAAATAACTGAAGATGGTGGCTAACAGTGCTGCACAATGTCTCCTCATTGACCCACTTAAAAAGTTGAGAATTTCATTAGAGTGTATTCAATGTAGCTAGGAAAGGCAGGAGCATCCCCAACAACTGAAAGGAGGCCAGGGGAAGGTCAGAAATTCCAAAGGATAATCAAAAGCAGAGAAAATCCCAGCAGCCCAGGAAGCCCCCGCAGGCAGCTGTGGACGGAGGAAAGCTCGCGTGGGCCCAGAATATCTGACAGAGTTGCGAGAGGACAGAGCACCCGAACAACGGACAGGATGCTGTGGGCGGGTCTGAAATCCTGAAGTCACATCAGAAGAGGAGGAAAAAAGCAGCTGACTCGGCGCCATCCTGAGCTGGCGGCATTCACAGACCACAGGCGGAGGAAAGTCCGGAGCCAGGACCTCAGCCTGAGGTCTGTGCGGATCCGGAGAAGTAGGAATTGTCGGCACCTGGCGGCCCCCGCCTCTGAAAAACCAACCCACGCGTAGTGTGTACTATGTACGCAACCTGCGCTGTCCCTAGAAAAGGCCCAAGGATCCCAAATCAGAAACAGTGCTCAACAGCCATCACAGGGAGTGACATAAGCAGGAGCCATTTTAAAAAGAATGGAAAAAGAAGGCCAAATCTGAACTCTTTAGAGTAAAAGAAAGCTCCGAAGAACACATCAGGGCAACGGGGTCACCTTTAAACAGTGCCTAGGAAGAAACGGGCACAAGTGGCAGGCAGAGGAAAAAAGTGGAAAAGGCTGTTGATCCCCTGAACAGCTCAGGGGCACCTCTGCTCCGAGGGTGGAGAGCCTCGCTCTGGGGGAGGGAAGCGAGGACAGATGGAGAGCTTTGCTGAGTGGACCAGGGGAACAAGACACCTCAAAAGGGGGATGATCACCCCATTCCTTTAGCACATGCCAGTGGCTTCCGGGTCACCACTGCCCTGCACACCAGAGGCATCTAGGACCAGGAAGTGCATCACTTGTCCATCCCATGAGATAGAGGTTTCCAGAGTCTTCCAGGGAATTCCATCACCCTGTCAGTCCTGAGCCCCAGAGGCTTCCAGAGGTATCTGGGACTGGGAATTCCATCACCCTGTCTGTCCCTTGGGCCAGAGGATTCCAGAGGCATCGAGGACTGGGCCTTCACCAAACCCTTTCTTACCAGAGACAGCCAGAGATAGCAGAACCATGGGGAAACATGGTAAAAAATCTCCTACAAAAGACCTGACACCCCAGAAGATGATATCAGGGATAATGAAATTGCAGAATCCAAAGATGAAAATGGCAAAAAGAATGGTAACTTCTGGGCCCAGACATTCACTGAATTAAAGTAGGAATTAAAGCAGAAATTAAAGAAGGAAATAAAACAGACAACAGAAAAGCTGCACCAACACATAGCTAAGCTCAAAGCAAGCCTTGAAAAGCAAAAATAGGAGACCATTGAAGAAATATACCAGAAGATAATGAAGGCAATACAAGAAATTAGAGAAGAATACAACAGAGATATAAAAAAATTGAACGCAGATATTCAGAAGTCAAAAACACACAGGAAATAATAAGCAACCACTTTGAACATCTTCAGAATGGAATGCCAGACCTGGAAGATAAAGCTGCAACATACAGGCTGTTAAGAACACAAAGTAAATAAGGAAGAAAGCAAATCATTACAATGGCTGATAGATGATTCAAAGAGAAATAACCTCAGAATTATGGGAGTCCAGGAAAAGACTGAGGACAAAACAAAAGGCTTAAAAGACACGTTTAATGAAATACTGGAAGAAAATTTCCCGAATCTAAGAAATGAACGTGGAACTATTGCAGGCATATAAAACACCAAACAACTTTGATCAGAAGAGATCCTCATCACAACACATCACAAGTAAAATTCTAGAAACCCACCACAAAAAATACTAAAAGTGGTAAGAGAAAAACAGAAGGTGACCTACGAAGATAAGCCCATCAGGATAACTGCAGACTTCTCAATCCAGACTCTAAAACCCAGAAGATCATGGAGAAATGTTATCCAGGCGCTAAGAGAACATAAATGCCAACCAAGTCTGCTATATCCAGCAAAATTATCTTTTAATTTAAAGGGAGAACTTAAAACTTTCCATGACAGAGAAAGCTTAAAGGAATTTGCAGCCACTGAGCCAGTATTGCAGAGAATACTTGAGGAAACTTGGACAGTGAAAGGGAGGCCAGCAACACCAATGACCTTGGAGGAAAAGTGACAACAGCTAGAGGAGAAAGAACTGACAATAAAGTATGTTAGTAATCATTGAAATATGAGTAAATGTTATGAAAGTTAAAAAATTCTGAAATAACTAAATTGGCCTTCATATCTGTTACTTTATGTGGTATAGTTTTAAGTTCATTTAATGTAGCAGTGTGATACAGTTTTAACTTTGTTTTATCGTGCCAATTCACTTATTAGGTCACTGATGAAAATTTATCTTAAGAAACCTGGTTGATGTAAATATTACCCTGTAAATGCACAAATATGTACCTTCTAGTATTCAGCTAAGGCATTTGAAATTTAAATTTTTTTTTCTTTCCCAAATTTGAACTACATGCTTGTAGTTATTTTCTTATTTGGACTGGTGGGTAAGGCCAGGTTTAAGAATAGCAACAAAGATACAGCAAAATACAAAAAAAAAAAAAAAAAAAAAACTTGGTACATATCCCAATAAAAGGATTGATTGAACTCAGAGAAGGGGCATCAAGAATTAACTGCTGCGACCCATTTGAGGAATAGGAAGCTGAGTTAGAGTGGTGACTTAAGTGAAATGATTTAGATGTGGAAGATTAATATGTTAAGTACTGTATAGTCTGACTTGAAAAACCCAGAACACAAGACATTCTATAGACCCACATGAAGTGATAGCCGGAATTGGGGGAAGAGATAGGAGAGGTGGGAGGATCAAAAATGGGAAGGGATTGTGAAGTTGATACGATACATATATGCACGAAATACCTAAATTCATTGTAAATACTATGTATTACATATGTGAAGGGGTCTCCGTCCCGCGGGGACCCCTGGGACAGCAGAGGAGGGATTGGATGAAAGAATAACACACTGTGGGAGTCATTTCAGTGAACGCAGTCTCAAGTTTATTTAGGGAGTATCGGGGCTTAAACAGACTGAGGAAACTATCTTGAGTCAATCAGCAAGGCCTCAACCAGCAGTGTGTCTTCCAGGGGGAGGAAATGAGTAGAGGAAGGAGGATGGAATTACCCCGGTTGCTTTTTAGCCTCTTAGTTAACTAAACGGGCAGTTCCTGTGTCTAAGCAAAACAACACCTGGCTTAACTTACAAACAATAACATTTCTTCGTGGGAAGGAAGGAACTCGGCCAAGGTCAGTGATGATGCCGAGGCTCTCGGGCCCTGAAGACCCCAACACATATGTATATTAATAAAAATAGTGGGAAAAGGAAGAGAGATGCAGGATGCTTAGTGGAAAGAAACAAGAAAAAAATAAACTGAAAAAGCTAAGCATGCCACTCTGTCTGCTGCTTTAACTGTAATATACTTATGTGCTACTGATTTAAGTTCATTTAATATAGCAAATTGATATTGACTTAAACTTGCTTAATGTAGAATCTCAGTTATTTGATGTTGGATATGAATTTATCTTTAAGAGAGGAAGAGAATCAACACCAAAAAATACATGGAGGAATGGAAACATCTAAAGAGAAAATCTAAAACAAAAAATAGATTGATATTTCAATCATTTGACTGATACACTTCTAAAACAGTACCAGCTATTTTATAAAATTGTGACATTTCTGCACATAATGAATATTTGTAATAGTATATTAGTCTGAAAAACAGAATAATTACATTCAACATGGGGAATTGGTGTAAAATCTTTTAAAGATATGTATGCATGAATTTATGAATGGATAGGTAGATGAAATGATAAACCGAATTTGGAAAAATGTTAGTAATTTGTGAAATCGGACTAAATAAGTTATGTTAAAAAATTCTGAAATAACTAAGTATGCCATCATATCTATTGCTTTACAGATACTTATGTGATATAGACTTAATGTAATTTTAATGTAGCAATTTGATATAGACTTAAGTTCATTTATCATAGCAACCCACGTATTTGGTCTTAAAGGTAAGTTTATCGTAAGAAAACCAGTTGGTTGACCTTTTGAATGTACAAATATTTATGTTAGAGTACTCAGCTAAGGCATTTGCGATTTAATTTCTCCCTTTTTCTTTCTCACATTATCTAGCCTTATGAATTACATTGTTATACTTCCTTTCTTATGTGGACTGGTGAGTGAGGCCAGGTTAAAGAATCTCAACAAAGATGTAATAAAATACAGAAAAAAAAGAAGAACTTTTGGAAAATATACCAATAAACAGTTCTGCTGCACTCAGAGAAGAGGCATGAAGATTTGACCACTGAAGCCCATTCTAGGGATGGGAAGCTGAGCTAGAGAGTGGTAGTTGAGAGAAATGAGTCAGACAGAGAAGATTAAATATGTTAAGTATTGTATGGTTTTTCTGATTTGGGAAACTCAGAATATAGGCATTTTGTAGAACCATATGGTGTGATCGTGGGAGTTAGAGGGGTGGGAAGGATGTGGGAGGGCCAAAATTGGGAAGG
Organism: Ctenodactylus gundi; assembly: GCA_004027205.1. Taxonomy (NCBI): domain Eukaryota; kingdom Metazoa; phylum Chordata; class Mammalia; order Rodentia; family Ctenodactylidae; genus Ctenodactylus; species Ctenodactylus gundi. The sequence goes on along the minus strand of PVKB01000596.1, from coordinate 528,953 downwards.
GATTGTAAAGTTGATGTGATATATGTGCCAAAAATACTCACGTTCATTGTAAACATTATGTATTGCATTTGGATATTAATAAAAATGGGAAATGATAAAAAAGTTACATCAACTAAAATGAATGAGAAGACAGTATTTAAAAAAACGAGATTGGTGTTTGAATCATTTGATCAGTATTCTTCTAAGGCAATACCACCTTTCTCATAAAATCTGTGAAACTGGGACTAGAGGAATGGCCCAGTGGCTAAGTGCCAAGTACCTGAGTTCGATTCCCCAAAAGCCAGGTGTGGTCGTGCACACCAACGTGGAAGGCTGAGGCAGGAGGATTGCCTTGAGTCCAAGGTCAGGCTGGGCTCCATAGAGAGTTCAGAACCAGTCTGGGCTGCAAATGAGACCCTATCTCAAAAAAAAAAAAAAATCTGTGAAACTTACCCAACATAATTATTATTTTAATAGTGTATAAGTTTGCAAAACATAATTGTATTCAGCATGAGGAGTTGTTATAAAATCTTTTAAAAATATGTGTGTGTGATTTTATGGATAGATAGGTAGATACAATGATAAATCAAACCTGGGAAAATGGTAGTAATTAGTGAAATGTGAGTAAGTTATTTATGAAAGTTAAAAATTTTTCTGAAATAACTAAGTATGCGTTTATATCTCTTGCTTAATATGTAATATACTTTTGCGATGCAGACTTAAGTTCATTTAACATAGCAACTCACTTTATTGATCTTTGACGTAAGTTTATCCTAAGAAAACTGATTGAGGTATTGATAACCTGAATGTCTTTTGAATATACAAACATTTATGTTTCAGTGCTTGGCTAAGGAATTTGGAATTTAACGTCTCTCTTTTTCTTTCTTACATTTTCTACCCTTATGAATTTCATTGTTATAGTTCTTATGTGGACTGGTGGGTGAGGCCTTGTTAAAGAATCTCAACAAAGATTTATTAAGATACATTAAAAAAAAACTTTTGGCAAATCGTTCCAATAAAGAGCTTTGCTAGACTCAGAGATGTCGAGATATGGCCACTGCAGCCCATTCTAGGGGTGGGAAGCTTAGCTAACGAGTGGTGATTTGAGTGATGAAGTGACTCAGACACAGAAGACTAAATCGGTTAAATGCCACATGGTTTTTCTGATTTGGGAAACCCAGAATACAGGCATTCTATAGAACCAAATGGGTGTGATAGTGGGAGTTAGGGGGGATGGGGAGGGTCAGTAATCTGAAGTCGATGTGATATGTATGTGCACAAAATACTCAAATACATTGTAAACATATTTCATATATATATATACATATATGTTAATTAAAATGGGAATAACAAAATAACCCTGATGAGCACAAATGTGAAAATCATCAAAATACTAGCAGAATGATTCAGCAGCACATGCAAAGGACCATATATTTATTTCTGGGAGGCTAACATGGTTTAGCAAACATAAATCTGTGAAGATGGTATACAATGTCAGTAGAATGATCTCAGGAGAAGCAAAAATGTTTGAAAAGTTAACAACATCCTGTTATGATAAAAACTCACAGCAAATTAAGTGCACAAGAAGCATGATAATCGTCATCTGTGATAGGACTACAGCTGAACAACTTGCTGCACAGTGAGGAGCATGGCTCTGGCATCAGGACTACAGCCAGAATGCCCGCTCATTGCGTGTTGTTAGCAGGCCTATTCAAGGCAGTTGGGCAACAAGAAGAAATAAGAAACATCCAGATAGAAAGGAAGCAGCCATATTACCTTTGTTTGTAGGTAGTAGAAATATATGGAGAACTGTAAAGTCTCAAAATTTTTTCTTCAACTAATAAATGATTTCAGTAAAGTTGTAGGATACAAAACAAACATACAAAAACCAGTAGCAGGTCTATGTATCAACAGTGAACTATCCCCCCCCCCAAAAAAAAAAAAGAAATTAAGAAAAAAATAATAATTTTTAAAATTTAACCAAAGAAGTAAAAAATCCATTCATTGGATGCTTCATTTGAGGATAAGGAGAGAGGCAGTACTGGGGATTGAACACAGGCCCCTTTTAATTTTTTTATTTTGAGACAGGATCTTGGTAAGTCCACAAGTTGCCCAGGCTGGTTTTAAACTTGGCAGCCCTCAGCCTCTGGGAGTGCTGGCGTTACAGCCTGGCCACTGGAAAACTTTATAACACAGAAATGAAGGAACTGGAAGCATTCACCAATGAGTGGAACCATGTCCTGTGTGCATGGCTTTGGAATTGCTATTGTTTGGTTGGCCTCATGACCCAAAACAGTCTACAGATTCGGTGCAATCCCCCTCAACATGCCAATGTCATTTTTATTATACAACTAGAGAAAACAGACCCATTAGAGACCCCAGATAATGCAATCTTGAACTAAATGAACAAAGCCAAAGGTGTCACACTACTTGATTTCAAAATTTGCAGTACAGCATACTATTAGTACTGCAGGGTGTGGTACTAACAGTCAAACCTGAGACATTGTACACCAACAGAATGGAGTGCCCCTAATCTGTATGTTGATGGCCAGTTAAGCTTTGACATGGTTGTCAAATGATGAGGCCAAGGTCAGTCCCTTCACCAGAGGTGAGGAAAGCTGAATGTACACATATGAAATAATGAAATGATACCTTTGTCGCATACTGTGTATAAAAATGAATTCAAATTGGATGAAGAATTTAAGTCCTGGAACTTTTAAAGTACTAGAAAAAATGGGAAAAAATAATATGACATTGATCTGGGCAATAGCTTTGGATTTGATCCCAAAAAACTCAGGCACAAAAAAAAGTAGAAAAGTAAATGACATCAAACTAAGGAGCTTCCTTATAGGATGAAGAGGTAATCTACAGCTTGGGGAAAGTGTTTTTGAGCATACTGTTGAGGAGGGATGAATATTCACAATACATAAGAGAATCAGTAGCAAGAAAATACTGATTAAAAACTAGACAAAGGAGTCAAACTTGGTGGTGCAGACCTATAATCCTAGCACTCAGGAGGCTGAGGCAGGAAGATTACTCACTGTTTGAGTCTAGCATGGGCTTGATAATGAGTTCAAAATACAGAGTGAGATCCTGTCTTAAAAACAAAAACAAGGGGCTGGTGGAATAGCTTAGTGGGTAAAGTGCTTGCCTAGCAAGATCAAGGCCAGTAGTTTAATTCCCCAGGATCACATAAACCAAGCATGGTAACACATGCCTGTAATCCCAGCACTGGAGAGGCAAGACAGGATGTTTACCTTAAGTTCAAGGCCAGCCTGTGCTACATAGTCAGCTTCCTTAAGACTGACTTGGCCACAGAATGAGACCCTGCATCAAAACAAAAAATAAAAATAGCCAAAGAACCTGCAACAACATTTCTCAAAATAAAACAAAATTAAATAAATAAATAAAACCGATGGGGGGGTCAAGATGGCAGCCAAGTAGCAGAGCTGCACACTGTCTCCTCACTGACCCACTTAAAAAGTGAAGAATTTAATCAAACGCATATTCAGTGTAAGCAGGCCAGAGAGGAGCACCCCAACAACTGAAAGGCCAGAGGAAAGTCAGAAATTAGGAAGGAACATCAAAAGTGAAGGAAAAAGTCACATCAGCCCAGGAAGCCACCCCAGGCCGACTGCGAACAGCTGCAGCCGCAGGCACCTGCAGACAGAGGATAGCCCGCATGGAGCCCGGAATCTGACAGAGCTGGGAGAGGAAGGAGCACCCCAACACCTGACAGGAGGCCATGGGCAGGTCAGAAATCCTGAAGACATATCAGAAGTGAAGGAAAACAGCAGCCTACTCGGCACAGCCTTGAGCTGCCAGCACCTACAGCACACAGACGAAGGAAATCCCAGAGACCAGAACCTCAGTCTGAGGTAAGTGCGAATCCAGGAGAAGGAATCATCGGCAGCTGGCAGCCCCAGCCTCCAGATAACGAACCTATAGGTAGTATATACAACAAACGCAAAGTGTGCCCCCCACCCCCGCCCCGGGAAAGGCCCCCAGGAGTCCAGAAGCAGAACTCGGCAGCAGGCAGCAAAGTAAGCAGGAGCCATTAAAAAAAAAAAAAAAAAAACGCCAGAGACCGAACTCATTGGAGTAAAAGAAAGCTCAGAAGAGCACGTCAGGGCTTTTGAGGTCACCCTTAAACGGTACCTAGGAAGAAACTGGCACAAGAGGCAGAGAGACGGAAATAAAAGGTTGCTGATCTCCTGAACAGCTCTGTGTAGTGGGCGCACCTCCAAGGGTGGAGAATCCCGCCCTAGCAAAGGGAAGCCAGGCTGAGGGGGCCAGGGTGAACAAGACACCTCGATGGCCATCAGACTGTCAGGTCCCCCTCACTGCCTACTCCAGCACAGAACTAAGAAGAATTGTGGCTTCCCACCAGACACCATCATGGCCATTCGAAAAACCTCTCACCTAAGCTGCTAAAGTGAAGTCCCTCAGCACCAGAAACATGGGAAGAAGACAGGGCAACAGGACACCCACAGAGATGACGGAGACCCCGGATGCTAATGGCATGGGCCCTGAAATAGTGAACTGATAGGAGAGGAAATCAAAAAGAAAATAAATGAATCAAACAACGAGTTCAAACAAGATACTCTCAAATCCAGGTATTGATCAGCAGGCTTAAAGAGGATCTTACTAAGCAAATAATGGTCATAGTGGAGACACAGCTCACTGAGCATGTTGAAACCACAAAGTTAGCCAAGGTAAATAAACGCAAGATATGAAGGAACATTTTAATAGAGAAGTGGAAAATCTAAAATGAAATCTAGATGAAATTGAGAGTATGAAAACTATATGTAACAACAGGGAAAGACAGCTTGGATATTGTGAAGACAAAGCTGAGGAAACAAATGATATAATTAGCCAGACTCCAAAGTCAGAAATGAGCAAAATAGCTGGATACACCAGCTGATGGATGATCCAAAAAGAACCAACCTCAGAATTATGGGTGTGAGAGAAAGAGCAGAAGACAGCACCAAAGGTTCATGGCAATAGTGCAAGAAAATTTCCCTAATCTAGGAAAAGAAATTAACTTCCAGATACAAGAAACTTACAGAACAGCAAATAACCTCAGCCAGCAATGAGACTCACCTCAACATATAATCAAAACCTCAAATTCAACATAAAGAGAGAATATTAAAAGCAGCAAGAGAAAAACAGACATTATTCTACCAAGGTAAACCCATTTGAATTAATACAGATTTCTCAAGGCAAACCTTAAAGGCTAGGAGAGCCTGGAGCAGGATCCTTCAAGCTTTAAAAGACAGCAAGTATCAACCCAGATTGTTATATACAGGAAAATTATCCCTAAAAATTGAAGGAGAAGAAAAAATTTTTATGACCAAGAATCCATTAAGAAATTTGCAACAACTACCCCAGCATTGCAGATATTACTTGGAGGAATCTTTGAGAGAATCAGAAAAGCAAGGAGCACTGAAAAAACATGCAGGAAAGGAAATATCTCCTCAATATGGGCAGTAGGTATAAAATCTTTAAAAATATGCGTGCATGAAATTAGGGATGAGTAGATAGGTAAAAGGATAAAGAAAAATGGGTAAATTGTTAATAATCAGTGAAATGTGAGTAAACAATATATAAAAGTTAAAAAAACTGAAATAACCATGTGTGCCTCTCTATGGCTTTAACTGTAGTATACTTCTGTGATACAGATTTAAGTTCATTTAATATAGCAAATTGATATAGTCTTAAGCATGTTTAATGTATCAGTTCACTTTTTTGATGTTGAGTGTGAGTTTATCCTCTTTGAGAGAGGCGGAAAGATAAGCAGCACCAAAATAACTTGGAGGAAAGATAACATCTAAAGAGAAAGTGTAATAAAAAATAGATTGATATTTAAATCATTTAGTTGATACACTTCTTAAACAGTACCAGCTCTTCTATAAAATCTCTGAAATCTATCCACATCATTATTATTAGTGATAGTATAGTAGTTTGCAAAACAGAATAATTACATGCAACATGGGGAACTGAAAAAATACATATGCATGAATGCAAATAAAATTATAAACAAAATCTAGAAAAATGTTAGTAATCAGTGAAATGTGAGTAAATAAGTTATGAAAGTTAGAAAATTCTGAAATGACTAAATTTGCCTTCATATCTGTTACTGTACATATACTTATGTGATACAGATTTAAGTTCATTTAATATAGCCCTGTGATAGAGTTTTAAGTTCATTTGTTGTAGCAATTCACTTATTAGGTCTTTTATGTAAATTTATCCTAAGAAAACCGATTGAGGTAAAGATAACCCTTTAAATGTACAAACATGTACCTTCCAGTACTCAGCTAAGGCATTTGAAATTTAACTTTTCTTCTTCTTTCTCATATTTACTAGCCTTGTCAATTACATGGTCGTATTTCTTTTCTTATGTGGACTGGTGGGGGAGGCCAGGTATCAGAAACTCAACAAAGATATAGCAAAATATAGGAGGAAAAAAAAAAAGAACTTTTGTCAAATATCCCAATAAAGGGATTGATTGGACTGAGAGAAGAGGCATCAAGATTTGACCACTGTGGCCCATTCAAGGAACAGGAAGCTGAGCTAAAGAGTGGTGATTTAAGTGAAATTATTCAGATGCAGAAGATTAAATATGTTAAGTACTGTATGGTCTCTCTGACTTGGAAAACAAGATAGCCCAAGTTTGAGGAAGGGATGGGGAGGGTGTGGGACGGTCAAAAATAGGTAAGGATTGTAAAGTTGATATGATGCATATGTGCACAAAACATTCAAGTTTATGGTAAACATTATGTATTGCATGTGTATATTAATAAAAATAGTGGGAAAAAAGAAAACATCAAATGGCAAATGCGTACATAAAAAGATGTTTGACATCACTAATTTTCAGGAAAATGCAATTTAAAACTGCAGTGAGATATTATGTTAATACCAGTTAAAATGGCTTTTATTAAAAAGACAAAAGATAATCCATATGGAACAGGACACAGCAAACACAGAAGTCAGATGCTGTCTCATCTCTATAGAATGTTGAAGTGCTAAAAGCAGAGGATAGATTGGTGGTTACTAGTGCCTGGAGAAACTGTCATCTGGGGATGCAGAGTTTCAGTTATGGTAATGTTTTTTTCTTGCAGTGGTGTGGTTTCATACATCCAGTCAAGACCATTTTTTATTTTTGTTTTGAGAAAGGGTCTTGATAAGTTGTTCTCGCTGGGCTTAATATTGCAATCCTCCTGCCTCAGCCTCTCACAGTACAGAGGTTACAGGCCTGTATATGCCTGGCTAGGTTGAATTTTTTAAAAATAGTAAGAAGGAAAAGAATAACAAATAAATCGTAAAACCAAAGGTAAAACAACACACTAGAAAGTTTACTTTTATAAGATTAATTTCATTTTTAAATACTGTTTTCATTTTTCAAAAATTACATGAATGTTTATTACTTGTATAATAAAGGTATCTTTTTTCCCACTATTTTTATTAATATATATGTATATGTAATACATGGCATTTACAATGAATTTGGCTGTTTCGTACACATATGTATCGTATCGACGTTATAATCCCTTCCATTTTCTACCCTCCCACCTCCTCCCTATCCCTGCTCCCATCTCTGGCTATCACTTCATGTGTTTCCAAAGAATATCTGTGTTCTGGATTTTCTAAGTCAGAGAAACCATACAGTGTTTAACATAATAATCTTCCACACTTAAGTCATTTCACTTAAGTCACCACTCTAACTCAGCTTCCTATTCCTCGAATGGGTCGCAGTAGTTAAATCTTGATGCCTCTTCTCTGAATCCAACCAATCCCTTTAATTGGATATTTACCAAAAGTTTCTTTTTCTATATTTTGCTATATCTTAGTTGCTATTATTAAATCTGGCCTTACCCACCAGTTCACACTAGAAAATAACTACAGGCATGTAGTTCAAAAGACTAATAAATTTGGGAAAGAAGAAGAAAAAAACCTTAAATTTCAAATGCCTTAGCTAAATACTAGAAGGTACAATATTTGTACATTCACAGGGTTATTTTTACTTCAATCAGTTTTCTTAGGATAAATTTTCATCAGTGACCTAATAAGTGAATTGCTACAATAAAACAAAGTTAAAACTATATCACATTGCTACATTAAATGAACTTAAAACTATATCACATAAATATACTTAAAGTAACAGATATGAAGGCCAATTTAGTTATTTCAGAATTTTTTAACTTTCATAACTTATTTACTCATCTTTCACTGATTACTAACATACTTTTTTTCTCAGTTCGTTCTCCTCTAGCTGTTGTTGCTTTTCCTCTGGGCTCATTGGTGTCGCTGGCCTCCCTTTCACTTTCTAAGTTTTCTTTAAGTATTCTCTGCAATACTGGCTCTGTGGCTACAAATTCCTTTAAGCTTTCTCTATCATGGAAAGTTTTAAGTTCTCCCTTTAAATTAAAAGATAATTTTGCTGGATATAGCAGACTTGGTTGGCATTTATGTTCTCTTAGTGCTTGGATAACATTTCTCCATGATCTTCTGGCTTTTAGAGTCTGGATTGAGAAGTCTGAAGTTATCCTGATGGGCTTATCTTTGTAGGTCACCTTCTGTTTTTCTCTTACCTCCTTTAGTATTTTCTCTTTGTGTTGGGTTTCTAGAATTTTAATTATGATCTGTCGTGGAAAGGATCTCTTCTGATCAAAGTTGTTTGGTGTTCTATATGTCTGCAATAGTTTCATGTTCATTTCTTTTCTTAGATTTGGGAAATTTTCTTTCAATATTTCATTAAACATGTCCTTTTAAGCCTTTTGTTTTGTCCTCAGTCTTCTCCTGGACTCCCATAATTCTGAGGTTATTTCTCTTTGAATCATCTATCAGCCATTGTAATGATTCGCTTTCTTTCTTCTTTATTTTGTGTTCTTCATGGCCTGTATGTTACAGCTCAGTCACTTTATCTTCTAGGTCTGGCATTCTATTCTGAAGATGTTTAAAGTGGTTGCTTGTTATTTCCTGCGTGTTTTTCATTTCCTGAATATCTGCATTCAATTTTTCTATATTTCTTTTGTGTTCTTCTCTAATTTCTTATATTGCCTTCATTATCTTCTGATATATTTCTTCTTTGGTCTCCTCTAATTGCTTTTCAAGGCTTGTTCTTTGCTTAGCTATGTGTTGGTAAAGCTCTTGCCCTGTCTGTTTTATTTCCTGCTTTAATTCCTGCTTGAATTCACTGAATATCTGGGCCTAAAAGTTACCGTCATTTTTGCCATTTTCATCTTTGGATTCTGCAGTTTCATTGTCCCTGGTATCATCTTCTGGGGTGTCAGGTCTTTTTGTAGGAGATTTGTTACCACGTTTCCCCATGGTTCTACTACCTCTGGCTGTCTCTGGTGCATAGGAAAAAAGGGTTTGGTGAAGGCCTAGTCCTAAATGCCTCTGGAATCCTCTGGCCCAAGGGACAGACAGGGTGGTAGAATTCCCGGTCCTAGATGCCTCTGGAAGCCTCTGGAAGTCTCTGGCTCACGGGATGGACAGGTGATAGACTTCCCTCTCCTAGATGCCTCTGGTGTGCAGGGCAGCGGTGAACCGGAAGCCTCTGGCCCACGCTGGAGAAATGGGGCAATGATTCCCCTTTTGAGGTGTCTTGTTCCACCCCCATCCACTCAGCAAAGCTCTCCATCTGTCCTGGCTTCCCTCCCCCAGGGCATGGCTCTCCACCCTCGGAGCAGAGGTGCCCTGAGCCGTTCAGGGGATCGGCAGCCTTTTCCCCTCTTTTCTCCTCTCTCTGCCACTTATGCCAGTTTCTTCTAGGCACTGTTTATGGGTGGCCCCAAAGCCCTGGTGTATTCTTCTGAGCTTTCTTTTACTCTGAAGGGTTCTGTTTGGGGCTTTTTTTCCCTTCTATTTAAAATGGCTCCTGCTGACGTCAGTGCCTGTGAAGGCTGCTGAGCCCTGTTTCTGACCTGGGATCCCAGGGCCTTTTCTAGGGGGAGTGCACGCTGCGTTTGTAGCACCCACTACCCACGGGTTGGTGTTTCTGAGGCTGAGGCCGCTACCTGCCGAAGATTCCCACTTCTCCGGATCCGCACTTACCGTGGGCTGAGGTTCTGGTTTCCGGGCCTTCCTCTGTCTGGTCTGTGGGTGCTGGTATCTCGGGGCCCCACCAGGTCGGCTGCTTCTTTCCTCCTCTTCCGATGTGACTTCAGGATTTCAGACCCACCCGCAGCCTCGTATCCGTTGTTGGGGTGCTCCGTCCTCTGCCAGCTTCGTCAGATGTTCAGGTCCCCGTGAGCTTTCCTCCGTCCCCAGCTGCCTGTGGTGGCTTCCTGGGCCATGGGGTTTTATTTTTTTCTGCTTTCAATGATCCTTCAGAATTTCAGGCCTCCCCCTGGCCTCCTTTCAGTTGTCGGGGATGCTCGTCTCTTTCCTAGCTACTCCAAACACACTTTTTCTAACTAAATTCTCAACTTTTTAAGTGGGTCAATGAGGAGACATTGTGTAGCGCTGTTACTCAGCCACCATCTTGACTGGAAGCCATAAAGGTATCTCCTTATGGACTAAAATGAGAATAAACTTTAAAGTTAAGAATTTGAAGGAAATATGTATATTTTAATAGATGCCAGAAATTTAATAGTGTAGGATGTATTTATAGCAATAACAAGGTAAAAGGGCACACACACCTGGATATTAAAGCGAAAGAACTGAACCTGCTGGAAGGTGAACTAGGTAGAGCACTTGAAGACAGGCACAGGCAAAGACCTGATCAGCAGAACTTGGTTTTGTATTTTTGTTTGTTTGTATGTTTTTGTGGAGCTGGGGCCTTGCTCTGTTGTGTGAGCGGGTCCTAAATTCACTGTAGCCCAGCTGGCGTGGAACACACAGCTCTCCTCCTGCCTTGGCTTGCCACAGTTTTGGGATTACAAGTGTGTGTTACCACACCCAGTCTAGTGGTGCTAGGAAGTGGAGCCCAGGCCCTTGGGCTTATTAGGCAAGTGCTTTAACTGTTGGGCTACATTCCCCACCCCGAGAACATGTTTTATACAGAAATCAAAGGTTAAGTAAAAGTCAAATAAGAGAGATGGTAGGATATGGAAAGGTAGATTGTGTGTAGAGAGGGAGAGGGGATCAGAAAGTAAGAATTGGAAGGGAAGTAAAGATGATGAATATTCAATATGTGTGTATAGCAGTTTTTCAAGATAATTATCATGTGTCACAAGTATATACTAATAGAATAACTTTGTGGAAAAACTAAAATAATGATTAAAATATTAAAAAGATGAAAAAGGTTGCTAAGTTACTTAGTCTGGGCCCAAACCTGGACCTCCTATTTTAGCCTCCCAGAGTACTGGCTGCTGAGTTAGTTTTCCAGTTTAAAATGGTTCACTTTGGGAGGCTGAAGCAGGAAGATCACAAGTTTAATTATAACTTGGGCAGTTTAGCAATTTAGTGAGACCATGTCTCAAAATAAGAAATAAAAATGGGTTGTGAAAGTAGCTCAGCATAAATGCCTTGGTATTAATAAAAAAGTCATTCAATTGTTTCTCTTTGTCTTCTAATATTTACCCATTTGCCTATTATTTTAGTTTTCCCCAAAGTTATATTTATACTTTGGTTTTCTCAGACCATGTGATAATTAAGCTTTTGTTTCTGATTCATCTAATGAGTTGCAGTGGTCTCAGGGTGCATCTGTTTTCCTACAGATGGCTTGAGCTTGTTCTTCCTCTGGTGGAGTAGCCCTACATTGTATGCATATAGCCACATTTTCTCTGTCCGTCCACCTGTGGGTGACCTGTTAGCTGCTTCCAGGATTCAGCTGTTATGAGTTGCTGCTAAAACATGTTTATAAACAACGTGGCCCTGCATTTGATTCCCAGCACCACTTCAGCAAGTCGCAGAGGTGCCTAACTGCAATCTTAGCACTCGGGGCTGAGGCAGGAGTATTGCCTTGAGTTCAAGGCCAGCCTGAACTACATAGTTCAGGACCAACCAGGACTACTGAGTGAGTGAGACCTTGTCTCAAAAGAAAAAACAAGGTAGCCCGAAACAATATGACAAGTATGTTTGAAGCAGTGGAAGTGTTTTGAAGGGCATTAACTGCAATATGTCTTTTACTGTAATGAATTTTTAACTGTGCCAGTAGCATAGGCCTATAATCCTAGCATTCTGAGAGGCTAAGGCAGGAGGATCAGAAGTTTGAGCCCAGCCTGGGAAACTTCAAGACTAGCAACTTAGTGAAACCCTGTCTCCAAATTGAAAATAAAAAATGGCCTGGAAATATAGCTCAGCGTCGAGGTTCTGGGTTCAGTCTCCAGTCTAGTAAAATATAAAATTTAAATATTTTAGACACCCTCTTTTTCAGTCACCTTATAGTTTAGTGCAAAACCCTGGAGTTCAGGCTTCAGTACCACAAAAATAAATAAACTGCAAAACATTCAGAGGAGATTGTCAGAAAGGTAAGAGTCACAGATGTAGGTCATACAAAATACATGAAGGAAGTGGGGCTGTCTTGCTTGGGGAAAGGGATTATTGGGTATAAAAGCTCCAAGTATGACAAGGGCTTGTTTTATTATTAAAGAATTAAGCTCGGCATATGGCACATGCCTATTGTCCCAGTACTTGGAAAGCTAGGGCAAGAGAATCCTTGGAACTCAGGAGTTCTGAGACCAGTCTGGGAAATAACATGAAAACCTATTTTAAGAAACAACAACAACAACAAAAAAGAATTGGTGTCACTGTATATGGCTTCATGGACAGAACAAGATCAAACAGGTAGGAAGAAAAAGGATTTGGGTTCTACGTAAGAAATAATTTTATATAGGCCCTTCCCTTTACTTAGACATTGACTTGAGCCTGCACATGATTGTATAGATGAGTTTTAAGTTCCCATTCAGTGCTCCACATTCTAGTTTAATTGGTAGTTTTTCATTCTCTTACTTAAGCTGAGGTAGTCATATAGGTTAGAGGAGGAGTGATTTATATAATTCAAATTTTTTTTCAAAATTTCTTTGATGTTTTAGTCATAACATTTTAGGAGGGGGTTTAATATTATGATTATATAACATAAAAATCACCATTTTAAGTTATTTGAATACAGTCGCAATGTTGCATGATCGTCGTCACCATCTACTTCTAAAACTTTCTCAACGCCCTAAAACAGGGACACTCTTCCCATTTAAAAACTAACTTCTGATTTTTCTTTCCCCTGTATCAGATAACCTCAATTCTACTTCATTTCTTGGGGAAATGGCCTAAAAAGCACTTTTTGCCTAATTGCATAGTGTTTTCACTATGCGGGTCCATTTATTTTGTAGCATTTATCAGAACGCCATCCCCTTTTATAGTTAAATGATTTTTCATTGTCTATATATCCCACTTTTGTTCATCTGTAAATGATCACTTGAGGAACTCCGTCCTTTTGACTGTTGAGACTGTGTAAATAATCTGTTATAAACACTGGTGTATTATCTGTTTGAGTCTTTGGTTTCATTTAGAATCTAAGGGTCATATAGTAATTCTATGTTTAATTTTTTTTTTCTTTGAGACAGTGTCTGGCTGTGTTACCAGCTGGTGTGTTTAGCGTTTTCAGGAACCTCTAAACTAAACATGTGGCAGCTTTATCTTACAGTCTCACCATCAGTGTACAAAGGCTCCCGTTTTTCAGTATCTTTGTCAGTATTTACTTTCTCAGCCAGTCTCTTTTGTTCTTCTTCTTTATTTTTTTTCCTTTCTTTTTTCCTTTTTCTTTTTTCTTTATTTTTCCCCCTTGGGAAAGGGGCAGCAGTTCTGGGGATCAAGTCTAGGGCCTTCACACTAAGCTACATCCTCAGCCCTTTTCTTACTTTTGATTTTGAGACGGTTCTACAAAGTTACTAAGGTGAACAGGATGGGCTGGGGCCTGTAGGTCTCAGAGTGCTGGGATTGCAGGCTGCACCATTGGACCTGACTTCTCTTTTTATAATAACCATCCTCGTGGGAGTCAAGTAGAGTATCATTGTGGTTTTGATTCATATGTCCATAATAAGTAGCAATGTTGACATCACTTTATATGCTCATTAACTATTGTTGAAAGACTGTACTTTACCCATAGAATAGTCTTAGTACCCCTGTCAAAGCTCAACTGATCATTCAGGTTCTTTGGACTATTACAACAAAAAGACTTGAACACCAAAAGTTTTATTTTTTTACAGTTTGAGAGACTGGGAAGTCCAAGATCAAAGTGTTAGGCTAGTTTTTCATCACTATAACAAAATACCTGAGTTAATGAGCTTATGAAAAGAATAATATTTATTTTGGCTCACAGTTTTCGAGGCTCCTACCCATGGTTTATTGGCACTATGGCTGAGGCAGCACATTGTGGAGGAAGTGTGAGGCAGAACAGAAAACTCACATCATCACCAGGAAGCAGAAGAAAGAGGAAGGACTGAAGCCCCAAACTCTCTTTCAAGGGCATGGCTACAGTGACCTCTAGAGCTCCCACTGGGCCCTACCATTTTCCAGATCCACTGGGGAGCAAGCCTTTAATGGGCTGGGCTTGTGGGTGCACTCCTATCCAAGTAGAGCACAGAATGTGGGTGAATCCAATGTCAAGATCCTGTTTCCTGATGTGCAGATGCTGTTTTTTCATTGTGCCTTTACCCAAAAAAAGAGAACAGAAAGATACTGTCTTTCGTGTGTGTGTGTGTGTGTGTGTGTGTGTGTGTGTGTGTGTGTGAGAGAGAGAGAGAGAGACAGAGAGACAGAGAGAGAGACAGAGAGAGAGACAGAGAGAGAGAGAATGAGTGATGACATTGCTGGATTGAACATACTAACCTTATACTTTACCAGCAAGCTGCACATCTAATAAAGGCACTGATTTCATCATTAAGGTGCCATTCGTGTGACTTAGTTCCCTCCCATTGGTGTCATCTCCAAATATTTCCACTGTGGGGATTAGAGCTTCAGCATATGAATTGGGGTTGAGGAATGAGCAGGCAGTTTATCTAGAGCAGCCTTTCTTAGTAACTTTTTCATTGCTGTGACTCAGTATCCAGCATCCAGAAATTTAAGGGAGGAAAGGTTTATTTTCGCTCACAGTTTCAGAAGGTCACAGTCCTGTCAGGGGCACCTGGCAAGTACATGGCAGAGGCAGAGGTGGAGGCAGCTCTTCATGACCTCACAAACAGGAAGCCAAGTCACATCAAGTCCAGTTTCTCCCCAGAGGAAAAAACTGTAACAATCTTTCTTCTTCCTTTTATACAGTTAGATTTCCCAGTCTGTGTGGGTGTTCTTGCCTCATTTGCTGGCCCACAAATCACACACTCTAATCCAGGCTGCTTCCTAATTGCCTAATGTAGGCATAGTTTCTGATTGCATTAACTTAATAGCTCTCCAGCGGTCACACAGTCATATCTGTGAGAAGTTCTTCTGGGCTCTGTTCTAGTCTGCTTGCAGTGAATGTCCAGTCATTTTCTCAGAGCTAAGTCAGTTTAAAGTAAGGAACGAAAGAAAGTGGTGACTCTAGTACCGGAAAGAAATGCATTTGTTGTTCCTGTGTTTGCCAGTGATACATGGTCCTTTGTCTTTAAGGGTGCAAAAGCAAATTGTCAAACGAGTTCAATGATGTATCACCCTGGAAAAGAGCTAGGAAACTCTAATATATATGAGAAAATAAATGATACCTAAACCCTGGGAGAAGAAAGAAAGATTGAATCAACTTATACAGATGTACAAGACCCAGGAATGCTGTGAGTCCAAGGCGAGCATGAGCTACATAGCGTGTGCAGGATTACCATGAACTACAGAGCAAGACTGTGTCTCAAAACAAAAATGTACAAGATCCTTTGAAGTGGATTTGATATGTCAGCAAATGGTAGCTAGTAGTGATCATTAAGAAGGAAGAACAAATAGAAAAGAAGTTATATACAACAACCAAACACTGCTGAGAAAATAAAGACCCAAGTAAACAGAAAGATTTCAGGTTCAGGGGCTGGAATGGAAGACTTAATGTGACTTACATGGGAAAATATATATAAAATTGTATATTTAAATATTTTTTACATATGTATGTTGTTCCCCACATTTTATTGATACATATACGTGCAAAATTCAAGGTTTACAATGAGGTTGGGCATTTTGTGCACATTCAAATCTTGTCAAGATGACAAGAGCTTTCCCACTCTCCTTTTGTCCCTCCCCCTACCCTACCTTCCCTCCTGCCTCCCTCACCCTACCCCCCTCTTTCACTTTGTCTTTCCTCTTAAGTTCCAAAGGAGTTGTGATCTGGGTCTCTTGTATCAGAGAGACCATTCGATGTTTCACCTTCTGCTTCTGACTTACTTCACTAAGCATGATATTCTCAAGTTTCTTCCATTTGCCTGCAAAAGCCTCCACGCTGTTGGACTTTATTGATGCATAGTATTCCATTGTGTATAAATACCACAGTTTGTGTATCCACTGGTCTGTTGATGAGTATTTTGGTGACTTCCATATTTTGGCTATTGTTAGTTGTGCTGCTATAAACATGGATATACATATATCTCTGCTGTGTGTTGTTTTGGCCTCTTTTGGATATATTCTCAGAAGGGGTGTCACTGGGTCAAAGGGGATATTTATTTCTAGTCTTTGGAGAGCTCTCCATACTGCTTTCCAAAGGGGTTGTACAAATTTACATTCCAACAAGAGTGCAGGAGGTTTCCTTTCTCCCTGCAGCCTCCCCAGCACTGATTATTATTTGACTTGTTGATGTAGGCCACTCTCCCTGGGGTGAGATGGTATCTTAATGTTGTTTTGATTTGCATTTCTCTTATGGCTAGAAATGTTGAACATCTTTTCATGTACCTATTGGCTTTGTGCATTTCTTTCTGAGTGAACTGTCTCATTTCATTTGCCCACTTTTCAATAGGATCCTTTATTTTGGTAGGCTTACTTTTCTTCAGCTTCCTGTATATTCTAGTCATAAGCTTCTTATCTGAGATGTTGGTGGTAAATATTTTTTCCCAGTCTGTTGGATCTCTTTTTACAATGTTGATAGTTTCCTTTGCTGTGCAAAACTTTTTAGTTTGACAAGATCCCATTTGTTAATAATGGGGATAATTTCTTTTGCTCTTGGTGTCTTGTCCAGGAAGTCTTTGCCTACCCCTATGTCTTTTAGAAATTTGCCTACTTTGTCTTCCAGAAGGTTTAGTGTTTCATTTTTAATGTTTAGGTCTTTGATCCATTTTGATTTAGTTTTGGTGCATGGTGATAGGTGTGTGACTAGATTCATTCTTCTACATGTGGCTGTCCAGTTTTCCCAGCACCATTTGTTGAACAGGCTGTCCTTTTCCCATTGTATGCATTTGGCCCCTTTTTCGAAGATTAAGTAATTGAGCATGTTTGGGTTTGTCTCTATATCTTCTATTCTGTTCCACTGGTGGTCTATCTGTCAATTTTTGTGCCAGTACCAAATTGTTTTTACAACTATGGCTTTGTAGTATAGCCTGATGTCTGGAACTGTAATGCCTCCTGCTTTGGTCTTGTCACTCAGGATTGCTTTGGCTATTCGCGGTCTCTTTTGGTTCCATATGAATTTAAGAATTATTGTTTCAAGTTCTTTGAAGAAACTTGCAGGTATTTTGATAGGAATTGCATTGAACCTGTATATCAGTTTCGGTAGTATAGTCATTTTTACTATATTTATTTTGCCTATCCAAGAGCAAGGGATACCTTTCCATTTTCTAGTGTCTCCTATATCTTTCTTCAATGTAATGTAGTTTTTTTTTTAATATAGGTCCTTCACGTCCTTGGTTAGGTATACTCCTAGGTATTTAATTTTTTGCTGAGCTATTGAGAATGGAATTGTTTTTCTGAGTTCTTGCTCAGTAAGTTCATTGTTAGTGTAGAGAAAAGCTATTGATATTTTAGTGTTAATTTTGTAGCCTGTGACTTGACTAACTTTTTTTTATTATTTCTAGGAGTTTTGTAGTGGAGTTTTTAGGGTCTTCCATGTATATAATCATATCATCTGCAAATAAGGAGAGTTTGACCTCCTCCTTTCCAATGCAGATTCCTTTTATTTCATTTCCTTGTCTGATTGCTATGGCAAGTGTTTCAAGGACTACATTGAATAAGAGTGGTGACAGTGGGCAGCCTTGTCTTGTTCCTGATTTGAGAGGGAACGATTTCAGCTTTTCTCCATTTAGTATGATATTTGCAGTAAGCTTACCATATATGGCTTCTATGAGTTTTAGGTAGGGCCCTTCTATACCTATTTTTCTCAGTGTTTTTATTATGAAAGGGTGTTAGATTTTGTCAAAGGCTTTTTCTGCATCAGTAGAGATGATCATGTGGTTTTTGTTTTCACTTTTGTTGATATGGTGTATTACGTTGATTGATTTACATATGTTGAACCAGCCTCGCATCTCAGGAATGAAGCCCTCTTGATCATAGTGTATGATTTCTGATTACTTGTTGGATTCTGTTTGCCAGAGTCTTATTGAGGATTTTTGCATCTATATTCATTAAGGATATTGGTCTGTAATTTTTCCTTCCTAGATAAGTCTTTGTCTGGTTTGGGGACTAGTGTGATGCTGGCCTCAAGAAATGAGTTTGGTAGCACTCCTTCCCTTTCAATTTTATGAAATAGTTTGAGGAGGGTTGGAGTAAGTTCTTCCCTGAAGTTCTGAAAAAATTCTGCTGTGAATCCATCTGGGCCTGGACTTCTGTTTATAGGTAGAGCTTTTATTACTGCTTCAATTTCTGTGTGTGTGATGGGGTTGTTCAAGGTTTTTGTATCTTCTTCACTTAATTTTGGTGTTTTATATGTATGTAGGAACTCGTCCATTTCTTCCCAGTTCTCAGGTTTTTTAGAATAGAGGTGTTCAAAGTAATTTCTTATAATATTCTGGATTTCTGCATAGTCTGTTGTAACTTCACCCTTTTCATTTCTAAGTGTGCTAATCTGTGCCTTTTCTTTCTTTTTCTTGATGAGGTTGGCAAGAGGTTTGTCTATTTTATTAATTTTTTCAAAGAACCATCTCTTTGACTCATTAATCTCTTTTTGTCTTTTTAATTTCAATCTCATTTTTTTCAGATCTGATCTTTATAAATTCTTCTCTTCTACTGCCTTTTGGGTTGAGTTGTTCTTCCTTAAGGTGCATCATTAGTGAATTTATTTGTGACTGTTCTGTTCTTTTGATGTGTGCATTTATAGCTATGAATTTGCCTCTAAGGACTGCTTTCATTGTGTCCCACAGATTTTGATATGATGTACTTCCATCGTCATTTAACTCTGTGAAGTTTTTGGTTTCTTCTCTGATTTCTTCCGTGATCCATTGTTTGGTCAGTAGTAAGTTGTTAAGTCTCCATGTGCTTGTGTATTTTCTTCTGTTTCTGGTGCTGTTGAGTTCCAGTCTATACCACTATGGTCTGAGAGCATGCAGGGGACTATTTCTGTTCCTTTATACTTGCTTAAACATGACTTATGTCCTAGGACGTGGTCTGTTTTAGAAAATATTACGTGTGCTGCTTAAAAGAACATGTAGTCTGTTGATGTTGGGTGGAAGACTCTGTAAATGTCTGTTATGTCCACATTTTCTATTAGTATCTTTCAGCAGTTGTATATCTTTGTGGATTTTTTGTTTGGTTGATCTATCTATTTGTGATAGTGGAGTATTAAAGTTCCCTACTATAATTGTGTTGGGGCCTATGTTTCCTTTCAGCTCTAATAATTTTTGGTTTACATAATTGAGTGCTCTAAAGTTGGGTGCATATAAATTAATAATTGTGATTTCTTCCTGTTCTAGTGTTCCTTTAACCAGTATGTAGTGTCCCTCTTTTTCTCTCTTTACCTGTTTTCTTTTGAAATCTGATGAGTCTGAGATTAATATAGCTACCCCTGCTTGTTTTCTGGGACCTGTTGCATGAAATATTGAATTCCACCCTTTTATTTTCAGTCTATGCGTTTCTTTTTGGGTGAAGTGTGTCTCTTGTAGGCAGCAAATTGTGGGTTTCTGTTTTTTGATCCAGTCGGCTAGTCTATGTCTTTTGATAGGTGAGTTGAGGCCATTCACATTTAGGGTAATTATTGAGGTATGTTTGGTGTGTTCAGCCATTGTTGTAGTGTTTCCATGTTGTTTGCTGGCTTTACTTTTTTCTTAGCTCATTCTCCTCTCGCTTTTGTCTCTCTCTTTTTTTCTTCCTCTGGGGTCTCTTATGTCATTGTCCTCTCTTTCGCTATCCAAGTTTCCTTTGAGAATTCTGTGCAGGGATGGCTTAGTGGCTGCAAGTTTCTTTAAGCTTTCTATATCATGGAGGATTTTAATTTCTCCCTCTAGTTTAAAAGATGGTTTTGCTGGATATAGTAGTCTTGGTTGAAGTTTGTGTTCTTTTAGTGTTTGAATGACATTGCTCCATGATCTCCTGGCTTTTAGAGTCTGGGTTGAGAAGTCTGCAGTTATCCTGATGGGTTTACCATTGTAGGTCACCTTCTGCTTTTCTCTTACCGCTTTCAGTATTCTCTCTTTGTGTTGGGTTTCTAGTACTGTAATTATGATGTTTTGGGATGAGGTTCTCCTCTGATCAATATTATTTGGTGTTCTAAATGCCTGCAGTAATTCAACATTCATTTCTCTTCTTAGATTTGGAAAGTTTTCTTCCATAATTTCCTTTAATATGACTTTTAATCCTTTTGTTTGGTCCTCGGTCTTCTCTTGGATTCCCATAATTCTCAGGTTGTTTCTCTTTGAATCGTCTATGAGTCGTTGTAATGATTCACTTTCTTCTTTTTTACTTTGTGTTCTTGATGATCTTTCTGTTCCTGCTTTGTCATTTTGTCTTCTAGGTCTGATAATCTATTTTGAAGTTGTTTGATATCATTGATTACTGTGACCTGTGTGTTTTTTACTTCCTGTATATCTGTATTTTTTTATGTCTCTGTTGTATTCTTCTCTTATTTCTTGTATGATCCTCATTATCCTTTGGTTCATTTCTTCCTTGATCTCCTCTATTTGCTTCTCATGGCTTGTTTTTAGCTTAGCTAGGTCTTGGCGTCACTCTTGATCTTTGATTATCATTTCCTGCATCATTTCTTGGTTTAATTCCTGCTTTAGTTCAATGTATTTCTGGGCCCAGAAGTTTCCATCATTTGTTCCATTTTCATCTTTAGTTTCTGCACTTTCAGAATTCCTGGTATGCTCTTCTGGTGTATAAAGATTTTTTGAAGGAGATTTATTTCCACGTTTCCTCATGGTTCTGTTGTCTTTGGTTGTCTCTGGTTGTCTGTTCCTGGATTCCCCTATGTGGTTCTCCCCAGTATGGCTGACTGGTGCTAGGAGAACATAACCTCCTCGCTGCCCACCGAGGCGAGGCGAGGGGCGGTGAGGATATGCACTCCAGTCCCGCTAGTCTACTCCCATTTGGCTCTACAGGGTGCCAGCCAGGACCTGGCACCACTCTAAGATTTCAAGGTGCAAGGGAGTGTCGCATATCCACTCAGAGTGCTCCTGTGCATCTCCGCCTGGGACCCACTGGGCCCTGCTTCCTCTGTGAGGTCTCGCGACACTGTGACGGGCTGTGCACCCAGAGTCAGCTCTTACCGGCTTCCGCCCATCTCCCACAGTGGTCCCCCACTTCCTCTGCGAGGTCCCACGACACTCATATATGTGTTTTTGAGACAGCATCTCATTCTGTAGACCAGGCTGGTCCTGAACTCACTATGGAGCCCGGGCTGGCCTCAACTGACAGCAGTCCTCTACCTCAGCCTCCTGAGTGCTAGCATTACAGGTGTGTACCACCACACCCATCTTCTTAGATGAAACTATTACCCAAATTGATCTGTCATTAGTTAACTAAGTTGGCCATATGTCCCAAATTTTCTAGTGTGACTTTCACTCTGTTTATCCCATTGTTTTTGTTCTATATTCATAGCTACCAATCACATTTGATTACCTGAACTCAAGGCAGTATTCAGCAGTCTGTACTGTTCTTGCTTATTGGGTATACTTTGACTTTTCAAATATTCTACTACTAGACTTAAAAAGTGTTATGTCTTCTCTACTATTGAAAGAAGCCAAATGAAAACCATTCCAGGCATGTGGTTCATGTCAATGCTTTGGAAAGTCATTAGGATTTTTGTTTTCCAATATAAAGATAATGGTTTCCTATTCTCAGAGATTAAAGAATTTTGTTTAGCTAAGACTTCTTAATATTTAAATGAGATGGTTCCGATGCTAGCTATATTATTCTTTGATAAACTACTTTCATTATACAGATTTCTTTCACAGATCTTCAGTGATAAGTGATATATTCAGCAATAAGAATATAGCTTATTTTAAAATAATCCACCAAAAATCAAGAAATTTAAGGAGAATCCAAGCAATATATGTGTATATGTATGTATGTATGTTTGTGTGTTTATGTATATGTATATATATGTATGTATGTATGTATGTATATATGAATATGTATATAGGGTTTTGGGTTTTTGTTGTTTTGTTGTTTTTTTTCTTTTGAGACATGGTCTTACTCTATTATCCAGGCTGGTCCTGAACTCACTATGAAGCCGAGGCTGGCCTTGAACTAATGGCAAAGTTCCTACCTTAGCCTCCTGCTTGCTGGGATTACATGCCTAGTTTATTTTCTTTCTGTTTTGAGTCATATATATATATATATATATATATATATATATATATATATATATATATATATATATTGAGACAGGCTCTCACTTTATAGTCTAAACTGTGTAACCCATGCTGGCCTCAAACATACAACAGTCCTCTTACCTCAGCCTCCCAAGTGCTGAGATTATAGATTTAGCACCACCACAACATCTAACAGATTTTGATGTGGTATTGGAGAATTGAATCCAGGCACTTGTGCACCAAAGCAAGTGCTTTAACCACTGACCTGGACACCCAATCCAGCTTTCTTTTTCAAATTTTCAATTTTTTTTTATTATTTTGAGACAGAGTCTTGCTCTGTAACCCAGGCTGGTCCTGACCTCACTATGTAGCTCAGGCTGGCCGTGGACTCATGGCAGTCCTTCTGCCTCAGCCTGCCTAGTTCTGGGATTATAGACATGCGCCACCATACCCACCTTTTTGTGGTGCTGGGGAATCGAACTCAGGGTTTTGTACTTGCACGGCATGTGTTTTAGCCCCTGTGCCATTCTCCAGCCCAAATTTTCAATTTTTTACTAAATCTTGGGTATTTATAAGATGGGTTTCTTTAATTTTCCCTATCCCACTTGAATATTAGAGTTCTTATTTCTCTTGGATATGTCCCCCCCCCCAGAAAGTAAAAATATTTAAGTTTAGGGGGAAAATCTAGAGCCAAATGAGACTGCCTTGTGATTTATTTGTAACCCTTCCCCACCCACTAACTAATCTGCCCACCTCTTGTCATTCTCAATGCTTTTATATCTCTGCCTGTCATTTGTATCAGCCACAAATGTCTCGCCTTTCTCCATTTTACGTGTTAAGATAGAAGTATGTTAAGTTTGGTTTTCAACAAGTATAATTTTAGTTTCTGTTTTGTTCCCCTCCCATCAAACCTGAGGCATGAGGAAAAAGGCCTAATCAGAAGTAGAAAAGTGTTCAGATGCGTGATAATATGTAGAAATATACACCTGCTTGTTTTGAAGGAATTTCACAAAAGATATAAAGTTACCTGTTTAATGAGCTTATGAAGAGAAAAATATGTATTTTGCATCATTATTTATTCTTTGAAATATTGATTCTTTGCATCATTTGTGAACTTGCAGTTACAATAAATCCCTACATTACCAGGCCTCTGGATGTGTCATGTGCTGGTTAAACCTGAGGTTAGCCCGTGATTATCAATTGGGAAGATTCACAAGAGTGACCTGCAGTGTGTGGTCCTGCGACTGAGTGCAGTTTTATGTCATTACTTATGTTTATTTAGTTACTAAGATGAGAATTAACAAATGGTTTAATCTGACAAAATTTTATATTCAGTGTTTTTTTTTTTTTTTGTATTCTACTCAGCAGAAATGTACATCAGAACATTCACCCAGAAAATCAAGAGCTAGTAAGAGTGCTTCGAGAACAGCTTCAAACAGAGCAGGTAGTATGCTGCAGCATGCACATGTGTGTGTGGTGGGGGAGGGGGCCGGCGGGTATAACTCACCTTGCGTGTGTGTTAGTGACGAAACAGAAATGCACATTTGAGAAATGTGGGCCTCTTGCTGCAGTGGCTTTAAGTTGTTCTGTGGATTATGTCTCCTCAGATTAAGCAAATTATCTAGTCCTAATCTGTTCATGTTTGTATATTTTTTATTAACAATTCTAAGGAGACAGAAGAACTTTTTTTCCTTTTGTGCGTGCGTGCGTGCGTGTGTGTGTGTATGTGTGTGTGTGTGTGTGTGTGTGTGTGTGTTACTGAGAATTCAGCCCAGGGCCTTCAGCACTGAGCGACTTCTCTGACCCATTATATTTTTCGTAAGATAAGGTCTCACTAAATTGCTAAGTTGCCAGGATGGGCTTAAGCTTGCAGTCCTCCTACCTTAGTCTCCCAGAGTGATGGGGTTGTAGGCCTGTAACATTGTGCCTAGCTTCATCTGACTCTTCTACTTTTAACCAGATGGAATTACTAAGAACTCGAAAATATGTAGTTTGTGAAGATCAGAATTTGCAGGATATTATATATCTTCATACCAAGGTAGCTAATATTAGAGTTCAAAACTCTCTTTCCTACCAAGCACAGTGGTGCTGCTTGAGAGGCTGAGGAAAGAGGATCATGGGTTTGAGGCAAGCTTGGGCAACATAGTGACTTGGTGAGTGAGCCCCTGTCTCAAAATAAAAAATTTAAAAAGGGCTTTGATATTAGCTCAGTGGTAGTATCAAACTTTGGTTTTCTTAAAATGTTATGATTTATTCATTTAATATTTTTTGAACTCCCAGTATATGTTAGACATTGTTGTTCTAGGCATTGGAAATTCAGCTGTGAGCTAAAAAGAAAAAGTTCCTATCCTCATAGAACTCATTGATGCAAGAACAGTTTAAACATATCAGTAGCAGTCTATTGCAGCGATGCTTATCCATGTCACATTAGGGTAGTGCTTTTTTGTTTAGAAAATGATGTCACAACCAACCATCTCCACTCATAGTAAGCAAGGCAGTTTTCTTACCACTCTCATTGCCACTTTAGATCCCTAAGATTTACTTGTGTTCTTGCTGGTGTCCCAGATGGAGGTGAACTTCCAGATCCCTTTCCTTCACAGCCTCACCTGTCTGCCTCTTGCTGTCGAGCCTAGCGTCACAACTCTTGGAGCTGGGACAGAGCTGGTGACCTCACTTGTTGAGCATTGTCCAGGATGGTAGCCGGTAGCCACATTTGGCTGTGTGAGTTTAAAGTAATTAAAATTAAGAAGTAAAATTAAATGTTTAGGCACATTTACCACATGTTAAGCACACAGCAGCCACATGGTCCCTCTGGCTACCATGATGGTTAGCACAGATAAAGATTTTTGTGTGGGAGAGAATTCTGTTGGACAGCAGTGCAATTTTATTTTTGTCAATTCAAAAAAGCTAGAGGTCTGGAGAAACATTAGTGCATTTTTATTTTTGTACTATTAAAACTCATGTAAACAACTGTAACATCAAGATATGACCTTGGGTTGTGGAATGTTCTAATTTAGTACCCTTTTAGAAAAAGGAGATTTTACTTATGGTTTATTAAATTAGGAAGCAAAATCTAATTCATTTTATAGTTAATTGTTGATATGTAACAAATTTGGTATTTTTGTAACTAGATTTTTTTAATGCCAGCTACTTTACTTATAAGATATATGCTGAGTGCTATCAAAACACATTTCACAAGTGTTTTAAAACATACATGTTTCAAGGGCTGGAGGAATGGCACAGTGGTTAAAGTGCTTGCCTAGCAAGTGCAGGCCCTGAGTTTGATTCCCTAGCACTACATGGTGGCTGACGCTTGTGATCCTAGTACTGGGGAGGCTGAGGCAGGAGAATTGCCGAGTCCAAGGCTAGCCTGGCTCCATAGTGAGTTCAGGATCAGCCTGGGCTACAGAGCGAGACCCTGTCTCAAAAAAAAAAATAGGGTATATATTTTATACTAGGCTAGACACTTCCTAGACCCAGAGGTACCAGGGTGAGTCCTGCACATGGAGGCCTTGTGCTTGTGGCATCTGCATTCCACTGGAGTCATTGGTATGCATGCTTCCTGTGCTGAGGAACCTTCTGAGCAATGTGTACCACAGTGATGTGACTGAGGAACAAACAAGCGGGCACTGGAAGGACTACGTGAAGGATTAAGATCAAGTTACTCATAGCCTTACATTTTTCTGCTTCCAAAATGAGCAAATACTCTTCTTTGAAAGTTAAATTCTGGTCTTGTGTGAAGTACAATACATATGCAACACTTTCCAAGAGGACAGCCATCAATAGAAAAAGTTGACAAGAATGAAAAAGCTAATACTTAGAAAATAGTCCCCTCCTTTCCCTCTTCCCCACCCAAAGCCAGCATGCTCCTGTCCCCAAACCCCCACACCTTTCTCTTTCTCTCTAGTGTGGTACTGAGATGGAAGCTTGGCCTTGCACTGAGTTGTGTTCCCAGCCCTTTATAACAGTCAGTTTTGGGGAGCTTGAGGAATGGCTCAGCGCTTAAAATGCTTGCTAGCAAGTGCTAAGTACTTGAGTACCTGAGTCGGACTCCCCAGCACCATATAAGTCAGGCGTGGTGGTGCATGCCTGTGTAATCCCAGTACTCAGATGACTGAGACAGGAGGATTGCCGTGAGTCCAAGGCCAGCTGAGACTCACTGATGAGTTCGATACCAGCCTGGGATACAGAGTGAGACCCTATCTCAAAAAAAAGGTCAGTTTTTTTTTTTCAACAAGGTCTCAACAAGGTCTCACTGCGCTCCTAAACTGCCCCAGCTGAGTGCATACATGCAGCCCTCCTGCTTTAGTCTCCTGGAGCCTGGGCTTGCAGCTGTGTGCTTCTGCCCACCTTACCTGGCGTTTTTGTTCTTCAGTTTATGCGTTAGTTAGGCTTATTCTCAGAATAGTTTGCTAATTTCAGTAAGAAATTCCTGAGTTAATGTAGGTTTTTATTTTGAAATTGTGTTTGGAAGGGACAATAAGCACCATGCAGCTGAAGTAAAATAATATAGCTTCGTGACTTTACCAGATTTATAAGGCCTCAAGCTGCTGTGTACCCAAAATTTAATGAGGACCACTGAGAAGTGTTCTCCAGTGCAGTGCAGCAGCGGGCGGTGCTGAGCACCCTGGGCGCGAGCTGTATAACACAGGTCTGGGTCTGCTTCCAGGATGCACCCGCTGCCCCTCGACAGCAGTTCTACACGGACATGTACTGCCCCATCTGCTTGCATCAAGCTGCCTTCCCTGTTGAGACCAACTGTGGACATCTTTTTTGTGGTAAGCAGACTGGGCTATATTTCATAGAAGTGACAATTAGATTAAAGCCTAGAAACTAATCTATACATAGGCAGGACTCCAAATTTTCTTTTATTTACATTTTTCCCACTTTACTAATATCTATAAATGCGATCCGTAACATTTACGCTGAACTTGAGTATTTTGTGCATGTATGTATCATGTCAGCATTACAAACCCTTCTCTCTCCCTTTTTTGACCCTCGCATACCTTCTCCTTCCCCCCAACTCCTAGTATCTCCCTCATTTGGTTCTATGAAATGACTATATTCTGGGTTTCTCATATTAGAGAAACTGTTCAATATTTGATCTTCAGTGTCTGACTCCCTTCACTGAATATCATGGTCTCAAGTTGTGTCCATTAACCTGCAAAAGCCTCAAAATTACCTGTCTTCATAGATGAGTAGTACTCCATTGTGTACATATACCACGATTTGTATATCCATTGGTCTGCTAATGGCTATTTTGGTGTTGTCCAAATTTTACCTATTCTTAGTTGTGCTGCTATGAACATGGGTATACATATGTCTCTTTTATATGATGCTTTTAACTCTTTTGGAAATATCCTCAAAAGAGGTATCACTGGGTCAAAAGGGATATTTATTTTCACCCTTTTGAGGAATTTCTATGCTGCCCTCCATAGTGGTTGTAGCAATGTACAATCCCACCAGTAGTGCAAGAGGATTCCTTTTTCCCTACAGCCTTGCTGACATTGATGGCTGTTCACATTCTTTCCCCCCTGTACCTTGCTATATCGTTGCTGAGATTCTTTAATGTGGCTTCACCCACCAGTCTGCATAGGAAGAGGACTATAACAATGAAATTTATAAGGCTAGAAAATGTGAGAAAGAAAAAGAAGTTAAATTTCAAATTCCTTTGCTAAATACTGAAAGACAAATGTTTGTACATTCAAAAGACATTCAGGTTGTCATTGCATCAATCAGTTTTCTCAGGATAAACATATCCAAGACCAAATAAGTGAATTGCTACATTAAACGAGCTTAAAACTGTATTGAATTGCTACATTAAATGAACTTAAATCTATATCACATAACTATACTACACTTAAAGCAATAGAGTGGCATGAGTGGCATGCTTAGTTATTTCACATATTTTTTTAACTTTCCTAAGTTGTCTACCCACATTTCACTAATTACTAACATGTTGCCAGATTTAGTTGACCATTTTACCTACCTATCCATTCCTAAATTCATGCATACATTTTTTGAAGATTTTATACCATTTCCCCATGTTGAATATAATTGCTGTTTTGCAAACTTATATACTATTAAAAATAATAATTATGGGAGAAGATTTACAGATTTTATGAGACAATTGATACTGTTATAGAAGGATACCAATCGAATAATTCAGATACCAATCTGTATTTTTGTTAAACTTTCCCTTTTGGTGTTTCCTTTGCTCATGTTTTTTTGGTGCTGCTTGTCTTGTTGCTTCTCTCAAATATTCCTTCGAGTATTTTCTGCAGTGCTGGGCTATTGTTTGCAAATTTCTTAAGGGATTCTTGGTCATGAAAAATTTTTACTTCTTCAGTTCTAAGGGATAAATTTTGCTGGATACAACAACCTGGGTTGACACTTGCTGTCTTTTAAAGCTTGAAAGATATTACTCCAGGCTCTCCTAGCTTTTAAAGTTTGCGCTGAGAAATCTGCAGTAATTTGTGCCAGTTTGCCCTAGCAGAATAATGACCATTTTTCTCTTGCTGATTTTAACATTCTCTTTTTATGTTGTATTTCTGAGGGTTTATGATGTGTGAGTCTCGTTATTGGTTGAGGTTATTTGATGCAAGATTATTATGGTGAGTCTCATTGCTGGTTGAGGTTATTTGGTGTTCTATAATTTTCTTATACCTGAAAATTACTTTCTTTTTCTAGATTAGGGAAATTTGCTTGCATTATTTCAGTGAATAAATTCTTTATACCATCTGTGCTGTCTTCTGCTCTTTAACATCCATAATTCTGAGAGTGGTTCTCTTTGAAACATTCATCAGCTGTTGTATCCAGCTATTTGGCTCATTTCTAATTTTGGAGTTGTGCCTAGTTATAACATTTGTTTCCTCAGCCTTGTCTTCAAGATCTGAAATTCTGTCATCACAATATTTGAGTAGTCTTCCCCACCTTTCACATATATTTTCATATCTTGCATTTCAGCCAGGTTTCTTTTCAGATTTTCCACTTCTCTATCAAAATGTCCCTTCATTTTTGCTTTTTCTCAGCCAACTTTTTATTTATGTCTTCAATGTGCTCAGTGAACTTTGTCTCCATTAGGACCACTATTTGACTAGTGAATTCCTTCTTAAGCCCGCTGATCAATGCTTGCGTTTCTTTCAGAATATCTTACTTGAACTGGTTATTTGACTCATTTATTTGCTCTTTGAATTCCTTCCCAGTGAGTTGCTCTGTTTCAGGGCCCATGACATTAGTTTCTGGGGTCTCAGGCATCTCTTTGGTTTTCCTGTTGTCTTGTCTTCTTCCCGTGTTTATGTTATTGAGGGATTTTACTTTAAAGGCCTGCCAAGAGGTTTCTTTGAACAGCTGTAATAGTGTTGGCGGGAGCTGCAATTTTTCTGAGTTCTCTGCTGGGAGTAGGCAATGAAGGCAGATCCAACAGTCCTATGGCCTCTGAGGTGTCTTGTTCACCCCCAGCCCCTGCAAAGCTCTCCCGCCTGTCCTGGCTGGGATCTCCACCCTCAGAGGTGCACCCATTACACCTTAGCTCTTCAGGAGGTCTGCACCCTTTCTCTCCTTTCTGCAGCTGTCTCTTCTGCCAGTTTCGTCCTAGGCACTGTTTAAGGGTGATCCCAAAAGCCCTGGTTGTGTTCTTCTGAGCTTTCTTTTACTCTAATCAATTCAGTTCCCAGATCTTTTTTTAAAAAATGGCTTCTGCTTATGTCATTGCCTGTTATGGCCCCCAAGTACTACTTCTGATCTGGGCTCCAGGAGGCCTTTTCTAGGGAGAGCTCACATTCTGTTTGTATTATGCACCTCCTGCAGGTTTGTTTTTCAGAGGCTGGGGCTGCCAGCTGCTGTCAATTCCCACTTCTCCCAGATTTGCACTTACCTCAGTCTGAGGTTCTAGACTCTAGGCTTTCTTTTGTCTGTGGACTGTGAATGCTGGCAGTTGGCTGTTGTTTTTCTCCACTTCCCATATGTCTTCAGGATTTCTGACCTTCCTGTGGCCTCCTTTCTGTTGTTGGGGTGTTCCTTCCTCTCCTAGCTCAGTCAGATATTCAGATTCCACGTGGGGGCTTTCCTCCATCTGTATATGCCTGCAGCTCCCAGCCATTTGCAGCTGGCCTGAGGCAGCTTCCTAGACTGCTGTTTTTATCTCTGCTTCCAGTGTTCCTTAGGGATTTCTGATCTTCTCTTGGTATTCTTTCAATTGTTCGGGTGCTCCTCCCTGACCTAGCTACATTGAACAGTCGGTTTTTGACTAAATTCTCAACATTTTAGAGTCACACAAGGAGACATTGTGCATCTCTGTTACTTGTTCGCCATCTTGACCGGAATTCCCACATTCTTGATACATGCCGTTCTCTGTAGGGTTAGATGATATCTTAGTAACATTTTGATATTTCATTTCTCTTTTTTCCTTTTTTTCTCTCTCTGTCTCTCTCTTTTATTTTATTTTATTTTTTTAGACAGTTTCACTCTGTAGCCCAGGCTCATCCAGAACTCACTATGAAGTCCAAGCTAGCCTTGGACTCATGGCAATCCCCCTGCCTCAGCTTCCTGAGTGATGGGATTACAGGTGTGCCCACCAGGCCCAGCTTTATGTGGTTCTGGGGAATCAACCTTACTGCCTTGTGTTTTCCAGCGCTTTAACTGCTGTGCCGTTCTTCCAGCTATGGTTTGCATTTCTCTGATTGCTAAGGATGTTCAACATCTTTTCATTTATTTATTGACCATTTGAATTTCTTCATCTGAGAATTGTCTATTTCTTTCTGTTCCCCATTTTTTAATCAGGTCTTTGAATTTGAGGGGTCTATTTTTCTTCAGTTCCTTTATATTCTAGTTATTAGCCTCTTATCTGAGGTTTAGCCAGTGAAAATTATTTTCCATTTGTCACTTCTCTCTTCACTGTGTTGATAATTTCCCTTGCTGTGCAGAAACTTTTAAATTACATATAATCCTATTTATTTATTCTGGGAGCTATTGCTTATGTGTTAAGTGTTTTATTAAGAAAGTCCTTGCCTACACCTGTATCTTTTAGATTTTTGCCTAATTTTACTTTC
This sequence comes from Ctenodactylus gundi, assembly GCA_004027205.1. Lineage (NCBI taxonomy): Eukaryota > Metazoa > Chordata > Mammalia > Rodentia > Ctenodactylidae > Ctenodactylus > Ctenodactylus gundi. The sequence continues at coordinate 497,356 of PVKB01000596.1, read as the reverse complement.
AGAGGGTTCAATATTTTGGTTTTGCTATCTAGTTCTTTGATCTAATTTGATTTGATTTTGGTGCAGGTGACAGGTGTGTGTCTAGATTCAGCCTTCTACATGTGGATGTCCAATTTTCCTGGCACCATTTGTTGAAGAGGCTATTCTTTCTCCAGTTTATACTTTTGGCTCCTTTATTGAAGATCAGGTAGCTAAGGGTATTGAGTTTGTCTCTGCATCCTCAGTTCTGTTTCATTGCTTAACCTGTCTGTTTTTATGCTAAGATTATATTGTTTTTATAACTGTTGCTTTGTAATATAATTTGATGTCTGGAATTGTAATGCCACCTGCCTTTGTCTTGTTACTCCTGAGGCTTGAACTATTCTAAGTCTCCTTTGGTTCCATGTAAATTTAAAGATTGTTTTTTTCACATTCTGTAAATAAATTTGTTGGTATTTGGATTGGAGTTGTATTGAATCTGTATATCAGTTTGGGCAGTACAGTCATTTTGACTATATTCTGTCTATCCAAGAACATGGTATGTCTTTCCATTTTCTGATGTTTTCTTCAATTTCTTTCTTGAGTTTTCTCATAATTTTCTTTGTAGAGGTCCTTCACTTCCTTGATTAGGTTACTCCTAGGTATTATTCATGTTTTATATTCCTGAGAAGGTTAGATTGATTCTAATATCTTGTTCTATGTGGACTAAGTATGTGTAACAGCATTTAAATAAAATATCAAATAACTTTATTTTTTAATCCATCTGTTATTTAGTATTTGTGGGTTCAGAGTTTAAAAAAATTTTAAAAACATTTGACTTCTCAACCAACAACAATAATTTTCTTTCTATAGTAGTTCTTTAAGTTAGTACAAATTTATTAAGCTGACCCTGATGTTGCAGGGTTGTAATCCCAGCACTATGGGAAGCTGAAACAGGAAGACTGCAAATTTGAACCCAACTTCAGCAACTAGGCAACTTAGTGAGACCTTATCTTAAAATCAAAAACAAGAAAAAAGAAAGAAAAGGGGCCAGTGCTGGGGATTTAGCCTAACCTACAGACCCTGGATTGGATTTAGTACTGGGACTCCAGGGGTTGGGGTGAGGCACTTAGATTCTCTCTTTTTGTGTGTGTGATTGCAAGAGAATTGGGGAGAAAGAATGAGAAACCCAGAGCACGAAGCAGGGCAAGAAGGGATATTGATGTCACACTAACTTAGTGTCATTCGGTGGTGCTTCCCACCCTGTTTTCCTGATGCTCCAGAAAGATTTCATGGAGCATGATGATGTGTCATGTCGTCGTTTTTTATGGCCATCCAAGAATAGGGGGACTGTCCCTGTGTGCTGGACACTTAAAAAATCCCATCTCATTTAGCCACAAATGAGAAAAGGGGTTTCAGAGATGCAAAGAAATTTCATAAATTTCATAACCCAGCCGCCAAGCAACAGAGCTAGATTTTAAACTATGGTCAGTGTTCAAGAACCTCTTTCCCCCGGGTTGGCGGCTTGCACAGTGGTGAGCACCCTGAGCACTGCTTTCTGCTTGCGTTTGTCCAAGCATTAGACCTGTTTGGATTAGTGTTGGTTTTTCTATTAGTTTTTTTTTTTTTTAACGTTGAGCCTACAGACAGTAAATAAAAGTGGCAAGCAAGTTGAGCAATGTATTGAAAGACATCTACTCTGTTATTACCTTAGACATAGTGTAGGAGGGTCTCAGAACCAAAAAAAAAAAAAAAGAACAAAAAGTAAGGCAACTAAATAATGTAGCTTATAATGATTCTGTAAGTTACTTTCTCCCTTTTGTGCCTTTTGTTTACTCCAAACATGGAGCTCTTAGATACAAAATTATTGTTGTTGTTTATGTTGTTTCAGATGTCAAGTACTTGAAATTCCTGCTATGCAATACAGTTTTCTGAGCCTCATGTTTAGCAGTCCAGACCTACCTTGCTTCACCTGTTCATTTCAACCTGTTCCCTAAGGTTATTGCCTAAGTCGCTAATAAATTATAAAATGCTACCTTCATTTTAGTCTTCTAATCATCTGTTAGAAATGCTAATGAGCAGCAAAATGATGAAAGATCGGTTGGGGAAAACCTAATGGCCACTACATAACACAGAAAAGTTTCTCCTTTCAGGTCTCTGGTAGATACTGGTAATGCATCCAACAGTCTTCTGCTGAGCTAGGTGTGGCCTCTGCATCCCCTAGCAAAGGCCTCAGCCAGGTGGTAGCCATCAGTGAGGCCTGGCAGGTAACATGAACTATTGGCCAGTCCAGGACCCCTTGTTCACTGAGTGGATGATCCTGACAGCTGAACACAACTGCATTGTGTTCTTGGCTTTACCTCTGCATCTGAGGTAATAGGGTAGATTGCTTCAGATATCCTGCTCTACCTGTTAGCCACGTTTGTTTGGTGTCTGTAGGTTCAAAGGTTTAAAAAAAAATTATCTTCTTGCTAAGCATAAATGTATTTCTTTGATAATAGTTTGTATGTTAATACCATTTGTAGCAACAACACTTGAGCTCACCTCCTTTAGGTAGAACCTGCTACCTGACAGTGGATAGAGGATGACAGAAGCGGTGGATATCACCTCACTTGCATTTGTGTCAACATTGTTTTGTTAAATTTTCCAACAAACTTGTGAAGTCAGGTTTTCATTTTACAAATAAACAGATTCAGTGAGACTGTGACTGGTGAATGCTTTTCAGTCATGTCTCCCACCATCCATGCTTGAGTACATTTCTTTTCTTATGGAGGGAGAAGGGTTGAGGAACAGGAAGGCATCAAGTGTTCAATAGCAAATTTGAATGAACTAAGGAATTTGCTAGGCCCAATTTTTCAGGTCAAACAAGTGACTCTTACATAGTAACACAAAAAGATAATAGGTAAATCTAACATCATTACAGACAGTGGTAATACTAACAAATTCATAAACTTTACTTTCATTAGTTACTATTTCAAATTAGATCTCTCTCTCTCTGTGTCTTTCTCTCTGTCTCTTTGTCTTTCTCTGTCTGTCTGTCTGTATGTATGTCTGTCTGTCTCTCTCTCTCTCTCTCTCTCTCTCTCTCTCTCTCTCTCTCTCTCTGAGTCTCACTTACTAGTCTAGACTGGTCCCAAACAGGTTGTGTAGCCCAGGCTGGCCTCAAAGTTACTCACAGCAATCCTCCTGCCTCACCCTCCCATGTACTAGAATTTCAGGCATGTGTCGCCATGCCTGGCCAATTTTTACATGGTGCTGGGAAATTAAACCTAGGACCTTGCACATGCTAGGCAAGCACTTTAACCACTAAGCTACATACCCAGCCCCTAGATTTCTCAGAATACATAATAAATACTTAATATCTACCTGTAATCCCAGCACTTAGGAGGCAGAAGCAGGAAGATGAAGAGTTAAAGCCAGCTTGGTTGGATAGCAAGTTCAAGGCCAGCCTGGACTACATACCAAAACTTTGTCTATAAATGAGCAAATAAATATTTTAAGTGACATAGCACTCTATGAGAAGAAAAAATGTTAAAGCTTTTAAAATTATCTTTAAATTGAAGAATTGTACCCTGCAAGCTCCCTTTATTCTGGTTTTTGCCTGTCTAAACCTTTTCTTTCCCCAGAAAACTTAAGTTCAAATCCTCTTTGCTTTGCAGGTTGCTTTAATGGTTCCCCTGTCTCCTTCTCAGCTAATATTATACAGTTCAGGATCTAACTACCTTCTGATGCTCTTAGTCTCATTTGGGTTGCCATTGTTCATTGTGAATTGTGTAGAGGAATAAGGATCGCAGTGGAGCTAAGTGAGGTCGCCACGGCCACAGTAAGACTCCACGGAGGGTCCTAGAGGCGGAGGGCAGACTTAGCTCAGCACTTAGTACTTTTTCAGATTTGCCCATAGGACCTAGAGGGTCACAGATGCAGATGTCCTGCAAACAGATGTGAACTGGCCCCTTAAGCACCCATGGTATGGGAAAATACTCTGTCAAGTTACTGATTGGAAGGGCAGTGCTTCTTCTACATGGTTCCCCACAACTTTTTGAGGTCATAGAAACTCTTCTTTTTTTAGGCAGTGTGCCTACCTTCCAATGCTTGGCTGCTTATGACTACCTCCACACAGGAAAATTAAACTCATCTATTACAAGCGTAGATTCAATCAATCATCAAGTTGGTTTATAAATTTTTTCATGGCAGAGAACAAGTAATCTTTGTATCTTTTGGTTCCTTACTTATACTACTTAATTGCTATTAGTTTATATTTTAGTAATTTGGATTTCTAAACATTTAAAAGTAAGTTTTGTCTTTTTGCCATGCATATCAAGTTTGAAAGATTTATTGATTGTCATATTTACAGTGATGTCCGTTTATTTTATTCATAGCATTGAGTCAGTTGCTTGTTCTATTTAGAAACATCTGTTACTTAACTAATTAGGTTTTGTTTGTTTGTTTGTTTGTTTGTGTGTTTGTTTTTGAGACAGGGTCTCTCTCTGTAGCCCAGGCTGGTCCTGAACTAATTATGGGACCCAGGCTGGCCTTGGACTCTCGGCAGTCCTCCTGCCTCACTCTCCCAAGTGCTGGGATTACAGGTATGCACCACCAATCCCAGTTTATGTGGTGCAGGGGAATCAAACTCGGTACTTAGCGTTTTACTTAACACTTACTGGGCAAGTGCTTTTAACCATTAAGCCATGCCTCCAGCCCCAACTAATTAATTTAAATAAAAATATTTTTAGTGGTTGAGAATTATTACTAGATTTGAATTTACCTGGAGAGTTGGCTGGATGAAGCAAAAACTGTTTTCAAATAGTCTCAAATTTTGAAACTTTCTTGAGATATTACGGACTTTAAAATTTTAAAGTATTAAGCTGGGCATGGTGGTGCACACCTGTAATCCCAGCACTTGTGAGGCTGAGGCACAAGGATTGTCATGCGTTCAAGGTTAGCCTGGGCTCCATAGTGAGTTCAGGACCAGCCATGACTACAAAGTGAGACGCTGTCTCAAAAAAAAAAAAAAAAAGAAAAAGAAAAAAAGAAAAGAAAAGAAAAAAATTAAAGTATTGATGTTCTCTTTTTCCACTAGGAGCCTGTATTATTGCATACTGGCGGTATGGTTCATGGCTTGGGGCAATCAGTTGTCCAATCTGCAGACAAACGGTAATGTTTTACATCAAGAAAACACTATTTATTGTACTTTATTCTGTTTGTTTGGGTGGGTGGATGGTTGGTTTTTTGTTCCTTTTTTATTTTTGGTTTTGTATTTATTTTTTCCCCCACTACTGTGAACTGACTCCAGGGATTTGCACATGCTAGGCAAACACTTTATTACTGAGCCACACCCTCTGTACTTTAATTTTGTAATTTTTTGCATATTTTTCCCATTTTTATTGGTATACATATATACATACTTATACATAACTATATGTATATATGATATGCAATGGTTACATTAAGCTTGGGAATTTTGTACACATATATATCACAACATCTTTTCAGTCCCTTTCTTTTTTTGACTCTCCCTCCTCGCTCCTGCTCACAATATTTCACCCATTTTATTCTATAAATTGCCTATATTCTGGGTTTGCCATATTAAAGAAACCATGTTATATTTAACCTTCTGACTGACTTTATTAAACATGATGATCTCAAGTTGCATCCACTTACCTACAAATCCTGCAATTTGTCTTTATGGCGGAGTATTACTCCATTGTGTACATATACCACATTTTTTGTATCGGTCGGTCTGTTGATGGGTATTTCAGCATCTTCCATAATGTAGCTATTGTTAGCTGTGCTGCTGTAAACATGAGTGTGCATGTATCTCTGTTATATGTTGCTTCTAATTCTTTTGGAAAGATTCCCAGAAGAAGTATTGCTGGATCAAATGGAGTATTGATTTTCAGCCTTTTGAGGAATCTCCATACTGCTTTCCATAGTAGATGTGCCATTTTACAGTCCCACCAACAATGTGAAAGGGTTCCTTTCTCCCCGCAACCTTGCTAGCATCTTATTACTGTTAAAGTTCTAGGTATATGCTGTTCTCACTGGGGTAAGATGATATCTTACTGATGTTTTGATTTGCATTTCTCTAATGGCTAAGGATGTTGAACATCTTTTCATGTGTTTTCTGGCCCTTTGTACTTCCTCATCTGAGAACTGTTTATTCATTGCAGTTCCCATTTTTTAATTGAGCCTTTGATTTTGAGGGTTCTTTATATGTTCTAGTTATTAGCTTCCTCTTCAAGAGGAAGGTAGTAATTTATTTTCTATTCTGTTGGTTTTCTTTTCACTGTTAATAATTTCCTTTGCCATACAGAAGCTATTTAATTTTATATAATCCTATTTGTTAATTCTGGGTACTATTTCTTTTGCATCAAATGTCTGTTAAGAAAGTCCTTGTCCACACCTACATCTTCACGAGTTTTACCTATTTTGTCTCAGTGTTTCACTTTTGCTATCTAGGTCTTTGATCCGTTTTGATTTGACTTAGGTATAGGGTAATAGATGTCTAGTTTCATTCTTCTGCATGTGTATAACTAGTTCTCTCAGCACCATTTTACTGAAGAGGCTATCCATTTTTCAGTATATGTTTTTGGCCCCTTTCTCAAGTATCAGTTGATCAAATATCATTGATCAACTTGTCTATTTTTGTGCCATTACCATATGGTATTTTATCACTGTTGCTTTATAATATACTTTGATGTCTGGAATCATAATGTCACCCACTTTTGTCTTCTTACTAGGATTGTTCTGGCTATTCTCAGTCTCTAGGTTTTGTATCAGTTTGATTTTTCAAGTTCTATGAAAAAAAAAGTTGTTGATATTTCTCTCTGCTGCTGCACTGTAGCTCCAGCATTGTTGTTGGTATGTCAATAGGAATTGTGTTGAATCTGTGTATCAGTTTTGGCAGTATAGCCATTTTGCCTACATCAATTGTGCTATCTAGAAATAGAGTATGTTTTTCCATTTCCTAATGTCCTCTTTAATTTCTTTTTTCAACATAATACAGTTGTCTTTGTAGAGGTCCTTCACTTCCTTAGTTAGATTTCCTCCTAGGTATTTAATTTTTTGAAGATCTCTTGAGAACAGGATAATTATTCTCAGCTCTTCCATTGATAGTGTAAAGTAATATTTATTTTTGTATTTTGAACCTGCAACTTGGCAGAACTTGTTCATTGTAAGAGTTTCGTGGTGGAGTTCTTGGGGTCTTCTGTGTAGAGAATCATGTCATCTGCAGATAAGACAGTCTGACTTCTTCCTTTCTGATACCTATTCCCTTTATTTTGTTCTCTTGCCTGGTTGCATTTTTTATTTTAGTAGAGTTATTTAAATTTTGATAATTTTAGTGCAATATCTTATATCCAAAGTTTCTGTGATATTACTCAGTTGTTTAAAAAATTAAACATATTTAAGACATCAAAGAAAAACAACATTTTGTTTGTACTTCCATTTGATCCTGCCCAAATCCTCTTTGCACTTCTTTTATTTCCCCCCTCCCCATTTTATTGATATGTACAAGTGCAGAATTTAAGGTTTACAGTGGAGTTGAGCATTTTGTGTACATACTTTCCTTGTCAAAGTGACAAGGGCTTTCCCACTCTCCTTTTGTCCCTCCCCCTACCCTCCTTTCCCTCCCTCCCTCCCTTTACCCCCCATCCCACTCTTTCCCTTTGTCTTTCATTTAAAGTTATAGCTGAACTAGCTGATCACACTCGAGCATATGTCTCTCGTGGCTCCCAGTCTAGCTCAGCAGTTTAAGTGCTTGCCTATCATGTGCCCAGCACTACATAAAGATTAGCCATGTGTGGTGGTGCACTCCTGTAATCCCAGCATTCAGGAGGCTGAGGCAGGAGGATTGCTATAAATTCAAGGCTAGCCTCAGCTACGTAGTGAGTTCAGGCGCAGCCTAGGCTATAGATCAGGACCAGTCTATGTTACAGAGTGGGAGAAAAACAAAAAAAAGCAAAGCATAGATCTTTCACATGGACTTCTTTTGGGAAACAAAAATTTTTTTCAGTATTTAATCTGTCTTGTGTTCGTGTATTTTCTCTTTGAGGTATGGGAGTAAAAGGGTTTGGACCCAAGGCTACCACGGAGCTGTATACTCAGTGTGTGTGTGTGTGTGTGTGTGTGTGTGTGTGTGTGTGTGTGCATGCACACGTGTCAGAGAGAGACAATTAAAATGTTTTATTTCTTTTAGAGACATAGCTACATTGCATTGTCTAGAACACACACAATAGACAGTAGCATATAAAGAAAAGCAGCACATTTTTTAAGAATAAATTTGAAGACTAAAATAGTAACACAGATGAAATATGCCATATTTTGGCCATTTCTTTCACAAACTGGAGAAACAAAACAGTGGACAAATGTGAAAAGCCAAAGTTCTCAGAGTTTTGAATATAACAATGATTTATCAGTTATCATAGTTTTTTTCTAATGTAATTTCCAGGAAGGCCCAGTACCACAGGCCTATAATCCTGGCAGGCTGAGGCAGGAGGATCACACATTCAGTCCCAGCCCAGACAACTTAGCAAGACCCTGTAAAATATATACCGTTCTGATAATAATTTATGATCATATAAAAGGGTACAATTTTCTTTATTTCCCCACTATTTTTATTAGTATACATATGCAATACATAATGTTTATAATGAACTTGAGTATTTCATGCACATATATATAATAGCAACTTTACAAGCCCTTCCCATTTTTGACCCTTCCACACCCTTGCCATCCCTTCCCCCCAATTCTGGCTATCACATCATGTGGTTCTATAGAATATCTGTGTTCTGGGTTTCCCAAGTCTGGGAAACTATACAGTACTTAACATGTTTAATCTTCCACATCTAAATCATTTCACTTAAGTCAGCACTCTAGCTCAGCTTCCTATTCCTCGAATGGGCCGCAGTGGTCAAATCTTGATGCCTCTTCTCCGAGTCTAGTGGATCCCTTTATTGGAATATTTGCCAAAAGTTCCTTTTTTTTTTCCCCTCTATTTTGCTATGTCTTTGTTGATATTCTTAAACCTGGCCTTACCCACCAGTCCACATAAGAAAATAACTACAAGCATGTAATTCAAAAGACTAGTAAATATGAGAAAGAAGAAAAGTTAAATTTGGATAAATTTACATCAAAGACCAAATAAGTGAATTGCTACAATAAGCAAACTTAAAACTATATCACTTTGCTACATTAAATGAACTTAAATCTATATCACATAAGTATACTTATGAAGGCAGATTTAGTTATTTCAGAATTTTTAAACTTTCATAAATTACATACTCACATTTCACTGATTCCTAACATTTTGCTAGGTTTGGATTATGATTTTATCTGCCTATCCATATATTCATGCATTTATATTTTTAAAAGATTTTAAGTCAGTTCCCCATGTTGCATGAAATTATCTGTTTTGCACACTACTATACTTTACTAATGATGGGAGATTTCACAGATTTTATAGAACAGCTGGTACTGTTTTAGAAGTATATCAGTCAAATGATTTAAATACCAATCTTATTTTTCTATTACCTTTTCTCTTTAGATGTTACCTTCAAGTTATTTTGGTGCTGCTTATCTTTCTGCCTCTCTCAAAGAGGATAAACTCACATCAACGTCAAAAAAGTGAATTGCTTCATTAAACAAGCTTAAGACTGTATCAATTTGTTGGGTTGGAGGAATGGCTCAGTGGTTAAAGTGCTTGATGGCAAGCACTAAGTCAAATGCTAAGTACCCAGGTTCGATTCCCCAGCACCACGTAAGCTGGGTGTGGTGGCACACAACTGTAATCCCAGCACTTGGGAAGCTGAGACAGGGGGATTGCTGTGAGTCCAAGGCTAGCCTGGGATCCGTAGTGAGTTCAGGACCAGCCTCGGCTGCAGAGTGAGACCCTGTCTCAAAAAAAAAAAAAAAAAAAAAAGAGAAAAAGAAAAAAACTATATCAATTTGCTACTTTAAATGGACTTAAATCTTTATCACATAAGTATACTGCAGTTAAAGAATAGATAGCTATGCTTAGTTATTTCAGATTTTTTAACTTCTATATATTATTTACTCATATTGCACTAATTATTAACATTTTGCCCTATTTGGTTTATCCTTTTACCTATCAATTCATCCCTAATTTTATGCATAGTCTTACTTTTTTCTCAGCTCATTCTCCTCTAGCTGTTGTCACTTTTCCTCCTGTTGTTGGCCTCTTTTCATTTTCTGAGTTTCCTTTAAGTACTGTCTGCAATGCTGGCTTAGTGGCTGAAAATTACTTTGAGCTTTCTATATCATGGAAAGTTTGAATTTCTCCCTCTAATTTAAAAGGTAATTTTGCTGGATATAGCAGTCTTAGTTGGCATTTATGTTCTCTTAGCGCGTGAAAGACATTGCTCTATGATCTCCTGTCTTTTAGAGTCTGGCTTGAGAAGTCTGCAGTTACCCTGATGGGCTATCTTAGTAGGTCACCTTCTGTTTTTCTCTTACCGCTTTTAGTATTTTCTCTTTGTGTTGGGTTTCTAGTATTTTAATTATAATGTGTCTTGATGAGGGTCTCTTCTGATCAAAGTTGATTGGTGTTCTATATGCCTGCAGTAGTTCCATGTTCATTTCTTTTCTTAGATTTGGGAAATTTTCTTCCATAATTTCACTGAAGATGACCTTTAAGCCTTTTGTTTTGTCCTCAGTCTTCTCCTGGACTCCCATAGTCCTCAGGTTGTTTCTCTTTGAATCATCTATTAAACGTTGCAATGATTCACTTTCTTCCTTACTTTGTGTTCTTCACGGCCTGTATGTTGCAGCTCAGTCACTTTATCTTCTACATCTGACATTCTATTCTGAAGATGTTTCAGGTGGTTGCTTATTATTTCCTGTGTGTTTTTCACTTCCTGAATATCTGTATTCAGTTTTTTTATATCTCTGTTGTGATCTGTAATTTCTTGTATTGCCTTCCTTGTCTTCTGGTTTATTTCTTCTTTGATCTCTATTTGCTTTTCAAGGCTTGCTTTTAGCTTAGCTATGTCTTGGTGTAGCTCTTGCACCTTTTCACTTCCTGCTTTAATTCAATATATTTCTGGGCCCAGAAGTTACCATCATTTTTGCCATTTTCATCTTTGGATTCTGGAATTTCAGTATTCCTGGTATCATCTTCTGGGGTGTCAGGACTTTTTGTAGGAGATTTATTACCACGTTTCCTCATGGTTCTGCTGTCTTTGGTGTACAGGAAAGAAGGGTTTGGTGAAGGCCCAGTCCTAGATGTCCCTGGAAGCCACTGGCCCAAGAGACAGACAGGGCAATGGAATTCCCAGTCCTAGATGCCTATGGAAGTCTCTGGGGCTCAGAATTGATAGGGCAATGCAATTCCCTGGCAGCCTCTAAAAGCCTCTGGCTCACAGGATGGGCGGGCAGTGGGCAATGGACTTTCTGGTCCTAGATGCCTCTGGCCTGCAGGGCAGAGGCAACCTGGAAGCCTCCGGCATGTGCTGGAGGGACGGGGTGATTGTTCCCCTTTTGAGGTATCTTATTCACCCGGCCCCCTCAGCAAAGCTCTTCCACCTGTCCTGGCTTCCCTCACCCAAGGCGGGCTTTCCACCCTCAGAGGTGCACCCACTTCCCTGAGCCATTCAGGGGACCAACAGCCTTTTTCCCCCGCTTTTCTCCTCTCTCTGCTGCTTGTGCCAGTTTCTTCCTAGGCACTGTTAAGGGTGACCCCAAAGGCCTGCTGTGCTCTTCTGAGTGTTCTTTTACTCTAAAGGGTTCAGTCCTGGGCTTTTTTCCCCCTTTCTTTTTTTAAATGGCTCCTGCTGATGTCTTGCCGATTGCTATGTCTTCTCTGGACTTCCCCGGGGCCTTTCCTAGGGGAAGCACACGTTCGTTCCATTTGTAGTATATACACCTGTGGGCTTGTTTTTCGGAGGTTGGGGCTGCCAGCTGCCGACAATTCCCACTTATCCCAGATCCACGCTTACCTCAGACTGAGGTTCTGGCTCCAGACTTTTCTCCATCTGTGATCTGTGGATGCTGGCAGCTTGGGGGCCCCCTGAGTCTGCTGCTGTTTTCCTCCACTTCTGATATGACTTCAGGATTTCTTACCTTCCCGGGGCCTCCAGTCAGTTGTGGGGGTGCTCCTTCCTGTCCCAGCTTCCTCAGATGTTCCAGTCTCCACGGGAGCTTTCCTCCTTCCCAGCTGCCTGCAGCTCCCAGCTGTTTGCAGCCAGCCTGTGGTGGCCTCCTGGGCTGCTGGGATTTTTTTCTCTGTTTTCGGTGTTCCTTCTGAGTTCCTTACCTTCCCCTGTCCTCCTTTCAGTTGTTGGGATCTCCTCTCTTCCTTGGAACACGTATTTTTTAACTAAACTGTTAACAGAAAAGTACGCAAAACAAGGAAGCACAGCTCAGTGAATTAGCAGGAGCTCCAACCTAAGAAGCGGTGCCCAGGGAAAGAGGAGTGACTGGCCCCTGCAGGAGACTCACCCGGGGCTGCCTGCAGGGCCCCGCCTTGTCCTCCTCACCTGGAGCTGGCTGCTAACTGACTTCGTGGCAAGCACTTCCTTGATTTTGTGTTTCTAAAATTGTTTTTGCCGTCTGATTGTTGACCTTTGTATAAATAAAACCATGCTGTATGCTTTCCTTTATGTGTGTGCATACACGCAGATAATGCCTTTCAGCATTTTTTCTGCCTAGGCGTCACTTGCCCTGTATTTTTGGTGCTGAGAAGGCCCAGGTGTTTTTTTTTTCCCTCCTTGCTTCTACAATCTTACATTCTATCTCATCGATGTTTTACTACTTTCTTACATGATCAAGAGGAAAATAGTTTGTATTTCTTCTGCCAGTGATTCTATGTGTGGCACAAAGCAGTGAATGCTGAGACTAATTTGCCAGTACCACTTTTTACCATCTTTTGCCATCCGTAAGCAACATAAGACTATGAGTAGGCCTTGCATTAAAGAATTGCTTCTGCCACCTGTCTCTTCTTTTTGCCCCTACCCATGGATTCTCTCACAGGGCACCTCTGTTAGCAGGTAGTAGTATCCTTTGTGCTGCCTATAAATGGCTTGAGAGTAGGAAGGGGGAGATGAAGTTTTGTTAATATAATAGCTGTTTGTTCCTTGATTGTAAGTTATTCTGGAGGTAAGACAGATGGCAGGCACTGCTCTCCCTCCTGTTTCCCAGGGTTCCTTTGGGACATGGCATGAGAATAGTAATGCCCAGGCTGCTGCTGCCACCTGGAACACACAGGAACACACTGATCTCTTCTTTCACTGAAACAGGCCTACCCACATTTCCAGGCTTGGCTCTAGTTTCAAGGTTCCTGACATGTAACTCAAGTCCTTACTCGGTGGCGTTGTTGCAGCAACTCCCACTGCACCATGGGACAGGCTGTGGAGCAGGTGTGCCTCCCTTCTGAGGAATGAGGTCACCCAAGTACAGAGTTCTGTATTCTTTATTTATTTATTTTGTATTGGTAGCACTGTCACAGTGCCTGGCCCCCAGTAGGTACTCAGTTAATGTTTATAGAAAGAACCCATTTTTATTAGCAGATCTGTGAAGGAAGAGATGGCGGTATGTGCGGTTCCTGCCACCTATTGAGCTTAGTCCCTGTCTTGTTTAGAGGTTAGGAAAGCAGTTGAGCAGTGGGAAGTCTGGTTTTAAAGCTTAAACTGAAAAAGGATAAAAGCAGCAGCTAGATGATTTAAAACTGAACCTTTTCCTGTTTCTACCCATTTTTTAAAAAATGTATTTATTTAGTTACCAATTTTTGTGTTGCTGGGGACTGAACCAGGCCTTCATAGTGAGCTATATCCCAGCCCCTCCTTTTTTTGAGACAGTCTTGCTAAATTGCTCAAGCTGGCCTCCAACTTGTGATCCTTGTGCTTCAGCCTCCCAGAGTGCTAGTGTTACAGGCCTATGCCACTGAGGCCTCTTAAACCCCTCCATATTTCATCAGTGACCATTTTCTGTGGCTTGTTATACTAAGTGTATTTCTTTGAGGTCCTGTCACCTTCAGGTCATCCTAATATGGTCCCAAAGCATTTGTGCATCCTCCTTACCACAGCTGTGCAGGAAGCAGGGTAAATCATACTATGTTCTGTAACAGAATCGAGTTAACTTTTTTTATTATTATAGTAGTCTACAGTGTTTGAGAGTTAGTCCTTGCAACAACTTTAACTCTACATTCGGTAGCATTCAGAAATATGTCAGTTTGAACCCATCCGGGCCAACTTAGCAATTTAGTGAGACCCTGTCTCAAACAATAAAAAGGGGAAAGTGATGTAGTTCAGAGCAGAGGTCCTGGGTTCAATCCCCAGTACCACAAACACTCACATAAAAAGTCAGTGAAAATGTGAAGGTCAGATTTTTCTTTCCTTTTAGTACTGGGAATTGAACCACACAGTGCCAAGCTACATCCCCTGAACTTTTCATTTAGAGATATCTCACATAAGTCACCCCGCCTGGCCTCTGGAGCAGCTGGGATTACAGGCCTGCACCGTCACATTCAGCTAGGAATTGTCATTTTACTACCAAAACAGAAATGCCCAAGTTTTTAGTCTGAAGGAAGAGCTCTGTGGTTTTGATGTCTCTCTGCTCCTGAATGCTTCTTCGTCATTCTTCTGTTTTCACATACACACTCTGGACAGAACTAGTCACTTTATCCCTAGTGTGCACAGGAAAGCACGAGAACCAATGTTTGGATATGGTGCCAATTTTATGAGTTTGGACACTTTACATTGCTGTGGTGCAGGGGATCAAATCCAGGGCTGTGCCACTGAGCTACACCTCCAGCCCCTTGTGTTGGATTTTATAAGGTAATAATAATTTGCCCTTATTAAAACAAAATATAAATTCAAAAGCTTTCTCATTCTATTAAGTAAGACACAATGAAAATACATTATTGATTAGGAATGTCCTGTTTTCTGTCATTACAGGTAACTTTACTCCTCGCTGTGTTCGGTGATGACGAGCAGTCACAGGATGCTGCGAGGCTGCATCAGGACGTGAATGAGTACAACCGGAGGTTCTCAGGGCAGCCCCGATCTGTACGTGTCCCTGTAGCGTTGGTAGAGCTGCAGGGGGCGATTAGAGATCTTTTTTCAAAGTAAAATCTATTGCCAGGTATTCTTTGACTGTGAAGAAGCTCATCATGTGTGTTGGACCTCATTTTTTTCCTTCATCATCCTCAGTGGCAGATATGGCTCCCAAGGGATGCAGTTTTCCTTGTTAATAAACAAACAAAAAGCATTATAAATGTCTTTATAAGAGAGAAACTAGCAGGGCAGCCCACATTTCCAGGTTCCCCTTCTGACTAGCAGAAGCTTTACCCTCCTTCTTAACCCTTCTGTGTTTTTCCCAGTTCAGTGTCTTTCTCCCACTGAGGGACTGAGAGAGAGAGAAACAGAGACAGAAACTAGCGAAAAAGAAAAAGATAAGCTAGGTATGGATAAGTGCATACCTGTAATCCCAATAATCCCAGCACTCAGTAGGCTGAGGCAAGAGGATTGCCCTTAAGTTCAAGGCCAACCTGAGCTACATAGTGAGTACAAAACCAGCTTGGGCTGTTACAGAGTGAGATCCTCTCTCAAGAAAGAAAAAGAAAAAGGACAATAGAAAAACATTGGAAGAAAATAGACAACTATTGACTCTGATTATTCTGAATCCCAGTTTTTCGTGTGAGAAACTTAAAACTTGTAGAGAGGGCTTTGTAATTCTTGTTTTATTCTGTTTTATTTTCTCTTAGTCTTTTGTCTCAAATGCCCCCTTAAATACCTGTAGGCTTTGAGTTCTAATGCTATCTTAGCTATTCAAAAACATTCTTTTTCTTTAATATGGTAAAAAAGACCAAAATTTAGTAAAAACTAAAGTTGTTATCGGTCCATAAGCAAGAACCTTCGATACAGACAATGAAATGACAACCCATATACCAGGATGCAATATTTTCTCAAATCACTTGGAAAGAGACAGTTTCTCATAATTTTAAAATTAGGGCTGGCAGTTTGTGGGATCGACCGCCATGTGACAGAGGCAGTGAAATAAGATCACAGGGAGTGGATTGGCAAGGCCAATGTTGAGGGACAACTGAGATGTGATGGGGTATGGGGTAAGGACCTAGTGTCATTGTATTAAATAAACCTCAGTGGAAAAACATTCCATTTTTCTCAGTGTAAAAACCTGAATTTTTAAATTTTACATTGCTTTGACATTTTAATTTTTTATTTACACATTACATCTCTTTCCCCTTCTTACCCCAAGCCTCCCCACACCATATCTTCTTTCCCTCTCCCAACAATCTGTCTTCTTACTTTCTTCCATCTTTTACTTTTTCAATGGTTTTTCTCATATTAGAGAAACCATATGATATTTAATCTTATGTGCCTGATTCATTTTGCTAAGGTTTCAAAGTGCATCCATTTTCCTACAAATAACTCAAATTCATCTTTATTGCAGATTAGTACTCCATTGTGTAAATATAGCACATCTTCTTATTCCATTCATCTGTTAATGGATATATTGTCTTCTTCCAAGATTTGACTATTATAAATTGTACTTCTGGGGCTGGAGGAATGGCACAGTAGTCCTGAATGCTCTTCCCCAGCACCAAATAAAGCCATGCATGGTGGCACACGCCTGTAATCCCAACACTCAGGAGGCTGAAGCAGGAGACTGGCCAACATATGGGTTTAGGACCAGCCTGTGCTACACAGCAAGACCCTGTCTCAATAAATAAGTAAATAATAAATTGTGCTACTATAAACATGGGTATGCATGTGTCACTCTTACTTGATGACTTTAACTCTTTTGTGAAGATATCTAGGAGTAGTATGGCTGGGTCGAATGGGGTATTTATTTTCAGATTTTTGAGGTATCTCTGTACTGCTTTTCATAGCATTTGGTCAGTTTACTGTCCCACCATCAATGTAGGTGGGTTCATTTTCCCCACAGCCTTAACAGCACTTCTTGTTTTTTTGAATTCTTGATACCAAACATTATTAATAGAATTAGATGGAACATCAGTGTTGTTTTGATTTGCATTTCTCTGATGGCTAAAGATGCTGAACATTCTTACATGTATTTATTGGCTGTTCAGACTTCTTCTGAGAACTGTATTCATTTTTTGATTGGTTCTTATTTTGGAGGGTGTAGTTTTTTTCAGTTCTTTGTATATTCTTGATAATAGTCCTGTGTCTGAGAAATAATTGGCAAAATTCTTTTCCTGTTGGTTGTCTCTTCACTGTGTTGGTTGTTTTCTTTGCTGTGTGGAAGATTTTTAATTTGATAAAATCCCATTTGTTGATTCTCAGTGTTATCTCATTTGCTTTGGGCATTTTATTGAGAAAGTCCTTGGCTACACCTATGTCTTCAAGGGCTTTGCCTATTTTTTTTTCTTCCAACACGTTCAATGTATAGGTCTTTGATCCATTTTTGTTTGGTTTCAGCACATTGTAAAAGATGTGAGTCTAGTTTCATTCTTCTGCATGTTGCTAACCAGTTTTCCCACATATATTTATTAAAGAGACGATCTTTATCCAGCATGTGTTTTTGGCTCCTTTGTAGACGAGCAGATGGCTGAAGGTGCTAGTGATGTCTCTGCACCCTAAGTTCTGTTCATTGACCTACTTGTCTGTATTTGTGCCAATACCATGTGGTTTTTGTCACTGTTGCCTGGTAGTATAATTTGATACCTGGCATTGTGATGCCTCCTGATTTTATTTCTTAGGATTGTTTTGATTATTCTGGGTCTCTTGTGATTCTATATATAAGTTTTTGTTTCATTTTTTCAATTCTTTGAAAAATACTCTGAGTATCTAGATTTGAATTGCTTTGAATCTGTTCATCAGTTTTGGTAGGAGGGCCATTTTGACAATGTTGGTTCTGCCTATCCAGAAACAAGGGATGTCTTCCATTGTCTAATATTCTCTTTGATTTCTTTTTTCAAAATCATATCTTTTTCAGTAGAGAGGTCTTTCACTTTCTTAGGTTGATTTCTAGGTATTAATATCTTTGAGGCCACACTGAAAAAACATCCTCTTTTTATTTATTTATTTTTTTTAAGACAGAGTTTTGCTTAGCAGTCCAGGCTGGTCCTGAACTCACTCTAGAGCGTAGGCTGGCCTTGAACTCACAGAAAGCTTCCTGCTTCAGCCCCCTAAGTGCTAGGATTATAGGTATATGCCACCACTTCTGGCTTATGTGATGCTGGTGAATTGGACTTGGGGTCTTATGCTTGCTAGCCAAGCACTCTAACCTCTGTACTATTCCACCAGACCCATCCTGTATTTAAAGAGCACATGAATTCTACAGTTAATTTCTCCAAAAATATTTGATAAAAATCAGTAAAATGTGACAATCATCTAGTTTTCTCAAAATCTTAACAGTTCTAGATGTATAAATATGATTGAGTGTGTACTTTAAAACTAGAACACACTAGGTACAGATTTACAGAGAAAGCCGAGGCTCCCGCCTGAATTCCAGGCTGTATTCAGCCACTTGGCTGACATTTCTACCTGGGTGTTTCACAAGCACCACAGATTTACCATGTAATGTGGAACCACTTTCTCTTCATGATTCATTATTTTCTTAGTCTTGATTTCCTTTCCTCCCCATTCCCCTTGTCTGATGTATACATAAGTCCTGTCTTGTCTTTTCTCCCCTTCTTTAGGACCCTGTCGTTTTTGCTTTGTAAGATTGCCCTATTTACATCTCCCTGTTTACATCCCTGTGCCACTGCACTGACCTCAGCCACTGTTATTTCCTGCTCTGGACAGGACTCCTACACACACTCATACTTACACTTTTATTTGCCCACTGTTTTCTCTGCCTGAGTAGTGTTTTCAGACTGTGATGCTCTTGTGCTGTACTCTTCCCAGGTGTTCACAAGACCATGCTTGATCTAGTCCTCCCGCCGTCTCACGTGCCTCCTCCTCCCCTGCCACCACACCGCAGCCCTCAGAAGGCTCTCCGTGCTCCTGGACACTTCCTCTGTGTAGCCTTTGCTCTGCTCAGGCCTGACTCCAAGCCCCTACGTGAGAGCCATTGTAGATAGGTCCCCTCAGAGAAGCCTTTACTAGTGTCTGTGCATTGATTGCCTTGACTGTAGCGTTTCCTCTGCAGAGTGCAGCACAGCACTGCAGTCTTGTAAGGTTTCTTCTATCAACAGACTGGAAGCTTCGTGAGGACGAGGAATGTGTTTTATTTATCCACTGATGCATCCTCAGTGCCTCTTTCAGTGTCTGGAATGTAGACCTCAAAGTTTGTTGAGTAGGTTAAAAAGTTATCCTCAAGATGAGAATTGACACTATTGCTCTAAGCCAACAATAGGAAGCCATTAAAGTGCCTTAGTAGTGATCAGTGGGTGCTCTTCCACTTTCTTATTCTTTGTTCTGCAATAAAGATTTTTAAGCAACAAAGAAACCTAATTGTTACCCCTTGTGATTATTTGGAAACTTCTGTTTCTGATCCAGCAGTATTTCTGCATACGCTCTAGGGATATCTGTTAGGGTGAGTCTGAAAATGCAACATGTTTCAAATTCAAGAACTACCACTAAACTGGGACTAGTTTCACAGGCCTGAAATCCTGGCACTCTGGGAAGCTGAAGCAAGAAGATCACAAGTTCAAGCCCAGCCTAGGCAACTTAGCAAAATGCTATCTCAAGAAAAAAAAAAAAAAATACGGACTGGTGATGTAGTTTAGTATGAAGGCCCTGGGCTTGATCCCCAGCAGCACAAAAAAAAAAAAAAAAAAAAATTGAGGGAAAGAAAAAATTCCCATCTAACTTTAAGAATACCACTTGAGATTTCCACTCATTTTTGATTGTGAAGTGTCCCATTGCTAGATTAGCTCTGCAGGTGTGACTGTGTAGTGAGCAAGAAGCTGTAGTGCGGGAGGTTCACAGTGTACCAAGGGCAGCGCGGCCCTCGGTGGGGTAAGTTTGCGGTTACCAATGTTTCTTAGTAAACCATTTCGTATTTCTTATCTGATTATTTTAGATTTTGTATAAATGATGATTCCACATTTGAAATGAATGAAGTAGCTTTGAGAAAGGACAAAGATATTCTGAAGATATACTGGATTTTCATGGGAATATCTAAAATAATTTACCATAGACTTTGTGAAAGTCTGTAGCTCCTTTAATTATTAGTTTTTCCCAGACAGAATAGAAAACTAACATACAGTTATTCCACTTTTTGTGTTTTGTTTTGTTTTGTTTTGAGACAGGGTCCCTGTAGACCAGGCTCCTCTTGAACTCACTATGGAGCCCAGGCTGGCCTTGGACTCAGAGCAGGCAATCCTCCTATCTCAGCCTCCTGAGTGCTGGGATGACAGGCATGCGCCACCACACCCGGCTCATGTGGTGCTGGGGAATCGAACTTAGGGCCTTGGCCTTGCAAGGCAAGTTCTTTAAATGCTATGCCATTCCTCCAGCCCCCAGAGTTATTCTGAAATGATCATTTTTGTTTTTCTTTTCTGATTAGATTTCCATTGTCTTTTTCTTCCTCTACATATTTAGCACTTGTTAAGTAAAATATGTGCCCAGACTTAGACTTAGGATTCTCCTACCGGTCGTTAGAACTGGCTGAACTGTAGGAAGAGGATGGAGCAGAGTACAGAGGGCTAAGGGCACCCACATCACCACGTCCTTCACAGCTGTCTGCATTGTGGGTTCTTAATGTGTGATCCTTAGAGACTCTGGCCTTCATGTTGTCCCTTTTATTCCCAGTAATCTTTGTGGATTACTTAATGCTCAGTTACTGTCTTATTTTTTTTTGTCATTGTAACACAGAACCCAACATGTACAACTTTAGGGAGGAAAGATTTATACTAGCTTACAGTTTTAGAAAGTCACAGTCCATTTATGGGTGGGCAGCTGGCTGGTAAATGGTGGCATCATATGGCAGGGCCACAGATAGAGCCAGAGCCAGAGCCAGAACCGGAGCTGGTACTCCAGAGACAGATCCTCACGGCAGCATGACAGAATAAAGACAAGTCTGGGAGGAAGGGCAGAACCAGCACATGCCCCTCCAGGTCAAGCCCTGAGTACCAGCCCCTGTCAGCCAGCCCCCACCTCCCAGCAGTACACAGTATGGAAATGAGTCTTTTGGGGAACACTACAGATCCAAACCACAACAATTACTAAATTGTCAGTTGTTGAATTATCTCTCTAAATTAAACAAGTGTCCCCAAAACCACCTGGCTAGTAAGTGATCAACTTTGAATTCAAACCCAAAACCCCTAATGCTCAGGCCATAGATGGCAATCTTATCTACTAGGTTCTTTGTTTTATTTTACTGATTCAAATTAGAGATAACTTGGGTTTTGGGTGACTGCAAGTTAAGTTCCCCTTATGTGAAATGCTTGGGACCAACAGTTTCAGATTTCAGAGGATTTTGAAATATTTGCACATATGCCTTAAAAATCGAGCACCCCCCCCCCCCGAAAATTCAAATTTTGAAATGCTCAAAAATCCAAAAACTTTTTTTTTTAGATTTTGGAGCATTTTGGTTTGGATTTTGATTTTTTTAGACAAGAAATGCCTAATTTATATATCTCCTCTTTTAAGCTTGTTGACACTTGAAGGTTTCCCAAGTTATCTGCAATAAGACCTGTTTTATAAAAGGCTGGTGATTAAACAACTTTTTAAATAAAATGCATATGTCCAGCCAGTGACGGAGGATTGTAATCTCAGCATTCTGGGAAATTAAGGCAAGAAGATCACAAGTTCAAGCTTGGGCAATTCAGCATCTTAGTGAGAACTTTTCTCAAAATTAAAACTTAAGAAGAAGACTAAGAAAGGGGGCTGGAGGAATGGCACAGCCCGGGGTTGATTCCCCAGCAACACATAAGCTGGGTGTGGTGGCACATGCCTGTAATCCCAGCACTCAGGAAGCTGAGGCAGGAGGATAGCTATGAGCCCAAGGTTGTTACCCAGGGCTCCAAAGTGATCCAAGACCAGCCTGGGCTACAGGGCTAGACCTTGTCTCAAAATAAAATAAAATAAAATAAAAGAAGTCAAAGGGAAAAAAAAAGGAAGGAGTCGGGGAGGGTTCTGAGGATGCAGCTCAGTGCAAAGGCTGTGGGTTCAATACCAAACAGACAAATAACAAATAGAAAATAATGGTCTTCAATCAGTGAATGAAACTCCTGAATTGATCGTAAGTTTGAACATTGTCAGAAAATTGTAGTATTTTTTAATTGGACATATTAGGTGCTAAATTGTAACACTGTGCTTCCCCACCAGATCATGGAGAGGATCATGGATCTGCCCACTCTGCTGAGACACGCCTTCAGGGAGATGTTCTCTGTCGGGGGCCTTTTCTGGATGTTCCGCATTAGGATAATACTTTGTCTAATGGGAGCCTTTTTCTATCTTATATCACCTCTAGATTTTGTACCTGAAGCCTTGTTTGGGATTCTAGGCTTTCTGGATGATTTCTTTGTCATCTTTTTGTTGCTCATCTACATATCTATTATGTATCGAGAAGTGATCACCCAAAGGCTGACTCGATGAGAAAAGAAACACACTCACTCCAGTGTCTGAGCTAAAGTATGAAATCAAATACAAGGACTCTCAATGGTATAAATCATTTAGAATCTTACAAGCTTCAAACCATTGTACAGCAAGCATTTGATTATTATTTGACAGAAGCCTAGTAATAACTGGAATTTTTACAAATTGCAGGTTCTGTTAAGATCAGAATTTTAATGATCTTATAATGAGTTTAATGAGTTATATCTTGATTCCGTGTTATCTGTAAGTCTGGAAAAATATGGAATTATAAAAAGGGATGCTTTGATACTTTCTTTCCCCTAAATTACTTAGCTTAATTGGGTGTGAATTATGATATTATTAAATGTAGTATATTCAACTTGTCCTCTTCCATGGGTGCCTAAACAGTATTATATAGCTATGAAATTCATCTGAATATTTTTGTTACAATAAAGTATTGTACAATATTGGAGAAAAGACAGTGTTCTTTTAGTACTAGCTATGTTTTGTGTATTTGGAGCAATTCTGCTTTTCTATTCTGGTATAATTCTTTGTTATCAGCTGAAACTGAAAGAAAAAACTTGAATTTTGTAATCTGACTTAATATTCTGGTTTATGGAACATTTTATGATCAGCAGAAGAATGAACAAGATGAAAACATTTTTCTTTAGTCAGCATACTTAATGTTCATGGTTAACATCTTTTACATAAGAGTTTAATCCTTTCATGAGAATAGACACAAAAGGCCTAGAAAAAAACAAAGGCCTAGAAAAATGACATATCAGAGAGTAATTGAATTCTAATTCTCCACTTCCAAATCAAATGTCTAAGAGTGTGACATGCAAGCCAGGCATGGTGGTGCATGCCTGTAAACCCAGCACTTGGGAGGCTGAAGCAGGAGGATTTCCCTGAGTTCAACGTTAGTCTGGCTGTGTACTGAGTTCAGGACAAGCCTGGACTACAGAGTATGACCTTGTCTCAAAGAAAGAAAAGTGTGACATGTATCTTAGAAAAATATTTCAGCTTAGGCACCAACTTGAAGGCTAGTGAGCAGAAACTTGTTAGATCCGACTAGAAATGAACATCCTACCAATTATAAAACTGGTAGGGCCACAGCACTGTCATTTTCTGAAAGAATTTTATTTTCTGTGTATGTGTCACATTTCTGGTTACAATAATTTTACTATATACTTTCTTGGCTTAGGTATATTGTACCAAATTTTGTAACTCACAGAGGACTGTACGTCTGAGCTCTTATTAAACCGAAAAGGGAGCGTTCTGGCATCTCGGAATTTTAGCGCTGCATGTTAGGCTATCCTTATTGATCACGGTGACAATTGCAGCAGGGTCCTGAGAGGACGTCCAGCTGATACATCAACCAATGTGTCAGACGCCCTAGCAATATTTGTTTGATTCAGCTGGGTCAGACAAACCAAAAGAACAAACAATTATTATAATTGTTGTAAAAACAGGTGGTCCAACCCCAGGAGCAGATCACAACTTGGGCAGCTCTGTGGAGAGAAGATTGGGAAACGGTTGTTCCACCAGCCACAAGAATGGCGGTTTTGCTTCCTCCAGTTCCCAGCGTTTGAGAGGAACAGGCAGAGGGACTGGTGCTGACCCTGGTGGCTGTGCAGATACTACCTCACAGAATTGGTGTGTGGACTGATGGTTTGGCTCAAACTTTGTTGTCTAAGAGATTGTCAAATATTTTATTCTTTTGAATAAAAGTAAATCTAAACATTTTTTGTTTTGTTTTGTTGTTTAAGACAGGATCTCACTCTGTAGACTGGTTCTAAACTCATTACGTAGCCCAGGCTGAAATCGTGGCCACAAACACATGCCAGTCCTTCTGCCTTAGCCTCCCAAATGCTGGGATCACAGGCATGTGCCATCAGAGAGTCTCTTTACATCGCCAAATTTGAACTTGTGATCCTCCTGCCTCAGTCTCCAAGAGTGCTGGGATTGCAGGTGTGCACGAGCTAGAACAGCTTGCCCATGGTTTCCACCTGTTCTCTGTTACATTCCACACATCACTGTGCACGGCTTTGTGCGTGTGTGTGTATGTGCAGATGCATTCTTCTTTTGGGTTATGTCCCGAAGTGTGTCTACTATATTAAGTAAAGTATTTAATTTTGGCTACACATTTTTAAATAATGCCCTTACAACTTAACTCCTGCCTTAAGTTTCATCTCAACTCTTACATGTTTATAATGAAATGAAAAAAAGAGAAAAATATTTCCCCATCATAAAAACATTTCCCCGTCATCAAGTTAACCATTTTTGCTGATAGATAATTGTGTATGTAGATTTTACTGCTGTTATGCCAGATCACAAAGACCCCAGAGAGACCACCAGGAGATGGAGGCATGTATGCAGGAGCAAGGAGCCTTTATTCAGGCGTAAGCTCGGGCAAGCCTAAGCTTGGGTTCTCAGACTTCGCCAACACAGGATCCGTGCCGAGAGCCCCGAACAGCAAACAAGCAGGGCTCTTATCAGACTTGAGCACAGGGTGGGGGTTTCTAACTTTGTGGTTACATGACTAAATAAACATTAGCCAAATACATTATTACAATATAATTGGCTAACATTAAGCAATTATCTATGACCCCCCCCCCCCCCGGGACCCTATTTTTCTAACAGCAAGAATGTAACACCTACCATGTGAATGTCAGCGACATTTCCTGACCTTTTTCCTATTTTAGGCAATGTATGTTCTTTTTCTACATCTGCCCAGTCAGCAAAAATGTAGGTTTTTGCACTTTTCCGATTGGCTAATTTAAGGGTGGTCTCGGGGCTGGCTTCAGCCTTGAGCAACTTGTGGTTTTTCCTGTAGCTGCCTTGTTATTCTGAGAAACTGGCACTTAGGCCCACTAACTTTCCTGGTGGGTCTGAAGCCTGTCATGGAGTTTGTTTAGCCTGGGTCTTTCAGCTGTGATGCTTCAGTATGTGTGTTCATTGTGTATCGATTAACTCAGAAGACGTAGATTATCCATCATCTATGATGACAGCAGTGAAAAGCTGAGGGTTTTCATTTATCCCATCAATGGTTCTGTGATAGAACAGCCTCTCCCATCAGCCCTCCGCTCCGGCCTCTGGTACTTGTTTCATACTGGGGTTCAAGCTCAGGTACTTCACACTGAGTGACATCCCCAGCCCATAACAGGGTCTCTACATGGCTCAGTTGCCCAGACTGGGCTCCAGCTGGGAATCCTGCTTCAGTCTCAGGGTGGCTCTCTCAGAGACTATTAACATATAAAATGCTGATATGAAGCAGTCAAGGCACCAGTGGCCAGTATAGAATTCTAGGCTTTCTTAACAACTTTATCCTGTATGGTTTGGAATGCATGCCAGGGCCAATGGAGGCAGAATAGCAGAGGTAACTAAGGTGGCTGGAGCCTTAGAACATGCATGTATAATTTTGCATTAATTCTCAGAGGATTCAAAGAGCTGAGTATTTGGGGGTTCCCAAATTAAGAATCCCTCATATGGTACAATAGCCTTATTCCTCAAGTGGAAAAAATGATGCCAGAGAGCCAAAATGCCGTATCAAAATATACACCAGAACCATGTATGGTGGTGTACACCTGTAATCCTAGCACACTAGGAGGCTGGGGCGAGAGGATCACAAATTTGAGCCTAGCCTGAGCAATACAGTACCTTAGTGAGATGTTAAATTGAAAGCCTAACTTGAGTCTCAAAAAAGGTGGGGTGGGTTTAGGGATACATCTTAGTAAAAAGGCCCCAAGTATAATCCCCAGTGTTGAAAAACAAATAGACTGGGTGAGCTAATTCAAGATCAGGGTACCAGGGCTGGAAGAATGGCTCAGCAGTTAAAGCGCTTGCCTAACAAGCACTACATCAAGTGTTAAGTACCTGAGTTGGATTCTTCAGCATCATAAACCAGGCATGGTGGCACACGCCTGTAATCCCAGCACTCAGGAGGCTGAGGCAGCAGGATTGCGTGAGTTCAAGGCCAGCCTGGGCTCCATAGTGAGTTCAGGACCAGCCTGGGCCTCAGAGGGAGAGCCAGTCTCAAAAAAAGAAAACAAAAACAAAAAACAAAAAACAAAAACGGAGTACCAGCGTGGTTAGGTCCTGACAGACCCACTTGCTATATCCCTCACATGGCTGAGAGAAGTCATCTTTCACCTGAATCTTATAAGGGCCTTAGTGGTTCTAGCACTTGACTCGCATGCACAAGGCCATAGGCACAGTTCCCCAGCACCACATAAAAAGCTGGGGATGGTTGGGCATGCCTGTAATTCCAGCATTTGGGGAGGCTGAGGGAGGACTGCTGTGAGTTTGAAGCCAGCCTGGACTACATAGTGAGTTCACTATCAGTATGGACTACAGAGTGAGATTCTGTCTCAAAATAAATCAATAACATGTTAATTGTACACATTCATGGGTTTCACTATGACACTTTTTGACACTTTTAAGCAGTATTACAGAAGAGCTAATTATTTATGTCAACCTTTATATCAACCCATAACCCTAATCTTTGTTTCATGAACCCTAGAATATTAGAGCTGAAGCATCCTTAGGAATACAGTTTTGTGAATATCATATGTAAACTATAGATAGCACCTGGAAAATGTGTGCATACATGTATTTGGGGGGTGGCCATGTTTTAGAACCACTTGCCCCGTCAGTGTGCATGACTGCACAAAATGCAATTTCTTGGGACCTCAGCAGGCTTCCCCGCCCCCACCCCACCAAGGAGGGGTAACAGAGGGCATGCTGGACCACAGAGAGGAGGGCTTCAGCAAAGGGAATTCACCTAGGCTTCCTGCAAAAACTAGTTCAACTTGTTTTTGTTTTGTTTTGTTTTGTTTGGATGCAGCATCTCTCTCTGTAGTCCATGTAATCCTGAATTCACTATGGACCACAGGCTGGCCTTGAACCCTGAACTCACACATGGGGATTCAAACTGTTTACAGTTCCTTC
This sequence comes from Ctenodactylus gundi, assembly GCA_004027205.1. Taxonomy (NCBI): domain Eukaryota; kingdom Metazoa; phylum Chordata; class Mammalia; order Rodentia; family Ctenodactylidae; genus Ctenodactylus; species Ctenodactylus gundi. The sequence continues at coordinate 469,985 of PVKB01000596.1, read as the reverse complement.
TTATGTGATTCCTCCTGGCTGAGTAGAAACGTTCTTTTGACCTCTTGTAATTCTGACAGAAGCTGCCATAAGCAGGGAGGAAGGCCTGCATGCTGTCTGGGAAGTTAAAAGAAGACCAGTCTCCATAAGTTAACGCAGTCAAAAGTCATAGCAAGGAACTGCCAGCTTAGTAAGTAAAGCACAGTTCTATCCATACTAAAGATCACTCAGATCACTTGTAAGATCTGCTAAAAATGTTCCCCTTGAGCATGGGCCTTGTTTTTCCTTTGATATAAAAAGCTTGTGGTGAAAAATACTTGTTCATCCGCGAGTTGACTCCACAAGTCCACCAGAATGAACATTAATTGTGCCACCAATCCGGACACCCGTTTAACAGATCAGCTTTTTGTCATGCTGGCTGCAACACTCACAGTAATCCTCCTGCCTCAGCCTCCCATGCACCACCACACCCGGTTTATGTGGTACTGGGAAGTCTAATTTAGGGCCTTGCGCTTTGCAAGCCAAGTGTTCTAACAGCTGTGTTGTTCCTCCATTCCCATCCTTATTTAACAAACTACCAATGCATGAAACACCAAAAACATAAATTATTAGGGTCAATGAGGAATTAAGGCCCTTACATTCCTCTCACTGTCTGTTGTCCCAGGAGTGTGTGTGTGGTTTGTTTTGTTGTTTTTTATTAAGTGGCTTGCTCTATAGTCCAGGCTGGCCTTGAACTCACTATGTATGCTTGAACTCACTGGCCTCAAACTCATAAAAGTCCTCCTGCTTCAGCCTCCCAAGTACTGGCATTATAGGTAATGCTACTCCATGCCCAGCATTATATATATTTTTAAGTTTACAAAATAAATCATTTTTTCTTTTATGTCCGACTTCTTCAGTATTATATGTATAAACCACTGTTGTGGTTAGTTTCTTTGGCTGCTGTCTAATATTCCATGTGGGGGGCTGTTCAAGTGCTTGCATAGCAAGTGCAAGGCCCTGAGTTTGATTCCCCAGCACCACACAAACTGGATGTGGTAGAACACACCTGTAATCCCAGAACTTAGGAGGCTAAGGCAGGAGGATAGCTGTGTTTAAGGACAACTTAGGCTGTTTAGTGAGTTCAGGCCCAGCCTGGACTAGCAGTGATACATAGTCCAAGGTAAAGATGGTGTATCTTTAAATTTGCATGTGTTTTACCTGACCAGGTGGCCAAACAAAGGTGGAAAGCGGGGGAGAAGGGATAAAGACTATGGCATTGTGATAAAATTGGCCCTGAGCCAATGCCTGACATCTTACTGGGAAGATTGTGCATCCGCCAATTGGAAAAGGCAGGGGGAGAGACCTGTGACCTAGGGATTTAAATCTCCATCCACCATATTTTCGGTGTGCCTTCCTTCACTTGCATGTGGGAAGGGCGTCCTTTTTGCAAAAATGTAATTAAAGCCTCATATTCTGTCATCCATCCCTCCCATGTCCATCCCTTGTTTGGACAGGTAAACTCTTACGAGCTGTTTCTAACATAGTAAGAGCAGGACCCTGCCTCAAAAGAGAAAAGAAAATTTCATGTGGGCTGTAAGACAATGTATTCATTCTACTACAAATGGGCATTTGTTTCCATCAACCTCCAAAAAAGGCAGGTCAATTGTGTGAAAAAGTAAAAAGCGCTTCCATGTAGTACACCTTGACAATAACAGCTATTATCACTGTAGGAAATGCTAAGAAGAAATGGGCAAGTAGACAAACGGATTGTTACTGCTAGTGTTGTCTGATGTCTGGGTTCAGGAATTCTTGTCATGATTAGAAATAATCAGTTGGAGTTCACACCGAAGATTTAAAGCAAGAAGGGATTTACTAAGAACGTAAAACTCTTGAAGAGCAGTTGAGACGGGATCTTTAGTGAGGGTTCTGAGGGTAACGGACTGGAGCCCTTCATAAAGATTTTAGACATGCGGATTCAGGTGTTCTTCTGTGGTGAGGGTTATAGAGCAATGTGAGTCCACTAATTACCGTAGGCCATCTAAAAGAAACTGGGAAGCTGCCTGTTGTAGCTACTTGTTTCTGGAGGGGCCAAGGCCTTGACTCCACGATTCCACCTTCATTCCACTTCTGCTTCCGGCCTCTGCAGTAATCCTATTGTAGTCCTGCCTACCTGTCCTAGCCTAGTCTCCTATATATCCAGATTAGTATGTCAAGTTAATTTACAGGAGGTGAAAAGTATTTTCCTATTAAGCAAATAAGTTTTCAGACCATATAGTAAAATCTAGTATGAGGGATGTTTTACTGAAAAAAAAATCAACATTCAGTTAAATTTAACAAATTTATTTATTTATCTATTTATTTTTGATACAAGGTCTCACTCTGTAGTCTAAGCTGGTCTTGAACTCACTACATAGCCCAGGCTGGCTCTGAATGTGCAATTCCTCTGCCTCAGCCTCAGGAGTGCTGAGATTATGAGTGTGCACCAAGCTTGGCATAAGTGGTGCTGGGGTGTTGAACCTAGGGCCTTGCATATACTTGGCAAGCACTATAACTACCAGCCCAAGAAGTACACTTTAAAAGTTACACGCAATTCCTCGTGTCCACAAACTTTGAAATAAGAACTCATTAGACTTAACACTCAACAGGATAAAAGTGTCTATTTAATTTGCAAGTTAAAGATAGCTAACAATAGAAAATAAGCGGTGGTGCAGGCCTGGAGTCTCAGCCTGAAGCATCTGAGCTCAGTCCCCAGGACTACAGCCATCCAACCAACCAACAAGGAACAAAGAAGAGAAATTGGGTGAGGGAAACCCAGCCAGGCAACAATTGAACTGACTGGTTTCACTCTAGGGTAATGATCACAAAAATCACTCCACAGTGGCTGGTGATCCTTGCATGTGTCCTCAGTGGCTTAAATTCTCAACCTTCAGAATGACTTAATTACGTTATACTTTTCTCTCCTTAAGGCAGATTCTGTTAGGCTGTTGGGTTAAAGAACAGGACAGAATTGTGCTAGGCCCACAAGGTCAGAGTATTCAGTGGTGCTGGGCCTAGGCATCTCCCTAAGATTTAGGAGCAGTGCAGCTAAAAGACAAGGTATCTCAATGCAGAGGAGATGGTAAAGAACAAACAGTAGTCCTGAAGGCCGTACCTATGGTAACCAAAGTTTTCATGGCCCTTACGGATTCTTCTGCAAGACTTGTCTGCACCAATTTTGGGACTTAAACTTTCAAACTTGATTTAAAGCCAATTAACCAGTTTATGCTAATCTGTGCCAATTAGTAAATTTCATGTTACCAATCAATAGAGGCCAACTAGGTATAGTGAAATGAATATGCATGATCTGTAGAACAGCTATAAAGATGTTTGTAGTTGCTAAACAATCTGCACTCTAGCCTCTCCCGTGCTTTCATGGGAGCTCCTACTGTCCTCTTCACCTGTCTATTATACCTCTCTCAATAAAGTTACTTTCTGCTTCCAAACTGTCTCTTTGTTCATTCTTGGACATCAGCAGAACACCAACCCTGGTTTGAGCTCTCTGGCATTATTCTAACATTCCCCTGGCCTAAAAACTCTAAGTCACTCCCCTTCCAAGTCCTTTATTTTGTTGGTCTGAGCTCTCTTCTTTCTTTCAAAGGTCATTTGCATCTCAAATGATGGTCTTTGCATTGCTATCCATCTAAATGCTCAAGCTAGAAACCCAAGTTACCATCACTGTTGGTACTAGGTCCTGGTGTCCTGCTCTTGGTAACCACTAGCCAGCAAACCCCAGCATTTCTACCTTGAGCGTTTGAGTCAAGGTCTCCTTAAGTTGCTTAGTCAGTCCTAGTCCTGAGATTACATGCCTGTACCACCTGGCCTAGCTGAAAGAGATGGACTTAGGAGGTACTAATTTTATGGCTGGAGGAACGGCTCAGGGGTTAAAGTACTTGCATACAGAGGAATGGCTCAGCAGTTACAAGCACTTGTCTAGCAAGTGCTATGTCAAGCGATAAGTACCTGAGTTTTTCCCTAGCACCACAAAACCGGGCGCAGTGGCACTCGCCTGTAATCCCAGCACTCAGGCAACTGAAGCAGGAAGATTGCCTGAGTTAAAGGACAACCTCAGTTCCATGGTGAGTTCAGGACCAGCTCTAGACTGCAAAGCAAAACGTTGCCTCCAAAAATAAATAAATAATATGGCACTCATTTTATTCGGTAACCATAAGCGGGCTTTATGGCTGAGGGGAAAATTCTTGGATATCTGATTCCAAGGTTTCTGGTGAGGAAACTGAAACACAAAACCACAGCAATTAAGTTTTCAGAAGCGATTGTGCCGGGGCAGCTGAGATTCTGCATACTTATGTCTTAAAATTTTGTCTTTTGGGTTTTCAGAACCTTGCGATTCCTAACGAGACAAGTGATGTATTTATTACCAGCCTAAGAAAAGGGTCTGAAGTTTTACACATCACTACCCATTTGTGGCCCCTCTTATAAACAGGTACAACTAGACAACTGTCTCGGCGTTGAACCTCTTTTACTTAAGTCACTAGACTTAACAATCCGTCTTCTCTAGAACGCTAAGCCGCCGCAGGAAAACTCCCTTAAGATTCTGAGGGCAGCGTAAATTCAGCCTGGCACTCCCACCCGCTAGAAACGCCTCCTCCAACAAGCAGTCGCTTTCTTCCTGCCGAAACCTTGAAGGACCCGCCTACTTCCGCGACGCAGAGCACGTCGCAGGACACAATGGGCCTCAGCCAATGGGGTGCTTCGTGGGAAACGTTACCTCTGACCTCTGGGCTAATCGAAGACAGAGAGACGAACTCCTCGCGAGAGGTGAGGTTGAAGCTGCCTCCGCCATCTTGGAGATGGGAGATGGGTGACGGCTGTGGTCCTTCCGCTAATACAAACAACAAAAAAGGGCACAGTAGTCGCCTTCGAGTGTGACTATCATCCTTGTAACTGTTGACCAAAGCTAAAGAAGAAACCAGAGTGTCGAAACCAACCGCAGCGAAACTGGGAGCCCCTTCACCTGCCTAGTGAGGCAGCAGCAGTGGAGGGACTGAGACCCGGCAGGATGGTGCAGTCCTGTTCCGCCTACGGCTGCAAGAACCGATACGATAAGGACAAGCCTGTTTCTTTCCACAAGTAAGTGACCAGCGCGCGTGGGGGCCGCTCTCCACTGGGGCTGGGGGCGCAAGGCGGGACGCGCGGGCGGGGCCAAGAGCGCGTGCACACGCGAGCTGACGTGAGGGGCGTGATTGGGCGGTGGGCGTGGCCTGTGGCGGTGCGGCAGGTCCCTGACCAGGGTCGCTCTGCGCAGGACTCTTCGTGGAGCTGATAGCTGGGACGCCGAGCTCGTTTGCCTGTGGCCTCTCCTTCTCGTAGAGAAGCCGAGTGGTAATAACTCCGTAGGGGTCACTTTGAAATCTTTTATTTTATTTTTTTGAAACAAGGTCTTGTTCTGTTAGTCCAGACCGCCCCTGAGCTCACCACGTAGCCTCGCTGTCCTGTCACAGGTCTCCCAAGTGCTGGGATTTCGGGCGTCGCCACCGCGCCCAGCTTACGGAGTGCCGGGGACTCGAGCCGAGGGCCTTATGCTCCCGAGGCAAGCTCTCCAACCGCTGAGCTACACTCTCAACCCCAGAAATAAAGACTTTAAAAACATGGAGTCACTAGTTTTCCATCTTGCTGTGTATAGGCGTGCACTACTGGTAAGGGTTGAGTTTTTCCAGGATATCACAGGTTTATTTGACCCAGTTTCTAGGAACTAACCCTTTAAGGATTCTTAGGTTTTAATGTTACCTTCAGGTACCGCTAAGGTGGATCGTTATCCTTCAGCATACAGTAATGGTAATGTGGACAGTAATAACAGGACAATAAACAGGTATAATAAAGGCCCTTGTGAGTTATTACGAACTTGTGTTTTATTCAGTAGGTAGGTTAAAGTCCTAGGGTGAAAAATAACTCCATTGAAAATAAGAAAACTGCAAATTGAAATTATCTGGAGGTTTGTAAAATGTGACATGTTTGAGGTAGATAAGGGATAAGATAAATGGTCTACAAATGTGACATTTTTGAGGCAGAGGCGAGAAGAGCCTGAGCCCTTCCCTTTCCCTAGAGACGGAGGAGGCGTGGCCTCACCGGTGGCGGTCACTCCTGGCTCCCTCACTTACCTTTGTCCTTTCCAAGACCCGACTGGGACAACCTTCCCCAATCTCCCATCTCTCTAGAGTCTCCTTGGGGCCTCTCTGGGCTGCTCAGGCAGGCTCAGCCAAATTCAGTGTTTACAAATTGTGACTAGATTTACATTCGGTGCAAGAATTCTTGGACTATGTAATGCTAGCTAACAAATCAGAATCCAGTGATTAATTATACAAGGTATTTATAGATAAATAGAAAAGAAAATTAAATACTCATTAAGTCTTTTTGGTGATGAACTGTTCAATAGGATGTGGATTTATTTTTTATGATGTAATGTGCAGTGTATCTACAGAAGTAAGATTGAATAAAGAGACCTGACAAAGGTTCTCCTTGGAGAAGGGAATAGGAGGTTCAGTTTTGAATATGTATATCCTAGAATTACCTCTTGGTTTATTGGAATTTCTGGAAATTGATATACTTTCAAAATTAGAAATAGGTCAGGAGATGGTGATAAGAACCTGCCTTCAGCCCCACCTCCTTTGTAATGCATGGCAGAGGGAATCTAAAACTGGGGGAAACCGGGAAGACTGACATACACCCCTCAGAAATGCTGGATGTTAAAAAGCTGAGTGAGTAAAAAGGGATCACCTTCACCTTACCACTTAACTGCTGGGAAAGATCCTGACAGAACCTCACAAACAGTTGAGAATTTGTAGTCTTTGTAGTTGGAGGCCAGAGGGCTGAATTTTACACATGATTGCTGCCTTAGCTTGCTTTTCAGAAGGCGATTTCCAGAATGGATATTCTAGGAGAACCTCTTCCCCCAGCATCCAGATCATGGCAGTAGGGAGAGCTTGCTGTGCAAAGAAAAGGGACTATTACAAAGAATGGTTAGATTTCCACAATAGTGGAGTTGAACTCTAGCATTCCTTATGTGGAAGAGAAACTTGGACACAGATGGGAAGCATCCTTCTTTTTAAGTAAGAGAATTAGATTCAAAGTAGAACTGGAAGTAGTCTTTCCCCAAGCTGTAGCTGTTTATGTGCCATTTTTTGTTTGTTTGTTTTTCTATGCAGCACACAGAAAATTACTGGTAGAAGGTTTGAATACTGTTTCTCCAGTATGTGTATTTTTTTGTTTGTTTGTTTGTTTTTGAGACGGGATCTTGCGGTATAGTCCAGGCTGGTCCTGAAGTCACTATGGAACCCAGGCTGGTCTTGGACTCAAGGCAGTCCTCCTCCCTCAGCCTCCCAAATGCTGGGATTACAGGCATGCACTACCACACGAAGTTCAGGTGGTGCTGGGGAATTGAACTCGGGTACTTCGTGCTTACTAGGCAAGTGCTTTCACTGATGAGCCATTCCTCCAGTTCATATTTTACTTCAACCTTTTAATGTCCTCAGTCTAAAAAGTTAATCAATGAGATAAATCATGGGAACTAGTCTTTAATCTAGGAGTCTTTGATATGTGCAGACATCAACATAAGGTAGCTCTTGCTAAAAAGGGAATGTTGGGTATCTGTCTTTTTAACAAGTTCAAAGGACTGACTTATGTCTTCTTAGGTTTCCTCTTACTCGACCCAGTCTGTGTAAACAATGGGAAGCAGCTGTTAGAAGAAAAAACTTTAAGCCCACCAAGTACAGCAGTATTTGTTCAGAACACTTTACTCCAGACTGCTTTAAGAGGGAGTGCAACAACAAGTTACTGAAAGAGAATGCTGTGCCCACAATATTTCTTTGTACTGAACCACAATACAAGGTAAAGTGTTTTTGAAATGCTAGGTTGTTTTTCACTTATAAAATTAATAGGTTCGTTGTAAAATTTTTTTGAAAAATTCAGGAAAGGATTAGAAAAAAGAGTATCTGAAACCCATCATTTGCAAATAATCATCTTTTTTTATGAGACAGTATCTCACTGTGTAATCCAGGCTGGTCCTGAACTCTCTATGTAGTCTCACATACACAGCAGTCCTCCTGCAACCTTTGGCATGCTGAGATTACAAGTATGTGGTACCATGCCCAGGTTATGTGGTGCTGGGGAATCAGTTGCTTTGACTGCTGAGTTACACCCCCAGCACCCCTCCAGCCCTTTTTTATTTTGAGACAAGATCTCTCTAAATCACTAACTTGTACACCCTGGGCTGGAACTTGAAATAGTTCTGCCTCAGCCTCCCAGAGTCCTACAGAGAGAGAGAGAGAGAGAGAGAGAGAGAGAGAGAGAGAGAGAGAGAGTGAGAGAGTGTAAAAGCTGAGGCGCACTCCCACTGAGCTGCAACTCAGTCCTCTATAGTTCATTTTGAGTTGGGGCCTCACACTTCTAACCCTTCTGTATGGGCCTCCTGGGTAGCTGGACTACAGGCATATGCCACTATGCTCAGCAATAGTGATACACTTTTTAAAAACACAAAGTGTAGTTTATTAAACATTCTCATACTAAGAACGTCAAACTGTTTTAGTAACATTTAAGTCACTCTGCACTCATACAAGCTTTGTTTTTTTCCTTCTCCGTGGCAGTGTAATTTCAAATTACTTTTTTTTAAGTGCTTAGTATTTAATTAAATCTAATTATTTAATTTCTTGCTGGCATCTCACTTCAACTTCAGATAGGAACGACTAAAACTATTTTCTTATGTTGGTATGTTTCTAGCTTTTCTAAAATTACACAAAATTCCTTCAGTGCCTTTGGTTGTAGTTACTAAATTGATCCGTGCTCTGTGTTATTTTAGAAAGAAGATCTGGAGCCACAGGAACAGCTTCCCCCACGCCCTTTAACACCTCCGGTTTCCCAGGTGGACGCTGCTATCGGATTGCTCATGCCCCCGCTCCAGACCCCTGACAACCTCTCGGTGTTCTGCGACCACAACTACACCGTGGAGGACACCATGCACCAGCGGAAGAGGATCCATCAGCTGGAGCAGCAGGTGGAGAAGCTCCGGAAGAAGCTCAAGACGGCCCAGCAGCGGTGCAGAAGGCAGGAACGGCAGCTGGAGAAGCTGAAGGAGGTGGTGCACTTCCAGAAGGAGAAAGACGGCGCACCGGAGCGGGGCTACGTGATTCTGCCAAATGACCTCTTTGAAATCGTTGAAGTACCAGCATAAAAAAAGAGATGTGTGTTGATCTACGTATCCTCTCGTAGTCTATCAAGGAGCCTCATTTGAAATAATCATACTTGATTACTTGTATAAAAACACTTCAGAATATTTTTTTAAAAAATAAACTAGATATATACTGTAAAATTGTAATTTTTTGGTTTGTAATTTCAGAGTTTTTACATTCTAACAGAATATTTTGAAAATTGTTTTAAAAAAAGCCTCAGACTGCCAATGTAAGATGGTTTCAGGATTGGAGACCTTTGCTTGAATATTTATAGAAGTAATTGTAAGAAAAAAAGTAGACTGAGAACCATGCAGTGGAAAACGATGTAAGCTTAAAACTAAAAAATAATTCTTTTTTTTCCCTCCCTGATGGGTAGGTTTAAAATTCAAAATTAATGCTTTTCTCTCTCCCTTTTTTGGAGGTATGTGATATTAAAGAACCCAGTGGTGCTCTGTCACTGACCTATGTCCTTAGCCCTGTTTATGTTTTATTTTGAGACAGGATCACTAAGTTGCTTAGGTGGAACTTGCACTTGTGATCCTCCTGCCTTGGCCTCTCTCAGTGCTAGCATTACAGGCACACAGTGCCATGCCCAGAGAAGTTAATGCTCCTTATTGACTTAGTTACATTTTAAATAAGAAGGATCACATCAAAGACATAACCTCTCAAAATACATGTATTGTCACACACACACACACACACACACACAGAGTCATAAAGTTAGAAGTTTCATTTATCTTTCTGAATATCGTTTATCAAGGACAAATTGGCAAGTCAGTATTTGAAAACAGAAATTTGACTATCTTAGGAACAGAAAATGAAAATGAAAAATCATGTCTTAGCCATAAGTAACTTTATAAGAATGAATTTTTAAAAAAATGAGCCCCTCCATTTCCTCCCAACATTATAAAAATAAAAATAGATATATATCTTCAGAACCTTTTTATTTTTATTTTTTTTCCAGTACTAAAACTTGGGGCTTTTGCTTTGAGCTCCTTTTTAGTTTACTTGAGATAGGTTGCTAAGCTGCCCAGGCTAGGCTCAAACTTGCAATCCTCCTATCTCAGCCTCCCAGAGTACTGGGATTACAGGTCTGTGTCACTACATCAGCCTTAGACCCACTTATTGATGAACTGAGGCATTATTGTCATTGAAATGAATTGAGACCTGGCCCATGATAGGCTTTTCTCTGTCACTACCTCCTGGCTAAGGGCATCCAGTTCCCTGACTGTCATTACATCTGCACCCAGAGCTCTAACACGTGTTGTGTGAGTACAGTTTGATTTTTATCATAATATGGTAGTCTTGCACTTGACTAGTTGCCTTGGTCAGGGCCTCACATCAGTTATCTTTTGACTTATAACACAAGTTAGGAATTGTATCCCATTTACTTAAATGAGTGATTCTAAAGCAACCTAATACGTTGTGTTGATTTTGCTGGATGTTGAGACTTCAACACTGCAGTTTCTTTTAAGACTGTTAGTTGTGTTCTGACTTTGTGAGAAATGCTTATATTTGAAATGAAAATATGTCCTGAGTAAATAAATATTCCCTTAAGAATTACCTATTTAGATTTAGAATAACAGTTCCCAATACACTTACTACTTTTATATTTTGAAGTACACTGAAATAATTGGAAAGTAACAGACCTTTTACACAGTATTAAAGATGTAAAACAATTATGTTCAAAGCGTCTTTTCTTTGCAAAAGTGTTTTTTTGGATCAAGTTTTCACTGTAATTCAGTGCCAAGTTGGTACCAGGAGATTTGGGACTTTGCAAACTGATACCTCAGAACAGGAAATGAGGAGTGGGTTAGGAGTGGGTTACTTGCATGGTCCAATGAGATTGGTCAGAACTCACTGAATGAGTAAGAGCATCTTTACAGGTTACTTGTGGAGCTCCACTGTTTTTAGAGTCTTCCAAGAGTTAAAGTAGTTATATATATATATATAATAACTTAAGTATGATCAGGGGATACTAAGCTTAAAAAAACCCATGTCACTGGGTTTTTAATATATATATATATATTTTAATCTTTCTAACAATTCTGTGTATCTTCCACCTAAATTGTCTTCTGCAAACAGTCACTGTGTGTGAGTATCCAGAACAAAGAATCTAGGCTGAATTGTAAATGTAATTATGTAGCCTGTTAACATTACTCCTCAGCCCACAGCTGCCTGACCAACTTGAGGAGCAAGCAGTGCACATGCCAGCTGCCTGCGTTTAGATAGTTGTAGTCTAATATGGGGAGCTGGAAGTACAGGGACTGGTTTCTGAATCTGAAATTTCACATTGGTTGAAAGTTCTACCAATTCATCTTACCTATTTTTTGTAACTTTGCCAAGAAAAGTAGGACAGATGGGCTGAGTAGTCCTGTTCAAGCGGGGTGAAACACAGTGAAACAAAATAGGGACAGTCCCAATCTGGAATAAGTGAAGAGAAGAGTGGCATGAATTGCAGCACATTCTGAAAACTGAAATTTACCTCAAGCACATTAGTAAGATGCTAAACTTTTCTGTGTGAAATAATCTGGGAGTAATGGCAAGGAGCTTTTTTTTTTTTTTTTTTGGAGACAGGTCTCTTTTCTCTTTATAATTCACTGGACCTGAATTCACTGTGTAGCCCAGTGATGGGAAATGCTCAAAGATCAAAATATTTAACATATGATTCTGGGGGAAAAATGTTTTTAAGTCTCCTGCCTCAGCCACCAGACAGAGTGCTGGGATTACAGGCATGCACCACCACACTTGGCTAATGTTATGTGTTGCAGGGGGAATCAAGCCCAGATCTTGTGCATGCTAGGCCACTTGTGCATGCTGTAACCACTGAGCTGTGCCCCTAGCAGTTGTTCCTTAATAATACAATAGAATTGCTGGGAAAACTTGAATCATAGGATTCTAGAGTTGGAAAGACTTTATATATATATATATATTTGTACTAGCAATTGAGTCTTCACGCTGAGCTTCATTCCCAGTGCATTTTTTATTTTCCGTTTTGAGACAGGGTTTTGCTACGTTCAATAGGCTGGCTCAAACTTGCAATCCTCCTGGCTCTGCCTTCTGAGGTACCTGGATTATAAGCCTGTGCCACCCACCAGGCTGAACAGAGAGGACTTTAGAAATTCTTGAACACCAGTGTAAACTCCAAATCCTATAGAATTTCATTCAATAGCCGTATTGATAAGTGATCTTTCTCTGTTTCCTATTTACATGTAAGCAAATATTCCACTTAGATCCTTCAAAACAGTTTCATAAATTAGGAAAGAATCAATTGTTCTTTTTTATACTGTATAATGCAAATAAATTCCACTTTGATCTGCTACTTACCTTGAACTATCAGCCTCTACATTGAAATTTTAAGTTAAAAAATAAATGCTTACTAATTGCATGCTTGTTATGTATACTAAAAATATTTCTCTCATTGCAGTAAGAATATATTTAGCAAAACTTTATAACTTGAAATCCAAATGCATGTGGTGATTTTTTTCCGTAACGTGGTGATATCTTTCTTAGAAGTAAAACAGTAATTGTAAAGGAAATCAAAGTAGCAACGTGACTTGGATTTTGTTTATTTTTATTTTTGAAACAGGGTCTCACTCTGTAGTTCAGACTGGTCCTAGACATACTATGGAGTCCAGGCTGGCCTTGATATCAAGGTAATCTTCCTGCCTCAGCCTCCCAAGTGCTGAGATTACGTGTGTGCACCACCATACCCAGTTTATGTGGTGCTGGGGTATTGATATGGGGTATTCAACCACTAAGCTGTATCCTAGCCCAGTGACATGGGTTTTTTTAAGTTTAGTATCCCCTGATCATACTTAGTTATTATAGAAAGCATACAAAGATGTGTATATCCAACGCATGATATGTGTGTGTGTGTGTGTGTGTGTGTGTGTGTATGTATGTATGTATATAAAGTCCAGAGCAGACAATAGATTTGAAAATCCACTGGCTGTACAAGAAGAAAATTTTATTTGTGTTCCACAATTTAAAAAAGGTAGCTCACTGTAGCATTGAAAGGGAAAGAAAGCAGATTTCTCTACATTGTCATTATGTAATTGTGAGGAACATGTAGACTGCATCGTTCTGAATGCTGAAATTTCAAAAGATCAAAATCTTGAACATGTAATTCTGGAGAACAAAAATTTTAAGTCTTTAAAAGGCAATTATTTGCCTTTTTGTGTCATTGGGGTGTAAATGCAAGGCCTTCACACTGAGCTACATTCTTAGTCCTTTTTTAAAATTTTTTATTTTGAGACAAACTTGTGGCCCCGTCTCAGCCTCCATTGGTGCTGAGGTCACATGTGGGCCTTGGCTGCCCAGTTGTTTGTCAGTTTGTTATTTTAGGTGTTGGAGACTGAACCAGGACCTTCACACTGTTATTGTTTTGACTTTCTTTCTTTCTTTCTTTCTTTCTTTCTTTCTTTCTTTCTTTCTTTCTTTCTTTGTTTTTTGAGACAGCATCTTGCTAAATTCCTCAGCCTGGCCTCAAACATGCAGTCCCCCTGCTTTAGCCCCCAAGTAGCTAAGATGGTGACCTGCACCACTGTGCCCAGCAGTGTTTTGCTTTTTTTGTGCTCAAACTTGAAATTCTAACTCAGCCTCTCTAGGTGCTGGGGTCATGATTGTGGATCATTAGCACCCAGCTTTTTTTTTTTTTTCTTAGATACTGGAGATTGAACCCAAGGCTTTAGGCTTTCGTTTCGCAACACCCCTCTCCCACCTCCGCCTGCCCCTCAGTCGTTTGAAGAAACTGATCAGAAACCACCAAGCTCTCTCTCAAAGACCTTGTCTTTCACAAAAGCAGTTGTAAAAATGGACATTTCTTCAGTTACTGAGGAAGTTTTTTCTTTCTTTGTTTGTTTGTTTGTTTGAGACAGGCTGGTCCTGAACTCACTTTGGAGCCCAGGCTGGCCTTGAACTCATGGCAGTCCTCCTATCTCAAACTTCTAAATGCTGGGATTACAGGTGTGTGCCACTACACCCAGTTTATGTGATGCTGGGGAATCAAACTCAGGTTCTCGAGTTTGCTAGGCAAGTGCTTTAACCACCAAGTTATTCCTCCAGCCCCTGTTTTTGTTTATGTTTGCTTGTTTGTTGTTTTTGAGACAGAGTTTCACTCTGTAGTCCAGGCTGGTCCTGAACTCATGTAGTCCAGGCTAACTTCAAACTCACAGTAACCCTCCTGCCTCAGTCTCCCAAATGCTAGGATTACAGGGGTACACCACCATATCCAGCTTGCAATGTTTTTGTAAGTATACATGAAGCTTACAAAGTATTTTTGATAAATATACTTTCATGAAGTCAAATTTACCAAAATGTATAGAATAAATTAAATCTGACTGAGAGCTTTACCAGGCTTCTAAGTATTTTTCCTTAAGATGGTATAGTTCATATGTGGTACTGGGAGACCAAGCCCAGGGCCTGGCACCAACTAGGCAAGTGCTCTTGCCACGAAGCTATGCCTCAGTCCTGGAATTCAGCTTTCTACTTTTATATAGCTCTTTATTTTTTTTTTTCTAATGAGAATTGCAGTTTTGGGGATTTAAGCTCTCATAATTTCAACATTCAGGATGTTAGTTTTTGGAAATTTTAGATTTTAGACATTTGAGACGTTCAGAACTTTGATCTTTGAGAGTTTAACCTTTGAGATTATGATGTTTGCAATTGTGTCTTTTAGATACAATTGAGATTAAGACACAATCAAGATTGGTACCAAGGTTTAGCAACGTGGGCATGCGCTTGCCAAGGTTCAGCTGGCGCTGGCTCCATCTGCTAGCTGCAGAGAGCAGCCGTGAATCCCGTGTGGTAGCATCCACAGATGAGCAGGCAGGTGCGTCATGGTAGGTGAATTGCGTTCAGTCACTTCACCCATAGGGTTCAGTGTTTTGTTTTTACTGGGAAAGACACTCTGAAAATGAGTGTGTCTTTCCTATACGGATTCCTGCTAAAATGACCATTCCTGGATCACAGAATGAAAGCCTTAGGACCATCAGGGCTTTCACACGGCACTGCTTCTGACCACGGAACTCACATCACGGCCGAAGAAGTGGGGCAGTGGGCATATGCTTGTGAAATTCACTGCTCTTACTATGTTTTCCCACCGTTGCAAACTATCTCACTTAATAGAATGGTGCCTTTTCAAAATGCATTTATAAGCTAGCCAGGTGATGATATCTTTTAGGGCTGGGCTAAGGTTCTTTAGAAGAATGCATGTTCTCTAATACATGATATTCATTCTGTCTTCCGCAGCTAGATTCACATGTCCAGCAATCAAGGCATGGAAGTAAGTGGCACTACTCAGTGCTACAAAACACATGCCTCCCATCCCCGTGACTGTATGCTCTGCTGCCCTAGAGGCCTTAGGTATTAGAGAGAAATCCTCCAGGATTCACAATAATTCAGTTGAGTTGGACCTCAGAGTGTCACCATGCAACTTTGAGCTTCATTTGAGTCGACAGGCCATGAAGGGGGTTAAGGCATCAGCAGTGGTGGTTGATTCACAGGGGAGTATTGTACTGCTGCTCCAAGGTGGACTTAAGAAAGAATATGTATGTACTATAGGAAATCCAAAAGCATTTCTTAGCATGACCATGGCCTGTCTTTAAGGTCAATGAGAAACTACAAGTCAGTCCAGGAAGGACTGTGGAGAAGACCACTTATTTTCGGAATGAAGTTCAGGTCACCCAGTAGGTAAAGAGCAAATGTATCCATGATGTTTGCTAAAGGCAAAAGGAATACAGACTGAGTAGTAAGAGGAAGTAGTTAAAAACACCAGCTACAATCATGTGGTAAGACTGATCGTTATGAATACTCCTATTTTTCTAAGAGTATATTTGTGGGTATATTAAGCAAATATTAAGCAAATATCTTTTTTTCCTGTCATTCCTTTACCATGTATCATAGAGATATTAAGTTCCTGTTGGTATCTGAGTATTTTTATACCATAGAATTTAAGTTCTAGGATATTAGAAGAATAAACACGACTTAAGAAGTTTACCTGGTCTTCTGGGGAAGGCAATGCTGTATGTTATTATGTGGAGGTATGACCTTGTTATTATCTTTATTTGGAGATTAAGCATGGTTTAACATACTTGTGCCAAGTGGACAAGAGGTAGATTTGTGATGATTAATTTAGTTGCAATTTCACTGGGTTGAGGGATACCCAGTATATTGGTAGAGGTGCTAAGAGAGGGAGAGTTAATAGAATCTGTAGAAAAACAGGGTGGGGGGGATTTATTTTGAGGGCTTACAAGTCTGAGGGAAGGGATAGGCCAAAGTGGCAGAGTGAACGTGTGGGAACTGGAGGCTCCCAGCTGGTGGCTGCTCATATGTGGCATTGCAGGACAGCTGGAAATTGGCAATGTGAAGGCAGGAGCAAGAGGAAGTCTGGAAATAGTGGGAAGGCCCAAGCTCTCCCAGGAGAAGCCATCACAATCCTCCTTCCTTCCTTTTATTTAGTTCAAGCTGCTAGTTCGGTCACCAGCAACCAGATGGGTGTTCCTCTCTCATTTGTTGTCCTGGAAGTCAGCCACACACACATGGAACACTGCCCTGGGCATAATCTGTCCAAAGGGTCTCACCCAGGGACTGAGAAAACATTATCTACAGATTACCTGCTTCAGGGAGAAATTGATATTGAATCAGGGACCATCCAATCAGCTGAGGACACAGATAAAATGAAAAGGCAAATTTTCCGTCCTTTGGAGCTAGAAAACCCATATTGTCCTGTCTTTGACATCAGAAAAAAAGTATATTCTCTGTCCTTTAGGCTCTAAGACTTGAACCATGCGGTTGCAGACTCTTGATCCATGAGTCCTGAGCTAATAGTTACCCTATGCTCCCCTGTTCCTCACAGCTTCAGACCTAGATGGGACTTCCCTGTTTCTCCAGTGTCCAGACAGCACGTTACAGGGTGTCTCAGCCTCCATAATTGCCAAAATAACTACACAGCATCTTTGTCAAAAATCTATTGATTAGGGGCTGGAGGAATGGCTCAGTGGTTAAAGCACTTGCCTAGCAAGTGCTATGTCAAGTGTTAAGTACCCAAGTTCAATTCTCCAGCACCACATAAGCTGGGCGTGGTGGCGCACGCCTGTAATCCCAGCACTCAGGAGGCTGAGGCAGGAGGATTGCTGTGAGTTCAAGGCCAGCCTGGGCTCCATAGTGAGTTCAGGACCAGCCTGGGCTACAGAGCAAGACCCTGTCTCAAAAAAAAAAAAAAAAAAAGTCTACTGATTATATATGTGTGGATTTATTTCTGGGCTCTATTCAGAGCTATTGATCTATATCTCTTAAAGATAGAACCAAGTATTTTATCATTATTAATAATAATAATTTGTGATTATAGTAAGTGGGGTTATATTGTGGTTCAGATTTGGAATGTTTCCCAAAAGCTTCATGCATTTGGATCATGTGCTGTTAGGAGATAAGGGCATAGTCAGGAGGGGTGGATGATGGGTGTATGGTGAATTATAGATGTGTGATAGATTATATTATATTAGATATATTATAGATTCCAGCATGTGGATTGGATTATAGACTACTGATATATGGTGGGGGATTAAGCCTGGAAGGGGTGGAACATTGAGGCTGGACCAGAAGAGGCAGATCATTGGGACAGGAACTGGAAGATACATGCTACTTCCTTCCTTCCTTCTAGGACTTGACTCAGCCTCCTGTTTGCAACGCTGTAAGGAGCTGCCTCCACCTTGTGCTTCTACTGTTGTTGGCTGTCCATGCATGGACTGTGACCTTTTGAAACTGTGAGCTAAAATAAATTTTCATCCTTAATTTGTACATGTCGAATATTGGGCCACAATGAGGAAAAAGTAACTAAGACAGGTTGTTTTTCTTGAATTTTTTTTAGGTAATTCATTGTTAGATTATAAAAATGCTGACTATATTATTTATTGATTTTGTACCCTGCAGCTTTATTAAGTTTATTAGTTCAAACAGTTTCTTAGGTGAACTCTTTCGGGTTTTCTATATAATAAGATTATGTCATCTGTAAATAGAGACTGTTCCATTTTTTTTAAAATTTAGATTATATTTTTCTTGCCTGATTTCTCTAGCTAGGATTTCCAGCCTATGTAGAGTAGAAAAGGAAACTATGCTTAATCTCATGGATAAATACCATTTGGCCATAGTAAATATTTCTTTTAATGTGACATTGATTTTATGGATATTTTACTTATAATTTTTCTTTTTTTTTCTTTTTCCTCCCTGCCCCCCCCAACTTCCCTCTTCTTTCCTCTGTTCTCTTCTTTGCTACCTTCTTCTTCCTCTGTCTGTCTTTCTCCTTGCTAAGTTGTCCAGGCTGGCCTCAAATCTATAATCCTACAGTAGCCTTGTGAGTAGGTGAGATAACCAGCATTTTCTCCATGGGGCTTGGCTGTGTTTGGAATGCTGTATCTGTCTTCATCCCATTGGTCTGTAGTTTTCTTATAGTGGCCTTGTCTGGCTTTGATATCAGAATAACTTTGACTTTGTAAAATGAATTTCGAAGTATTCCTTATTTTCAATTTTTTTGGGAAAAGAGTTTGAGGAGACTGCTATATTTTCCTTAAATATTTGATAGACTTAATCAGTGATGCTAACAGATCCTGGGCTTTTACTTGATGAAAGGCTTTTTTAAAGACAAATACACTCTTTTTACTCAATGTTACTCTGATTCTGTTCAGATTTTCTCTTTCCTTATGGTTCAGTCTTAGTAGATTGAACATTTCAAGGAGTTTATCCATTATCTTCCAGTTGATCCCATTTGTGTGTGAGTGTTCATAGTAGTCTCATAGATCCTTCGTATGGAAGTTGCTTTGTGTCTTCTTTCTGATTTTTGTTTGAGTCTTACTTAAAGTTGTCTTCACTGGGCCACTTAACCCATCAACTGAGACAAACCTGGGCAACTTTGCAAGGCCCCAACTAAAAGAGATCATCTCAAGCTGTTTTAAATTTGCTTACCTAAAGTTTTCTCAGTTCTGTTAATTTTTTGAAACAATCAACTCAGTTTGTTAATGTTTGCTTTGCTTTGTTTTTCTCTTCTGTCTCTAAACCCTGAGCCACCAGCATCCACAGACCACAGACAAAGGAAAATCCCGAGTCCAGAACCTCAGATTTAGATAAGGGCAAATCCAGAAGAAGTGGGAATTGACAGCAGCTGGTAGCCCCAGCCTCTGAAAAACGAACCTATGAGTAGTGCATACTACAAACACAATGTGGGCTTCCCCTAGAAAAGGCCTCCTGGAGCCCAGGTCAGAAGCAGCACTCAGCAGTCACAGGGGCAATGATGTAAGCAGCCACCATTAAGAAGAAAAGGAGCCTGAGGCAAAACTGATTAGATTAAAAGAAAGCTCAGAAGAGCTCAACTTGCTTAGACTTGGCTTCCTGTTTGTGATGTCGTGAGAAGCTGCCTCCAAATCTGCCTCTGCCGTGTACTTCCATGACTGCCAGCTGCCCCTGAATGGCCTGTGACCTTCTGAAACTGTGAGCTAAAATAAGCATTTTCTCCCCTAAATTTGTGGACGGTGGGTCTTTAGTCACAGAAATGAAAAAGTAACTGAGACACAGGGTCTCACTAAGTTACCCGGGCTGGGCTTAAACTTTCAATTCTCCCTCCTCAGCCTAGGATTACAGGCATGCGGCACTGGGCCCAGTTGTAGCTGAATTTCATACCTTCTTTCTTTTAGTCAGTTGTTCATCCATCCTGGTATAACACCAAGAAAATGCCTTTTAACCTTTTGATCTCCTAATAGACCTAGTTACCTCTTGCTTAGGGTCTTCCTTATTCTCTGTGGAAAACTTTATCGTGGTACATATAGTGTGGTATTGACTAACCCATTGGCTGTTCACCTGGCTGTCTGCAAAATACCTGAAAGCAAGAACCACGTATTATGTTCTTCTTAGCCCCCAACAGAGGGCTTAGCACATAATAGGCGTTCGATGGTGCGATGGATTGTGTTACAGTTTGAATATGGACTACCCCCACAAGCCTCGTGTTTGGAAGGTGATTCACCTTGTGAATTGGTTGTTTCAGTGTACTAACCCATTGGTACACATGCTGTTAAAAGCTGGGACCTTGGGGGCAACTCGTCTGGGACACCGTGCCACTTAGTGGGAGCTTTTACTTCTCTATATTTTGTTTCTAAATAAAGATCTATTCTAGCTAAAAAATAAAAATAAGCTGGGCCTAGTCAAAAGTAGCAGACTCAGGGGAGGAGGCAGGGACTGGAAGGGTGTCGCTCCCTTCCTAGCACTGTCCCTCAGTCTCTCTTTGCTTCCCATTGTGAGGGGATAACAGTTTTTCTCCAGCTAGACCCCTGCCCTGCCCCTCTTCCATTGCAGGCTATACATGAATTGACTGAGACCTGAAAATGCAAGAGATAAAATAAACCTTTCCTTCCATAAGTTGTGAATGTCAGGTATTGTGTCCCAGGGAATGGAAAAGTGGCTAAGACAGATTGTTAAGAAAAATTCTCCAAAATGAGGCAAAGGGTGACTATGAACCTCTTAGTTTCATAGAACATTTTCTAATGCGCCACTTAAATTTTTAAAAATTATTTAAGAAAGTGTCTTGTTTGATTATTATTTACTATTGATCAGGACTTTTGTTTTTTGAAACAAGGTCTTGCTCTATAATCCAGACTGGTCCTGAGTTCACTATGGAGCCCAGGTTGGCCTCAAACTCTTGGCAATCTTCCTGCCTCAGCCACCTGAGTTCTGGGATTGTAGGTGTGTGCCATTACACCCAGAATATGTGGTGTGGGGGATCAAACTCTTGGCTTTGTGTTTGCAAGACAAATGCTTTAACTGCCGAGCTATTCCTCCATCTCCTTGATCAGGACATTTTGAAGATTTTTATGTGTTGTGATGCATAGTATTTCTGTGTGAGAGTGATGACTCCAAGGTTGCATTAGTACCAGCCTGTAGGATGATAACCTATTTTGCATTTAATCTAGCCTTCATATTCCAGTACCTGTCTTTCAAGTATTTTGAACTGGATTCCATTTTGAAAAGAAAGAAAGTTTCAAAATTCAGAGACATGATTACTTACATAGAAAATTTAAAAGAATATAAAAATAAAGGATTAGATGGTAATAAAATATTTAACAATATTACTGGAAACAAACTCAGTATAAAAATCAGTTGCATTAATATAGTTTGTTAAGATATTTAAAATTATTTAGAAAATGTCACTTTTAACAATATATTCACGATAAATACCTAATCAATGACTTTAGCTAATAGCTCTGAGTTCGATTTCCCAGCACCATATACAGCTGGGTGTGATGTCTCATACCTATAATCCCAGAACTCAGGAGGTTGAGGCAGGAGAATTGCTGTGAGCTTGAGGCCAGCCTGGGCTACATAATCTGTTCAGGGTCAGTCTGGATTGCAGAGCAAAATCCTGTTTAAAAAAAAAATATCAATGATATTTACTCATGGGGCCCTGTTCTTGAATGTACAGGGCAGTGTCTTAGTTACTTTTGTTGTTGTTGTGAGTCAATACTCGACATCTACAATTTAGGGAGGAAAAGATTTATTGTAGCTTATGGTTTTAGAAGGTCATAGTCCATTCATGAGTGGGTGACTGGGAAATGATGGAACCATACGTTGGCGCCTCAGCCAGTACTCTGGAGACAGATATCTTCACTACACAGTGGTATAGGGAGAGACTGGGAGGGAGGGCAGAACCAGCACACACCCTTCACACCCTTAAGGGTCTAGCCCAAGCACCTGCTCCTTCCAGCCAGGCCCCACCTTCTAACCCTACACAGTATCCATAAGAACATGAGTCTTTTGGGGGACACTTCAGATCCAAACCATGAGACTCCACCCATGGCCCCCAAAAGACTCATGACCACCTCCTTAATGCAATTAGTCCTTTTCCAAGAGTTGCTGGGAACGGCTGAGATGTTTCTCCAGCCCCAGGCAATGGGTTTTCTACCGAAGAAAGTGATGCAGATGGGGGAGGGGGTGCGGGAGCAATTCAACTTTGCCAGAAAAGGTCTCTTTCTTAAGGGGGGGTGGTGGTGAGCAGAGATGCTGGTGGTGGTAGTTCACGTGTTTGGAGCGTTGGTTTCATTGCAGCTGTGCACCAGTAGGTGGCAGGGAGAGTTTGGTGAACAGTTTGTGAAAGAGCCATTCCCCACCCCACCACATAACAAGTCATCCCTCTAAAGTCACTGACCATGTGTCACTCTCCAAAGTCAAATGAATGAGCTCAAACCATTGTTCTCTTTGTTCACTTGTGTTTGCATCTTGAATTCTATTATTTGCTGTCTCTAATGATAGCACATGATTTTCAGCACATACCGACTTTCTAGTAGGGTCACCAGGCTTTTGTTCCCCACGTGCCAGCAGCATGTGGCTTCTGAGAAACAGGCAAGAGACCACGCACTTAGCTTGTACAAGGACCTGAGCTTAACCCAGAGTCCCCAGAACTCAGAAACACAGGCTCTCGCTGCGACTCAGGACGATAGCCGCCCTTGGTGCCCATGTGAGGTGCGTGCATTCCCGCAGGATTCCCCTTCTGAGACTTGGGAATGCCTACCACCGCCCTCCTCAGGGCACAGAGCGTCCCCCCTCTTCCTAAGCCACGCTCTGCTTTTCTCCTACAGCGTGGCACAAAGCTGAGGCTCATGACGGGTTCTAGCTAGCTCATGTATTTTGTGGGCTATAGTAGAAATTTATCTCTTTTTTTTTTTGAGACAGGGCCTTGTTGTGTAGTCTAGGCGGGTCCCGAATTCACTATGTGGCTCAGGCTGGGCTCAGACTCACTGAGATCCTCCCATCTTAGCCTCCTGAGTGCTGGAATTACAGGTATGTGCCACGATGCCCTGTTGAGAAGTGTGTTTTGATTGTTCAAAGTACAATTCTCATAAAATTAACATCATAAGTTTCCCTGAAAAAATCAGGTTCTAGTAGCACTGTTCCATGTGGCCCAGTGGGCTGTGCAGGGTAGGCAGCTGATACCTTCTGGGACATGAGCTGCCCAGCTGCCTCCTCCTCCACTCCCCACGCCCGGCCCCTTTACCTGGATTTTACTTTAGTCTGACAAAGATTCTCTCAGCAGCTGGACTGGATGGCGCAGGCCTGTAATCCCAGCACTCTTGGGGCTGAGGTAGGAGGGTGACAAGTCTAAGCCCAGCCTGGGTAACTTAGTGACTTAGTGAGATAAACAATAAAAAGGTGGTGGTGGGGGGTGGGGTGGGGAATGGAACTCAGAGTAAAAGCCCTGTGTTTAATCCCCAGTTCGGAAAAATAAAAGATTCTCTCTGCAGCCCTACCCAAGCGTCCTCTAGGACCTTTCTCTCAGTCCATACTGACATGAACAAAACTCACACAACTTCTAGCTGCTGAAGGTCACATCACAGGGTGATCCAGTCCCCGGCCTCTCTGTTGGAAAAGTCTCACAACTGCCCAGAGACCTTCCCGTGTTCCAGCCAACACCTGCAGCTGTCCCCTGCCTCCCGGGCTCTGGGAGACAGAAATTTAACTTGGATGCAAGCTGGTCAGTGACTCCAGACAGCTCTCACTCTGACCAAGCCCGCAGTCCTGAGTTTGACAATGTTTTACTTTTCTGACTCTACTGAGCCCAGCAATACACATCCCCATTCTTTCTTCCTCTTTAAAATCTCCAGCCACAGGAAGAATGGCACAGTGGTTAAAGCACTTGCCTAGTAGACACAAGGCCCTGAGTTTGATTCTCCAAGGCTAGCTTGGGCTACAGAACAAGACTCTGTCTCAAAAAAAAAAAAAAAAAAAAAAAAAAAAAAAAAAAAAAAAAAAAAAAAAAAAAAAAAAAAAAAAAAAAAAAAAAAAAAAAAAAAAAAAAAAAAAGAAGAAGAAAGAAATTAAAATCTCCAGCTATCTCCGTGCAAATCAAAGTTGAGGTCAATCCATGCTATCTGCCCCTTGTGTCTGTGACAACAGTATATTGCTGATCAAAATCCCAGCCACTCCAGTGGTGGTTAACCGGTATAAACAAAACAGCCCAATCTTTTTAGTCCAGTGCATTTTGTCTACTGTTATATAAACATGGCCTTGAGATTGGGGCTTGGGAGTATTCACTGTGAGAGCATCACAGTCCTGCCTGCTAGCTTCCTGACATTTAAGGAGCCTCTTCACACCAGAAGGAAGGGCCGCTCTACCCTGGCTCAGCAGGATTCACACAGCATGAACACAGGCTTTAAAGCTTTTCTCTCTGCAAGATTCCCGGTCCTGTCTCAGGTGTTCAGCCCTTACTAGGACTTCACTGTACTTCCTCATCATTTTTTTTTTTTTGCATTATTCTGGTCTCCACGCCTTGTATTTATGTAGCAGGTAATTCTGTCTTAAACACGCACAGCCATTGCTAGAGGCCCATAAAACTGCCTTTAAGGAGGTAATCTTATTTGAGTAGTGGTTTGGAGCTTGAATTTCTAAGCCCTAATTTTAAGGTTTTGAAAGTGACTAGTCAGTTTGAAATTACTGTAGTGAAATACTAGAGATGGCCTAACTCTACAAAGAAGTTTATTTATAATTTCGGAGGCCTAAAGGCACAGCACTGTCATGAGCTCAGCTCTCACGAGGGCCCGTTGTGGCTCATCCCATCATGGTGGGAGCACACGTGTGAAAGAGATATCACTGAACAGGAAGCTGGAGGTGGTGGGGGGGAGAGGAGAGAAGGAGAGGAGGGAGAGTGGCAGGGAGGAGAAGGCCACAGGGAAGCTTCCATCCTTTCTGAGACATCAAGTGTCCAATGCAAGGACCCTGGGGTGATGCTGGCTGGACAACAATTTAAAATAAAATTTGTATTTAGCAGAAAGTAGACAGATGCCTAACTCCTCCCTTCCCTTGTCAGAGAAAAGGAAATAGCAGATGTATGAGATGCACGTATGAACTGGCAACTCAAAGGCGGCATCCTGGGCTCCAGACTGCAGGGAAAGGAGCAGGTTCCGATCAGATTCTCCCTCCCTGCCAGACCAGGCTGTGGAGCTGCAGGAACACCCCCCCCCACCCCCGTTGGCTGTGAGCTTCCTTTTATTTTATAAGCTTAAACCACTTATACTGGGGAACAAATGACCTCTCATCCACAGTCACCGAAGGTGATGATTCCAACTTTGTAACTCCTTCATCTTCCCAGAAGCTGGCTTTTGAACAAACGTTTTCCAATTTATTTACGTAAGTGACTTTTTTTTTTGGATTTAGCTGGCAGGTGAGCCTGGGTGGCCACAGTGGGGACAACCCACTTCCAAGCAGTGGCTATAAGCATCCCGGCTGATCTGGAGCATCCAGTCCACCCTAGATAGCCAGGATCTGAATCAGCCCAGTTCCTCTTGCTTGCACCAATTTACAATCAGGTGTGTGGCTTACTTCTGAGAGGTGAGATGAGGGGTGAATCAGTTGGGGCAGGGGTCCCTGGAAGCTCTGTCGCATGGGACAGTTGCAGGGACAGGCTAGCAGTTAAATAGGACAGATGAGGGGTGCCTGTCGTCCAACTGAAACGCCATTCACATGCCAAAAGACAAACGTTCACAAGAGCAACGACGATAAAAGAAAAGGACAAAACCTTGGAAGCGGAGAGATAGAGGAGCCGTGACTGACATGTGCAGCCAGGCAAGCTGAAGCCTGGGCCTGCAGCGGAGAAGCTCTGCGGGAAGGGCATTGGTGTTGTTTAGCTCAGGAACTGGGGCACTGGACACTTACAAAAAGTAACAGATATCAAGAAAAAGGCGCGACATTTTCTAAAAACAACTGCTCTGACCAGATCTCCTTTCTTTCTCCAAGCTCTGGAGGATTGGCTCCGGCCCAGCAGGGGTCATGGGAGGGAGGTACAACGTTGGCCACGGGGAGCTGGTGTTGCTCCACCTTGTGGGCTCCTTGGGGTGGGGGGGTCGAGGGAGCTTCCTTGGACACAAACTTCAAGGGAGCTCTGAAAAACTTGGTGATCAAGATAAACAGCATTTGTTTTCATCAATTTGCATGTTTGTAATTTTCTTTGCTGTTTTTAAAAATCTCATCACTATTCTTTTGAAGTATATTTTTTAGAAGTTATTATAGTGAGGGTCACGTGGTGAGCTTTGGGGTTCTGGCATCTCTTTGTTTAACCTTCCTTATTTCATCTTTTTTTTTTAACAGTTTTACTGGGTTCATAACTGAAGGTGACTGTAGTTTACTCTGAGCTCTTTGAAGACCTTAGTTCGCTGGCTTCTGAACTCCATTTTTGCTGTAGATAAACTAACATTTACTCTAAAGATCATTTCATTCTGATGTACCTCTATCCTGGCTTCTTGGGTTTCTTTTTGTCTTTGGGGTTGAGAACTGAAATTTCCCAAATAACTTCCTCACAATGAGAGTCACTGTGATCAGCTAATTGGATTCCGAAGGCCTTTGTAGAAAGGTTGGTGTGTTTTACATAGCCAGATGATCAAATTATCTTGATCCTCCCTTTTATTTATTTATTTATTTAGACAGAGGCTGTAGTCCAGGCTAGTCCTGAACTCGCTGTGACTCAATTCTTGATGTTTTAGTTTGGATTCTTTCAAAAGGCAGAATTTATAGAGATTATAACAAAAGGGATCTATTTGGAAGGCTTACAAATCTGAGAATAGACATAGTCCAAGATGGCAACCTATACATGCAAGAGCTGGAGTGTCCGATGGCTGCTCAGCTGCAAAGTAGAATTCCCATCCGTGTGGGACTGCAGGACAACTGGTGAGAGAGTGTGCTGCAGATTTTGGTTATTTGAAGAACAATGGCAAAGGCCAGATACTGAAGATCAGCAATAGGCAGACATGTGCAAGTCGAGACTGGAGCAAATCTGTGGTGAAGATCTATAGTGTGTAGCAAGTTGGCATCTGTAGACAGTGAGAGGAAGAATCTTTCTTCTTCCTTCCTTTTATGGTGCTTGAGTTCCAGTTGGGCCTCCCACATCAGGGCGGGTGCTCTTTCCTCATTCGCTGGCAAACAAATCACTCACACTCTAATCCAGGCTGGTTCTCAATTCCCAGTTTAGGCGTGGCTCCCAAATGTTAATCCAGGTGTAGTCCCTGATTGCTTCAAGTTGACATAATCTCTCCAACAGTCACAATCTACTCCTTGTCAACTTGACAAGCAGTCACCTTTTCTTGAACCATATTTAATTCCCAAGTACAATAGCCAAGTTGATAACTATGCCTAACATAGCACAACTGCACTGCGAACAAATGGAAACGCAATGAATTCTGCCCCACAATAAAGAAAAGAGTTCCTTTTTGGAGAATACCTATTCTCCTGACATTCAATTGCTTAACATTAGAATGTAAGTTGACAATTCCAATAATAAGGGTATATATGTCCACAAGCACACACACACACACACACACACACACGTACATGTGTACAAGCATAATAAGAGAAACTCTAATTACAGTCCTTGTTTCAGTAACGTGGTTGTAGCTGGTATTTATAACTACCTTCTTCTACTACCCATTCTGTATTTCCTTGACCTACAGCAAGTACCTCAGCAGGTCTTGGTTCTTTCACTAGTATGGTGACCTATACACATTCATTCCTGAAGGTTCTGGGCCATTTGTCCTCTTGTCTGGATTGGATTGTGTTAGTTTCCCATTGGCTTTAATAACAGGACATGGTAAGAGTAGGAGGCGCCCTAAAGGATCTCCTGCAGACTGTACATAGTCCTTCTTGATTCCATTATGGAATATTAGTCCAACATTTTCTTGGTAGTCTGGATCAGCCACCCCTGCTAACACTGTAACTCCCTTTTTTTGCTTGCTGGTTCAGTGGTACAAGAAGGCCAAAATGACCAGAAGGAAGTCTCAGCTTCCAGGAGTTTAGTGTAATTGTTGCTGTGCCTTCTGATTCAAGTCTTCCTCCTCTGGACCTAAGACTTCTAGACCAGCAGAGCATGAGATTGTGGGGACAAGAAGCAGAAATTTCATTAATGGGTCATGGGATGATGGTAAGTGATGCCGTCCCTGTCTCCACTCCTTGATTCCTGGACCTGTGAATCCTGGCTATGGGAGAGATAGTACAATGTATCAGTTGCTGATTCAGAGCATACCCAGCCGTCTGAAGAATCTTGCCCAAACCCTACAAGGTATTGCCACCCAGATGACACTATAATTGTGTCTTCAGAAGGCTATTCCATTGTTCTATCAGTCCAGATTCTTCTGGATGGTGGGGAATGTGGTAAGACCAGTGAATTCCATGGGTTTGAGCCCACTGTGGCACTTCTTTAGCAACAAAATGTGTTCCTTGGTCAGATGCAATGTTCTGCAGAATACCGTGGCAATGGATGAGGCATTCTCTAAGTCCACAAATGGTAGTTCTGGCAGACGCATTATATGCAGGAAAGGCAAATTCATAGCTTGAGTAAGTATCTATCCTGGTAAGGACAAAATGCTATCCTTTCCATGGTGGAAGTGGCCCAATAAAATTAACTGGCCACCAGATTGCAGGCTGGTGACCTCAAGGAATGGTGGTGCCACACTGGGGACCCAGTGTTGGTCTCTGCAGTTCGCAGAGTGGGCATTCAGCAGTGGCTGTATCCAGGTGGGCCTTGGTGAGGGGAAGTCCATGTTGTTGAGCTCATGCATAACCTCCATCTCTGCCACCGTGGCCACTCTGTTCATGGGCCCATTGGGCAATAATAACAGGGGTAGCTGAGGAAAGTGGTTGACTGCTCTTGACAGAAGGAGTCATCTTGTCCACTTGATTATTAAAGCCATCTCCTGCTGAGGTTACTTTTTGGTGAACATTTTAAGTGGAACACAAATAGCTTTACATATTCTGCCCACATGGAGAGGTCTATCCACATACCTTGTCCCCAAATACCTTTCTCCCCAATCTTCCAGTTGTGTTCCCTTCGTGTCCTAGACCAGCAAGCCAGATCATTTGCCCACAAATCAGTATATATTCGCACGTCTGGCCATTTGCTCTTCCAAGCAAAATGCACGACCAGATGTACTGCTCAAAGTTCTGCCCACTGTGAAGATTTTCCTTCACCACTGTCCTTCAGGGCTGTCCCAGAGAGGGGATGCAGTGCAGCAGCTGTCCACTTCCAGTGGTGCCTGCCTAACGTGCAGAACCACCTGTAAACCAGGCCCTGCTCTACAATTCCTCTGTCAGCTGATCATAGGGTACACCCCATGAAGCCACAGTGCATGCTGGGGTACAGAGGGCAATATAGCAGGAGTAGGCACCATGGCATTTGAGCCACTTCTTCATGCAATTTCTTGTGCCTTCTGGACCTGCTTAGACCCAGTCACGTATATATCACTTCCATTTGATGATGGAGTATTGTTGTGCACATCCAACTTTATGACTTGAAGGGTCAGACAGCACCCAGTTCAAAATGGGTAGCTCAGGTCTCATGGTTACTTGGTATCCCATGGTCAAATGTTCAGTTTCCACTAAGTCCCAGTAGTAGTCCAGAAGCTGTTTCTCAAAGGGAGAGTAGTTATCTGCAGGTGATGGCAGGGCCTTGCTCCAAAACCCCAAGGGTCTGCTGTGATTCACCTACGAGAGGCAGCCAGAGGCTCCAAACAGCATCCCTGTCTGCCACTGACACCTCAAGCACCATGCGGTCTGCTGGGTTGTATGGCCCAAGTGGCACAGCAGCCTGAGCAGCAGCCTGGACCGGCCGCAGAGCCTTCTCCTGTTCCGGGCCCCACTCAAAAGTAGCAGCTTTTCGCGTTACTTGGTAAATTGGTCGGGTGAGGAGTAGGTTGCCTCCAAATTCCAAGTAGGCCTACTAGGTGTTGTGCCTCTTTATTGAATGTAGGAGGTGCCAGATATAACAATTTATCCTTCATCTTAGAAGGAATATCTCTGTAGGCCCCACACCATTGTACTCCTAAGAATTTTACTGAGGTTGAGGGCCCTTGAATTTTGGTGGAATTTATTTCCCAGCCTCTGTTATGCAAATGATTCACCAACAAGCCTAGAGTGGTTGCCACCTCTTGCTCATTAGACACAATTAGCATAATGTCATCAATATAGTGGACCAGTGTTATACCCTGTAGAAGGGCAAGGTGATCCAGATCCCTTCGGACTATGTTGTGACACAGGGCCGGAGAGTTGATACACCCTTGAGGCAGCACAGTAAATGTATACTGCTGACCTTGCCAGCTAAAAGTGAATTGCTTCTGATGGTCCTTATGGACGGGTATGGAGAAGAACGCATTAGCCAAATCAATAGCTGCGTACCAGGTACCAGGAGACGTGTTAATCTGTGCAAGTAAGAAAACAACATCTGAGGCAGCTGTTGCAATTGGTGTCACCACCTGATTAAGTTTAGATAATCCACTGTCATCCTCGAAGTTCCATCCATTTCCTGTACTGGCCAAATAGGAGACTTGAATGGGGATGTGGTGGGAACTACCACATCTGCGTCCTTCAGGTTCTTAATAGTGGCACTAATCTCTGCAATCCCTCCAGGAATGTGACATTGTTTCTGATTTACTATCTTCCCTCGTGGAGGCAATTCCAATGGCTTCCATTTGGCCTTTCCTATCATAATGGTCCTTACACCACAGGTTAGGGAACCAGTATATGGATTTTGCCAAGTACTGAGGATATCTATCCCAATTATACATTCTGGAACTGGAGAAATGACTACAGGATGAACTCGTGGACCTATGAGGCCCAACACAAGTCAGACCTTAGCTAATACTCCATTGATCACCTAGCCTTCTGCCTTAACTGGAGGTCCACAATAATGTCTTGGATCTCCTGAAATTAGTGTGAGCTCAGAACCAGTATCTAGTAGTCTTTGAAATGTCTGATCATTTCCCTTCCCCAAAACACAATTACTCTGGTGAAGGGCCGCAGGTCCCTTTGGGGAAGGATAGAAGAAATATTGACATCATAACTCTTTGGTAATGTTCCAGAGTCCTTCTTCAAGGGGACTCAGCTTTCCCTTCATTCAAGGGGTGCTGGGTCTGTAACCTGGCTCAAGCCTGGAAATTGATTGTGGTAGCTACTATTTGAGATAGCTGTTTTCTCAGTTGCCCTAGAAAATTTTTTCTCTATATAAATCCAACAAAAATTTAGTAGGTTTCCCATCTATTTCACTTCTGGGTACACCATGACTGATGAACCAATGCCACAGGTCCACATGTGTGAGACCATTCCGATCACTGCTTTGCCTCTGTTGTACATTATGATAAGTATGCCCACCCTGCCTTTGGCGGTTAACTCCTGCCACTTGGCCCCTGCCACCCTGAGATCCAACCAACCCCATACCACTTAGTTGTTGTAATTGTGGGGCTTCCATTCCCACAGAGAAGAGCAACGACAGGGCACTTCAAAGATGCTGGGAGCTCCCCTCACCAATAGGCTTTTAAAGGCATAGTAAAGGGTACCTGATCTGGACCCTCCAATCCAAATGAGTTGATTTCATCTGGCAGATCTACTCCAGTATTTCCATTTCCCTGAGCCTTTGAATACCCTCCTCAACAGTAAACTAAGGAATATAAGGCATTTCCAGCTCCCTCAGAGTAGGCCATCTTTTGATCCATACATATTTCTGCCAACCGAATGAATAAACTATTAGTACCTCTTCCAACTTCACGAGCTGTAACATTAAATCCTGAATCCCTGCTCAATGGACCTGTGTCAAGAAATTCAGACTGGTCTAGATGTATATTCCTTCACCATTGTCCCACATCCTTAAAATCCACTCCCATACTTGTTCCCCGGACTTCGGCTTATAAGAATTGGAAAAAATCAATAAGTTCCTTGGAGATGTACTGCACCTTCTCATAAGTGGTACTGTGGACCTCACCCTTAGGGGCTTTCTGAGACTTAACTCTGTTCGTGGGCTTAGAAGTCAGAAAAACCATATAGTGTTTAACATATAATCTTCCGCACCTACATCATTTCACTTAAGTCACCACTCTAACTCAGCTTCCTATTCCTCAAATGGGTTGCAACAGTTAAATCTTGATGGCTCTTCTCTGAATCCAACAAATCCCTTTAATGGGATATTTACCAAAAGGTTTTTTTCTATATTTTGCTATATCTTTGTTGCTATTCTTAAACTTGGCCTTACCCACCAGTTCACATTAGAAAATAACTACAAGCATGTGTCTCAAAAGACTAGTAAATTTGGGAAAGAAGAAAAAAAAGTTGAATTTCAAATGCCTTAGCTGAATACTGGAAGGTACATACTTGTACATTCACAGGGTTATCTTTACATCAATCAGTTTTCTTAGGATAAATTTTCATCAGTGACCTAATAAGTGAATTGCTACAATAAAACAAAGTTAAAACTGTATCACATTGCTACATTAAATGAACTTAAATCTATACCCCATAAATATACTTAAAGTAACAAATATGAAGGCAAATTTAGTTATTTCAGAATTTTTTAATTTTCATAACTTATTTACTCATATTTCACTGATTACTAACATACTTTTTTCTCAACTCATTCTCCTCTAGCTGTTGTCATTTTTCCTCTAGGGTCATTGGTGTTGTTGGCCTCCTTTCATTTTCTAAGATTCCTTTAAGTATTCTCTGCAATGCTGGCTTATTAGCTGCAAATTACTTTGAGCTTTCTATATCATGGAAAGTTTTAATTTCTCCCTCTAATTTAAAAGATAATTTTGCTGGATATAGCAGTTTTAGTTGGCATTTATGTTCTCTTAGTGCTTGGAAGACATTGCTCCATGATCTCCTGGTTTTCAGAGTCTAGGCTGAGAAGTCTGCAGTTATCCTGATGGGTTTATCTTTGTAGGTCACCTTCTGTTTTCCTCTTACCGCCTTTAGTATTTTCTCTTTGTGTTGGGTTTCTAGAACTTTAATTAGGATGTGTCGTGATGAGGGTCTCTTCTGATCAAAGTTGTTTGGTGTTCTGTATGCCTGCAATAGTTCCATATTCATTTCTTTTCTTAGATTTGGGAAATTTTCTTCCATAATTTCATTAAACATGTCCTTTAAGCCTTTTGTTTTGCCCTCAGTCTTCTCCTGGACTTCCATAATTCTGAGGTTGTTTCTCCTTGAGTCATCTATCAGCCATTGTAATGATTCGCTTTCTTTATTTACTTTTTGTTCTTCATGGCCTGTATGTTGCAGCTCAGTCACTTTATTTTCTAGGTCTGACATTCTATTCTGAAGATTTTTAAGGTGGTTGCTTATTATTTCCTGTGTGTTTTTCACTTCCTGAATATCTGCATTCAATTTTTCTGTATCTCTGTTGTGTTCTTCTCTAATTTCTTGTATTGCCTTCCAGAAGATAATATCTTCTGGTATATTCCTTCTATGGACTCCTCTGTTTGCTTTTCATGGCTTGCTTTTAGCTTAGCTATGTGTTGGTGTAGCTCTTGCGCTGTCTGTTTTATTTCCTGCTTTAATTCAGTGAACATCTGGGCCCAGAAGTTGCCATCATTTTTGCCATTTTCATCTTCAGATTCTGCAATTTCAGTATTCCTGGTATCATCTTCTGGGGTGTCAGGTCTTTTTGTAGGAGATTTGTTACCACGTTTCCCCATGGTCTGCTATTTCTGGCTGTCTCTGGTGCACAGGAAAAGAAGGGTTTGATGAAGGCCCAGTCCTAGATGCCTCTGGAATCCTCTGGCCCAAGGGACAGACAGGGTGATGGAATTTCTGGTTCTAGATGCCTCTGGAAGCCTCTGGGGCTCAGGATTGACAGGGTGATGGAATTCCCTGGAAGCCTGTGTAAGCCTCTGGCTCACTGGATGGAAGGGAGATGGCCTTCCTTGTCCTAGATGCCTCTGGCGCGCAGGGCAGCTGTGACCCAGAAGCACCTGGCATGTGCTGGAGGAAAGGGATGATGGTCCCCCTTTTGAGGTGTGTTGTTCCCCCACGGTCCACTCAGCAAAGCTCTCCGTCTGTCCTGGCTTCCCTCCCCCAGGGTGGGGCTCTCCACCCATGGAGCAGAAGTGCCCCAGAGCCATTCAGGGGATCAGCAGCCTTTCCCCTTCTTTTCTCCTCTCTGCCACTTGTGCCAGTTTCTTCTAGGCACTCCTTAAGGGCGACCTCCAAGGCCCTGGTGTGCTCTTTTGAGCTTTCTTTTACTCCGAAGGGTTCAGTCTTGGGCTTCGTTTTTTTCCTTCTTTTAAAAATGGCTCCTGCTTATGTCGCTGCCTGTGATGGCTGCTGAGCCCTGTTTCTGATTTGGGATCCTGGGGCATTTTCTAGGGGGAGCGCACATTGCATTTGTAGTATCCACTACCCTCGGGTTGGTGTTTTGGAGGCTGGGGCTGCCATCTGCTGACAATTCCCACTTCTCAACGGATCTTCACTTACCTCAAGCTGAGGTTCTGGCTCCAGACCTTCCTCCGTCTGGTCTGTGGATGCCGGCAGCTCAGGGCCATGCTGAGTCGGCTGCTTTTTTCCTCCTCTTTGGATATGACTTCAAGATTTCTGACCCTCCCGCAGCTTCCTGTCCATTGTTGGGGTGCTCTGTCCTCTCCCAGCTCTGTCAGATGTTCAGGCCCCCATGAGCTTTCCCCCGTCCCCAGCTGCCTGTGGCTCCAGCCGTTTCCAACTGGTCTGTGGAGGCTTCCTGGGTTTCTGGGATCTTTTTGTCTCTGCTTTTGATGATCCTTTGGAATTTCTGACCTTCCCCGGCTTCCTTTCAGTTGTTGGGGACGCTCCTCTCTTTCTTAGCTACACTGAACACACTTTTTCTAACTAAATTCTCAACTTTTTAAGTGGGTCAATGTGGAGATATTGTGCAGTGCTGTTATTCCTCTGACATCTTGACCGGAAGCCTTTTTATTTTTATTTTTATTTTTTAGTAAGGCTGGATCTGATCTCACTGTGTAGCCCAGGCTGGCCTTGGACTCATGCCAATCTTCCTGGCTCAGCCTCCGAAGTGGTAAGATTACAGGCACATGCTAGCATACTCTTTTCACGTCCACATCTGTTGTCCCCTGGTATCCGATGTAACATCCTGTGACAAATCTCTGGATATATAGCATTCATGTAATTATTGAGTAACTGATCTAAAGCTTCCCGCCACTTGAGAACTGAGAATGTCCTCAGACTGCATCTGAGGTTTCTGCCTATCTGATGCCTTCATTGACATTTTTTAAAAGTGCTTTGATTTGTGACTTTCTTATGTTCTGTAATTATAAATACTGTATGTAACTGCTAACTTACTGAACGTGGTATCTGGGGAAAGCTGAATCCTTATTCCTGGGCTTGGCCACTTGTATTTAGCTTCTGCATAAACACGTATTCTCTGGGAGCAAAAGCAGCATTTGCTCTTGGGTCCTGTGTTTTTCTATTTTCGGGGGGGGGGGGGAGTTCATCTACATCGTCTTCCTCGGTGTTGGAGCAATTCCTAAACCCCATGTCTTTCATAAATCCTAAAAATCCCTCAGCAATCATCTCACCAAATGTCCCATCCACTCTTGTTACCCTCCCTTCTGTGGGACAGACAGATTTTTGAGTCTTTTTTTTTCCTGCCCTCCATGTCGCTTAATGTCACTTTCATAATTCCTCTTGACTTTTCATGCTACATTCTGATCGTGACAGTGCCACAACTCTTCAGTTGTCTGGGCTCATGGGCTTGCAACTTGATTATGAGCAAGACCACTCAGAGTCCGGAGAAAGACTCAGAGGAAGGCCAGAATCTATTGTAGACAGTGAGAAAGACAGAGAGAGAAAGCTCTCAAGGGAAGCTGGGGGTCTCAACTGAGAATCTCCCATTAGAAGCTGAACTGGGAACTTTATAAAGTTTTTATCTGTTCATGTACAAAGCAGTGTGGCTTTCTGTCATGAGCCAGCTGTAGCTGCAAAGAATACACTTGGCCTATTACTAAACTTCCTGTCTTGTGACCCCATGGAAGGGGCAGGGGAGTTTCTTACTGTCCTGTGATCTTGTGTCTTTGGCTGTTTCTGCCAGGAGTGGGGGTGGGGTCGCAGAGGAACTGTGACTTGTACCTGTTTCCATGGCCACTAGGACACCCTGCCCTGGTCTTTGTATCAGTCCTAATGTCATGGTTTGGGCCTGGAGTGTACCCCAAAAGCCTCATGTATCTATCGATACTGTGTATTATTGGCAGGTGGGGCCTTGCTGGAAGGGATGGGTACTTGGGACTTGACGTGGAGGATGTGGGTTCTGCCCTTCCTCCCTGACTTGTCTCTGTTCTGCCATGCTGTGAGTACCTCTGTCTGTGGATCTGGCTCCCGACCTGGACCCAGCCCGGGCACCCCATGTGGTTCCACCATTTTCCAGCTGCCCACCCATGAAGGAACTGAAACTGTCTTTCTGAAACTGTAAGCTAAAATAGATCTTTCCACCCTAAAGGTGTGGCTGCCAGGGTATTTTGTCACAGCAACAAATAAGTAACTAACACGTCTACTTTATTTTTCTATCATATTCTAAATATAATTTTATTTATTTTTTCCTTTCTATGGTGCCAAAGATAAAACTCAGGGCCTGCTTGAGCTAGACAAGCGCTTTAGCACTGAGTTGTATCCCCAGTCTTCTAAATAATTTTAAAATCTCTTTTCTTTAAGTCTAATTCCACTCTAACCTATTCATTGAATTTGTAATTTTGATTTTTATGTTTTTCTGTTTTAGAGGTTTTATTTGATTCATTTTCATATCTGTCAAGTCATCTTGAGAGTCTTTTCTTTCTTCATTGTGTGTGTGATAATCTTGTTGCTATTCAAATTCTGAAATCTATTTCAGAATCTGTATCTGAAAAATAATAAACAGAACTGTTCAAGTCTGTACATTACTGGTGGAGTGAGAAACGGCTGGCAGGAGGTCACCTGTCCAGATGGGGGGACATGGGAGGTGTGGAGAATGAAAAGAGGACGTATTACCTATTTATCTCTTCGCAAGAGGGTGTCTCCTCCATACTCAGGCAGGCATGAAGAAGCACACTGAAGTTGTGCAGGTAGTGATTTTAAATTCCTAAGCCGTAAGCTCCTTCCCTGCCGCCTCCCCACTGGCAGAGTCCACAACCTTTCCTGGTAAGATCTAAGGTATTGGGGCTGGAGGAATGTCTCAAAGGTTAAAGCACTTGCCTAGCAAGTGCTAAGTACCAGAGTTGGATTCTCGAGTACCGTATAATCTGGGCGTGGCAGAGTATGCCTGCAATCCCAGCACTCGGGAGACTGAGACAGGTGGACTGCCCTGTGTCCTAGGCCAGCCTGGGCTCCATAGTGAGTTAAGGACCAGCCTGGGCTACAGAGTGAGACCCTGTCTCAAAAAAAAAAAAAAAGATATAAAAAAAAGATCTAAGCTATTGGTTCAGGGTCAAGTAAAAACATGCAAAATTAAGAGATCACTATTCTCACTGAAAAATATACCCTTGTTACTGTTAGGTGGCACTTATAATTCTTTTCCCTGCCTTTTTTATTTGTATTTAGTACCTGGCACATTTTCGTTTACTGTTTTTAGGGGCCAGTTGCCTCTCAAATTTCTTTAACAGATAACAACTCCCCTCATCTTTTGTTGGCCTTCCCTGCTTCAGCGATCTTTCCTTATGTGCATGGAAGGGGCAACAAGGTGAGTTTTCTGGACAGCCAATAGAGGGCGTAATCCCCTTCCTCCAAAGTTCCTGAGTTTTTGCTTATGGAGCGGACCAGAGTGTGGCAAACCCAGCCTTTGTCTGAACCATATTGTGGCCAGAAGATGGATGGCCCATGGATTGCCTCAGACAAAAATAACAATATCTAATTTTTTTTCTTCTCTTTACTCCTTGAACAAGAACGAGCCTCCCAGAATCCCTATATCCACCCCAGTGGACTAGCCAGGGAAATGTGAGAGAATTCTGACTCTGCAGGAATCTATTTCCTCATCCGTAAGCCTGGAATTTTTACTTCCGATCCTCAAACAGATTGGTTTGGAGCCTGTTCCTAGCGATTGTTCAGCCCTCATACTAGAGATTTCTCATAAACTCCTATTTCCCAGCCCTTGGTTGTTGAGGCTATTCCTTACTGCCACAGTGGTGCTATCATGGGATCAGTCCCTTCCCACTTTGCTCCACGCAGGGGTCACCCAGTCAGACCCAGTCTTTCTATTTGTCTTCCAGCATCAGCCTTTCCGCCTCCAAATGTAAACCATCTCTGGCTTCACAGCTCCGCCGTAAGTTAGATACCCCCGGTAGGGTAGGGTGCTAGAAAATTAGATGTGGCACCTCCTCCTCTTTTTGGGTGTCCCGCTCTAGCAGGAATGTAAATACTGGACAAGCTCCCAAAATTGTGAGAAACAGCTCACCAGAGGTCACCTGTCCAAACAAGGGCTGGACATGGGAGGTGCAGAGGACAGAAGCCTGCAGCCTTAGTTATCTATCTCTTTGCAAGGAGGTGTCTCCTCCTCACACAGGCAGAGACAGCACACGCCGGAAGTACAGCAGGTACTGATTTGGCCCTGCCTCTTCACCACCTGCAGCGTCCATAATCTTTCCCGATAAGATCTAAGGTATTGGCTCAGGATCAAGTCCGTCCCTGTGAAGTGACTTTCACCTCTCCTATGGCCTTCCTCCTCTTTGTCCCTAGTGACATGGCCAGGTAAGAATATGCACAATTGAGAAATCTCTGTTCTCATGTAAAAATGCACCACTGCTACTGTCCTTATGTATGGCAGCTTTTTCTCTGGTGTGTGTGTAATCTTTAAAAATAGTTCTTTGTATCACTTAAAATTTTGTTGGATGGGAATTTCTCAGGACTAGAATGCAGTAGGAATATCCAGACAAGGTGTGTTTTTGCTTTTGTCCTGTACTGGCAACAGCAGGGGAGTCCCAACCCTGCATGCTATGCACTTCAAACAGAATTTCATTCTTCTTTTTCCTACTTGCCCGAAACTGGGTGGATTACAGCTCTAAACCCAAGTTTTGTCTTCAAGAGAACATGAGGAAAAGGAGGATGTCTGCAGGATTCCCCTCCTCTTGCTCTAGTGTCAGGGATCAATGGGTGCTGCTTTGGGCACATGCCAATATCATTCCCTATCTATATCAGGAGTCTCTGTGTTTTATACTTTTTTTTTACTTTTGAGAACTTTCCTTTCTTTCTTTCTTTCTTTCTTTCTTTCTTTCTTTCTTTCTTTCTTGTGAGTTCAACAATAAGTTTTTCTTTGTCTTTTTATATTTGTTTGTTTTTTTGATATTATTAATCCTATTTTAATAAGGTCTTCAAAATATTTTTATGATTTCTAGTGCATCATATTGTTAGAAATAAAATTCTGTAATTATTAATTGATTGTTTTGATCTATGGTCATGCTTTGAAACCACCCCTGTTAGTCTCCTGATTAACTCTTAAGAATAATAACTTGTCTACTTCTCAGATCCAAGTTTTTGCTAAGTCCTCTTCCTTCTTCCTCCTCCTCCTCCTTCTCCTCCTCCTCCTCTTCTTCTTCTTGACAGGGTCCCACTCTATAATTGGTTCAGGTTGATTCTGAACTCACTACATAGTCCAGGATGGCCTAAAACTCACAGCGATTCTGCTTAAGCCTCTCAAGTGCTGGGATTATAAGCGTATGTACTTTAACCACTGGGCTATTCTTTCGGCCTTCCAATAGGTCTTCTTATCCAAAGGACATCTGGCCTCACTGAAAACAAGCCTGGTGTCCTACTACTACTAAGTTGGTACCAGAGACGTGACTCACTACTGTGACTTTACCTGACCACGTGGTTTGTAAGCCTTTTGAACCAGTCTGTGGGAGATATTTGGAAAGGTTTGAGGATGTCTGCTGGAGAAGACTTGGAGTGCGCTGAGCTGAGCTTGATGGGAGATTCTAGTCAGAACTCAAAAGACTCAGAATTCTGATAAAAGTGTGGATTGGAAAGGCCAGGCTCAAGAAGTTTCAGAAGGGAAGGAGGACTGTGTCGGCAAGTGGCCTAAAAACTACATGCACTATGCTCTGGTGAAAAATTTGTTGGCATTTTGCCCTTGTCCAGAGACTTTGCCTGAAAGTGAGATTAAGGGCTGTGGACTGATTACTCTGGTGGAGGAAATCTCAAGGTAGACTCATGTTCAAACTGCTACATGGCTGTCGTTTGCAGCTTTTAGCCAGCTCTATGGTGAAGGACAGGATAAAATGGCAGAGAAAAATCATAGAGAAGGTTTGTGAGGCCAGGCCAAAATGGCCTGTGGTGGCGGGGCTAAGGAGCACAGGGAAGTTAAAAAGACTGGCATTGAAAAGAAGCTGTTTTCTTACACTCAGGGCTATAGGAAAGCTGCCTGGAGGGCGTTTTCAAAGTCAGCAAGACCCCTCCCTTCACCAGCTCAAAGGCGGAGAGGCAAAAGACTTTGCTCTGAAAAATGTACCACATGCCAAGAGAGAAAAGTGTTTGCCAAAGATCAGCCACCTGGAGTTCAATCTTCCCAAAACTCAGAGACTTCTGCAGCATTTGTCCAAGGGAGGCAGGTTACCGCTCAAGCCAGTGGTAGACGTTGGCTATGTTGACGCAGTCCTGGCTTTACAGGCTTGCAGAATGCAAAAGTTGTGGGTTCACAGAGGTTTCCACTCAGATTTCAGAGGGAGGCCTTGGAAGCCAGGCAGTGCGCCCCTGGGAGGGCAGTACGTGAAGCTGTAAAGGAGAAGCCTAAGATGCAATGGAAAACCCAGAAATTTGGAGAAGTCAGGAGCACGGATCATCCACTGAGAAAAGCTGGAGGCTGTAAGTGGATCCAACCCAAAGGGGAGAAGATGGAGATCACAGCCAGCAGTGATGACGTAGGGGCAGGGTCACCCAAGCCCTTTGGAGTTCATATCTTGCCACTGTTTACCCCAGATGATGGACATGGGACTTTGGGAATTAATCTTTGCTCTGCAGGGTTTAGGAATTATTTTGGTCCTATTGCCTTTTATCCTCCTATTCCTCCCTTTTGGAATGGAAATGTTCACCCTGTGCCATTTTATGTTGGAAGTGCTTATCTCTTTGATTTAAACAGGCACTCACAGCTGAGAGTTTGCCTTGTGTCTCAGAGGAAACTTTGGACTTTTTAGCAGTGCTGGAACTATTGGGACTTTGGCAATTTTTGAAAAAGGACTAAATATATTTTGTATAAGGAGGGGGCTCTGGGTCTTTTGGGAGGCAGGGGAAAAATGTTGTGGTTTGGATCTGGAGTGTCCCGCAAAGGCCTCATGTTCCTATCGATGCTGCGATACTGCGTAGGGTTGGGAGGTAAGGCCTGGCCGGAAGGGGTGGATGCTTGGGGCTTGACCTGGAGGGGCGTGTGCTGGTTCTGTCCTTCCTCCCACTCTCTCACTGTACCACCACATTGTTCGGATCTCTGCAGCTGGAGCTCTGGCTCTGGCCCTGCCCCTGCTCCAGCCCTGCCATGTGCTTCCATCATTTTCCAGTCGCCCACCTGTGAATGAAACTGTAAGCTACAGTAAATCTTTCTTTCCTACATTGTTGATGTTGGGTATTGAGTCACAGTGATGAAAAGTAACTAAGACAACTACCATGAGATAAGCAGGATTGTTGCCAACTTCTACATTAACTTAGTAGAAAGAAAGTTGTGCCTGAGATAGGAGCACCAGCTTGGAGATATAGTGAATTGACTTTGTTACATCCATGATGCAGCAAGTGCTGGGTGAGAAGTGCAAGTGTGCTGTGGTTTGGATCTGGAATGTCCTCCAAAGGCCCATGTGCCAGAGGCTTGGTCCTCGCTGGCACTATTGGAAGGTAGTGGAATGTTTTATTAGTTGTGTGACCTGGTGGGAAGCGTTAGGTCTTTGGCAGCACGTGCCCAAAGAAGGTGGTGTGATGACAGTTTCTCCGGTCTGCTTCCCAGCCACCACAAAGTGAGCAGCTTGCTCTCCGCTGTGCACTCTCCTGATGACGTGCTGCCTTACCGCACACCAGAACAATGGGGCTGATTGGTCAAGAACTGAAACCTCCCAGTGTGAGCCACAGCACACTCTTCCTCTTTCTAGGTTTAGGATCTAAGACACTTTAAAGCTTCTGTCCCAGTGAGGTAAAACCAAGAAGATGAGACACACTAGGGAAAAAAACCATAATTTATTAAGTTATGAAAGACCAAGACCTAGCCTCGTGGCAAACTTGGTACTGTAAAGAACTAGAAGCCATTATCTGAGCATTCTACTTAGAAAATGGAAGTCTAGCCACTTGGAATACTGTACCAGCTGAGCTAGTTAGGTTAATAACATATTTCTGGATCACTTGGGGGGAAAAAAAAGAATGTGGCTAAGCCTGGAGACCATGATCTGTGGAAATATTATTCATAAGGAGCAGTCTATTCTACCACCTCCCTATCCTACCTTTCTAACGGCCACCCCTCCTTGATGGTTGGTGGGAGGACCATGAATGGGTAACAGCTTCTAACCACTCTGTACTTTCTAAGAGCTGAGGGAGGAAGGGATCATTGCCTCATGTCTGGGGACGCTCCCACACTCTCCTTAGGTCAACGTTAGAGAAAGGGCATTCTGAGAGTGGCTGCTTTAGGTTCTTGGGAGAAATTCGAATCTCCAGGTGCTTATATCCTGGCATTTACATTAATAAAAAAATTCGTAGGTGAATTTAGTAGAGAATATGAAAATTTGAGAAACCTCTAAATTCAAATATATAGGAAGATAAAGATTATCTTTTTTTCCTTAGTGACCTTCTCCTTCTGCTCCAATCCCTGGCATGTAGTATGTATTCTGCAAATAAGCGAAATATATTCTACCAAAATACACAATTAATTTCACTAGACTATACGGATCAACACTTCTATAGGTCTAAAGTCTTGAATAGCAACAATTTCCTTTGGTTTATTAAAAGACAAAATTACAGCAGATTTAATTTAAAAATGTGATTGGTTTCATAATTCTAGATTTAGGCCGCACTCTGTTCTGCTGAGCTGAGAAGAGGAAGTTGGCTTTTTAGACAGAAGAGGGACAAACAAAGCAGAAATAAGTCATACTGGATGTTTCAAAGTTTTCTTGTGATGTTAAAGCAGAGGAGATTTCCTTATCGTGATTTGTCTGTTATTTCCTTCTCTCCCGTTGCCTTGGAAGGTTAGATGAGCCATTTCTTTGTGGGTGTGTGGTTGCAAAGAACTTTGCCGTTGTGAAACCATGACAACAACAATCTCTGCAACCCCCAGTAGTTAGGATAAAATATATTGTAGGCAACCAAGAAAACATAGCATGTTAAG
Source organism: Ctenodactylus gundi (assembly GCA_004027205.1). Classification (NCBI taxonomy): domain Eukaryota; kingdom Metazoa; phylum Chordata; class Mammalia; order Rodentia; family Ctenodactylidae; genus Ctenodactylus; species Ctenodactylus gundi. The sequence goes on along the minus strand of PVKB01000596.1, from coordinate 426,728 downwards.
TATTTTCCATGTTCTGCCTGGAATCCTGAGCAATTATGCAACCCACCTTGAAACCCATTGTCAGGCTGCCCTGTAATTATAAGAAAAAACTAATGATTACTTGCTTGTGTCTGCTCGCTAACCACCTGGTTCTGCTTCTGAACTCACTTGCTTGTGCTGTGCCACTCAACTGCAAAAGAAATGACTGTTCACCTAGAAACAGGTGCAGGACTTGCCTCTAAAAACCAGGCATTGTAGCAGGTCAGGGCTGCTCTCCAAAACTTCATTGTTGAGTGAGGCAGACGCTGGCCAGCTCTTAACAAATGCTTGCTATAATTTGGACAAATTGAGTCAGTGGTCTCCTTGGGTCCAACATTTTCTGGAGGCCCCAGTGAGATTCTGAGACCACCCCTCACAAGGACCCTTCCTCTGGGTGAGCCCAACTGGTAGCTCCAGTACTATGGTGCCCCATGGGGTGCGTGCTGTGAGAAGTTCCAGAGACCTGGATTGCCGAGCGCCCAGGCTGCCTGCGAGAGCGCTCCTGGGGAACAGGGATCAAAGTGAAAGCAATCATCTGGGAAACTTCCAGAGGTAAGCAGAGCCACTTTGTTCCTCTGTTCTGTCGAGATCCCAAAACTCGTTCTGGTGAACAATGGGAGAAATCTGATGAGACCGTAGATTTCTTATCCGGACACATGTGAGAAGTTGCTGTGTCCTCATTTTTGGCTTTGGTTTCTGCTCTGAGACTTCTGATTGTGTGTGTGTGTGTGTTTTTTTTTTTATGACAGACTGTGGCAGATGGGGGGGGCGGGGATCACACTCAGGTAAACCTGACACCCTTTTACAATGTGCCTTGAAAATTTTTTGATAAGCTATACAAATTCTCTAAGCAGGATCATGATTATTCCATAACAAAAGAAAATTTGCAAAAACTCTGTGAGTGGGAATGGCCCACATTTGGAGTTAACTGGCCAGACGTGGGCACCTTTGATCTACAAATTGCGTAGGCAGTGGTCTGCATTACTTTAGGGAACACTGACCACCTGGATCAAATTGGCTATATCCTTCCATGGGCAGAAGCTACTACTAAACCCCCTCCTTGGATGAAACTCTGTATGGTCTGGAATGGCCATGGGTCCAAGATATTGGTAAGTATACCAAAGGGCCCCAAGACCCGTAGGAAGCCCATAGCACCAGTTCTTCAATACCAGTCAGAAGAATAAGCTTCTCTCTTATTCTCCCCCTAATCCTGTGCCCAACTCTCAGTTTGCCCCTCGCCTCAACCCTAACCCTTCCTTCCCCAGACTCCGAAGAGCCTACCACCCACCTCGCCTTGCTCAAACCTCAGCCCAGCTTGCCCTCGTTTCCATTCTCCTTCCCCGGACTTCATGGCCTCCTCATTCCCTTTTGGCCCCAGTAATCCTTTTTCTCCTCTGCATGTGTGGCAGGGCTATCAGTAGAGCTCTGCTCTTCCCCAGCGCAGCAGCAGTCTGTCCAGCTGGACCCTTCATGCGTGTAGTGGTCTGAATCTGGAGTGCCTCCCAAAAGCCTCATTTACCTGTGGATACTCTGCAGTGTTGGGAGGTGGGCCTGGCTGGAAGGGGCAGATGCCTGGGTCTGACCTGAGGGATGTGAGCTGGTTCCACCCTTCCTCCTAGTCTCTCTGTCTGTACCACCACGTTGTGAGGATCTCTGCTGCTGGAGCTCTGGCTCTGGCTCTGTCCCAACTCCAGCCCTGCCATGTGCTTCCATCATTTTCCAGCCGCCCTCCTGTGAATGGACTGAGACCTTCTGAAACGGTAAGTTACAATAGAATTTTCCTCCCTACATTGTGGATATCAAGTATTGAGTCACAGCAATGAGAAAGTAACTAAGACAGTGCTCTTCCCCCTCCTCCTCCAGTTCTTCTGTTTCCGTCCTGCCTCTTCAGGAGACTGTTCCTGGCAGATACATTCATGTTTCCTTTTACCACCACTGATCTCTATAACTGGAAGCATCAGAACCCCCCTTTCTCAGAGCTTCCAGGAGCTCTTCTTTCCTTTCTATATTTTATCTTCTACAACCACCAGCCGACATAGGACAACTGCCAGCTGCTCCTCTGCACTCTGTTCACTGCCAAGGAGCGAGACCACATCCTGAGGGAGGTTGGAAAGGCAATGACAGGGAGCAAAGGCCTCCCAACCCAAGAATTCAGGGAGCCCAGTGCCAACTGTGTCCCTCGGCGTGGTCCAGATTGGGACTACAATTCTGAGGGTAGTAGGAGGGCAGTGGAGAGTTACTGCCAGTCTCTGATGCAGGGACTCAGACGGGCCACCAAGAAACCTTCAAACCTCTCAAAGTTAAAGGAGAGCAGGGCCCGTGAGTCGCCCTCTGCTTTGCTGGAGTGCCTCCTGGTGGCATACCGGGTTTATACACAGGTCGATCCTAGGGCTCCAGCAAATTTGAACGCAATGAATTTGGCCTTTGTGGCTCAGCGGGCTCCAGATATTAGAAAAAAAGATTCAGAGATTTCATGGCTTTGCAGGCAAGGCTAGATCTGAGCTAGTGGAGATAGTCAATAAGGCATACAATAACAGAGATAGGCCAGAAGACATCATGAGAAAGGTTGACAAGGCCACTGGGGTAGCCCTCAAGGTGAGCAAAACAAACTAGGCAAGCAGTAAAGGAAAACACTGGAAAATGACCAGTGCACTTACTGTAAGGAGAAAGGACACTGGAAAAATGAGTGCCCTAAAAGAAAACAGAAGACCAAGGTGCTGGCCATAGAATATGAGGACTAGTGGGGCTGAGGCTCACTAGCTTGGACTCCCAGGAGCCCACAGGCACTTTTAAAATTGGGGACCAACCCATAGGATTTCTGGTGGACCCAGGAGCCACCTATTCAGTTCTTAAAAAACCCCTAGGCTCAATGGGAAAAGACACTACTGTAGTCCAAGGGGCTACAGGAAAAACTCAGACATACTGATGGACCACCTCTGGAAAAATAAACTTGGGAAAAGGGACTGTATTTCATTCTTTCCTGGTTATTTCTGATTGCCCATTCTCCTCACTGGGCAAGATCTCCTCTGGAAATTAAAGGCCACCTTATCTTTCTTAGAACCAGAGTCTACTCTACAAATTGCTCCCTCAAGGAAAAATTCAAACCATTACTTGCCCATTGTCAGAATAGTATCTGCTTCAGGACCCTCAGAGCTCCCTCCACTTGAATCCAACCTGAAAGCCAAATTGCAGGTTGAGTTTCTGGGCCTATAGGTGCAGCCCACCTTTCCTAGACTGGTATCTCATTTCGTACCAGTGATGGTTCATCTAGCCCCAGAAGCCACTCCAGTACGGGTTAAGCAGTACCTAATCAGCAAGGAAGCATGGGAAAGGTTAAAAGTGCATGTTAATCATTGGCTGTCAGCGGGCGTTTGGTCCTATGCCAGTCAAATTGGAATACATTGCTCTTTCCAGTCCAAAAACCTGGCACAAATGCGTATAGGCCTGTCCAAGACCTCTGGAAGTCAATAAGTAGGTAAAGACTGTCCATCTGACAGTGCCCAACCCATACGCCCTCCTCAGTTTCATCCCATCAGATCACGCAGTTTATACTGTGTTGCACTTGAAGGTTGCATTCTTTTGTATACCTTTGGCAAAAGGAAGCCAACACTTGTTTGCCTTTGAATGGATAGATTCTGACAAGGGAATCTCAGGACAGCTAACCTGGACTAGGCTACCATAGGGCTTCAAAAACCTCTCCATCTATATTTAATGAGGCTCTCTACTAGGACCTCCAAGGCATTTCACCAGGAAGCCCCCAGGAAGCCTGCTTCAGTATGTTGATGATATGATCATTGCAGCTAGCAGTGCTGATGTCTGTCTAAAAGCCACCATGATGCTCTTAAAATGGCCAGAACATTTGGGACATAGAGTCTCTGCAAAGAAGGCCAAGATCTGCCAGACAAAGGTAACCTGCCTAGGTTACACTCTCTAAGATGGACAACATCTCTTCTCTGCAGAGAAGAGACGGGCAATCAGCCAGATCCCAGAACTGACCATAGAAGGCAAGTAAGGGAGTTTTGGGAGCCATTGGCTACTGTAGGCTCTGGATCCTGGGGTTTGCTGAGCTGGCCAAGCCCTTTTACATAGCTACTGCTGGAGGGGACTCTCCCCTATGCTTGACTGAAGAAACCAGCAGGGTATTCCAGGCATTAAAGATGACCCTCATTAAGGCTTTAGTCTTGGCCTTCTGGGATGTAACTAATCCCCCCCCCCCCCACTTATTTATCCATGAAAACTCTGGGGTGGCTATGGGGGCCTGGAAAAGGCCAGTACCCTACCTCTTAAAGTGCCTGGATTAAGTAGCTGCAGGCTGGCTAGCTTGCCTAAGGGCAGTGGCAGCCATAGCTATTCTGCTGAAGGAGGCAGATAAACTGACTGTGGGACAAGACATCTTCCTCACCACCCCCCAGCTGGTCGAGGCCCTCCTTTGGGCGATTCCTGAAAGATGCATTTCAGACACGAGACTAGTCCATTACCAAGTCTTACCCCTAGACCACGACAGGCTAAAATTTGCAAAGACCTTGGCCCTGAACTCCACCAGCCTGAGGGTGGTACCTGTCAGCCCCGGTATGTGACTGCCTTGAAATACTTCAAGTGACCCAAGAATTCAACTGGATCTGATGGACACACTTCTACAAAAGGTAGATGAGACTCTGTTCACAGATTGCAGCGGTCACATCCAGAATGGCATCAGGTATGCAGGGGCAGCCGTGGTCACAGGTGCCAGCCACAGGGTATGGGCTAAGGCTCTACCATGGGGCTTGTCAGCACAGAGAGCTGAACTGGTGGCACTCATACAGGCCCTGAGGTGGGCCAAGGACAAAACTGTCAATTTTATACTGTTAGCCGCTGCTCATGTACATGGACAGATATGTCTGGAAAGAGGATTCTGAATAGCTGGGGGAAAGGCCATCAAAAGTAAAGAAGGAAGCCTAGCTCTGCTAGAAGCTGTTTGCCTGCCTAAGAGAGTAGCCATCATTCATTGGCCAGGTCACCAAAAGGACAGCAGTCCACAGACAAAAGGAAATCTGCTCACAGATGAGACTGCTCGCCAGGTGGCACAAGAGTCAGAAGGGCTAGAACCCCTGCTCCCTCTCATTCCGCCTCCATTACCTGAATGGCCTGCATATAGTCAGGAGGAATGTTCTACTATAAAAGAACAAGGAGGGATGGAGGGATCTATGGGCTAGTGGACTTTGCCAGATGGGAGAGTTTGTCTGCCTAAAGGGATGACTAGAAGCTGGCTACAGGATCTTCATTCTTCAACTCATTTATCACCAAAAAAAGCTGAGGGACCTCACAAGACATTGATTCTGGATTCCTCACCTCCTGGAGTCCATCTTGCCATGATATAAGGTCTGTGCACAGGTAAATACCTCAAGGTGGCCCCCAACTCAAGGACAGAAAGATCCAGGTACGATTCCAGGGGAATGCTGAGAGTTGGACTATACAGAAGTCAAAAAGAGTGGGCCTGGGTCCAAATAGCTCATGGTTTTAGTAGACACATTTTCAGGATGAGTCAGAGCACTCCCCACCTGGACAGAGACTGCACAGATAGCAGCAAAAAAGATTCCTTGGTTTGGTCTTCCCTCGATCCTGAGATCCAACAAGGGCCCTGCTTGGTATAAATTGGAAATTAAGGTATATATATATATATCACCCCCAAAGTTCAGGACAAGTAGAAAGAATGAAGAGGATATTAAAGGAAATTTTAACTAAGTTCACTATAGAGACTGGCAGTACCTGGGTAGAACTTCTGCCATTTGCCTTCCTACTCTCTAAGTGCACTCCTTACAAAGATAGTTTCACCTCCTGTGAAATTATGTTCAGCCAGCCACCACTTCTGCTTCTGCGAATAGCTCATGAGTCCATTGAAAACTCACATAACTCATCCCTGCTTACTTCACTCCAGGCCCTGCAACAGATCCAAGACGAGATCCAGATACACATAGAGTGTGTTCTCTCCTTAAATGGCCCATACAGCCATCTGTTCCAGCCCAGCCACGAAGTCTTAGTTTGCTGTTTCTCTACGAACACACTGGAGCACCACTGGAAAGGACCTTATTCTGTCATCCTGACCACCCCCACAGCAGTTATAGTGACAGGAATTCCATCGTGTACACACCTGAAGAAAGTACTGCCAGACTTGATGCCAAGGCCCAGACCTCCAAATAGACTGTATTCCCTGGTAATAGTCCCTTAAAGATAAAACTGACCAGACTGCCTGTACAAAATGACTCCTCTTGTCATCAGGCTGATAACAATCTTACTGATCCTCTGGCTAACTCACCAGAGCAGGCTTAATCCAGGGATTAACCCCCACCAGCCACTCACCTGGATCTGGGAAATTAGAAACACCAAGTCAGGTAAATCCCTCCAGAGACTACACACAAAGGGACCCCCAAATTTCAACATTGATCTCTGTGCCTTGGGTTTCCATCTCATAATGTATGTGGCTGCAGGAGTCCACCCAAGTGCATACGATGTCTCGGGATGTGGGACAAAGGCCCTAGAAAAGCGCCTGATTGGAACCCAGTTCTATGCGTGCCCGTCAAATGGACCAAACCACTGCCAGGGAAATGGCCAATACCATTGTGCTAAATGGGGTTGTGAGACTAGTAGTAGTTGGGGGCAAAATGACCCTTTCCTAACCATTGTCTTGGGCCAAAACTGCTCCTGCACCCAATCTGGGACCTGTAATCCACTCACCATTACCCCTAAACAGTGGGATTATTATGGACAGTCTCCTTGGGATTTTGGAAAAACTTGGGGTCTACGGCTATATGTAACTGGAGCAGATCCAGGGGTATCCTTCACCATTCAGAGGTATCCTGGACTGCCCCTTCCTCCAAAACCAAACATTTCAATCAAGCAGAAGGAGGATCATGGTTTCAAACCATGTTCAATTGGTCTCTGTGGCTAACAACTTTAATCTCTGCCATAGCTGGGCTGTTAACACTGCTGTTTTTGCTAATCTCTCTTGCCCCATGCCTCATAAAATGTATAACATCATATGTCACTAACTGTGTGACTGAGACAAAAATCATGATCCTTAGAACCCATTATGACCCCCTCACTAAGGAAGATGAACTAGAGGTAAAAGTTATAAAGATCTGAAGTCTCCTAAAGAGTCAGTGGGGAATGTAAAACCACTACAAAGAAAGTCTCTGTGTCCTCCCTCATACTCCAGTAATTAGGACAAAATATTTTGTAGGCAACCAAGAAGACATAGTTTGTCAAATATCTTCTATGTTCTGCCAGGAATCCTGATCAATTTTGAAACCCACCTTGAAACCCATTGTTAAGATGCCCTTAACCCCTTAATTATAAGAAAAAAACCTAATGATTACTCGCTTGTGTCTGCTCACTAACTGTCTGGTTCTGCTTCTGTAGCTCGCTTGCTCGCTCTGTGCCACTCAATTGCAAAGCAGATGACTTTTCACGTAGAAACAAGTAGCAGGACTTGCTTTTAAAAACCAGACATTGTAACAGGTCAGGGCTGCTCTCCAAAACTCCATTGTTGAGTGAGGCAGATGCTGGCCAGCTCTTAATAAATACTTGCTATAATTTGGACAAGTTGAGCCATGGTCTCATTGGGTCCAACAGCATGAGAAGTTACATTCTGATTTGGTCTGTCAGGCTGTAGTGCAAAAGGAGCTCATATAAATTCTGCATACCAGTTTCAACCTAGTATGAGTTAGGGAAAGTGAAAAAAAAAAAAACTTGTGAATTGTCTCATAATCTGATAGCTAATCATTTGAATATGCTGAAAGACAATAAGCAAATTAGCAATCTTAGGATTTTTTTGGCCTTTCCTATGCTAAGGTCTGCACAGCAAAAGGCTGAGTGGAGCCTGGATCGGAGGCACAATGACTGTCTCTTTGGGTGGACTCGTGGAGCCCTCCCATGGGTAGAACAACTTTATTTTTCACTACAAACACTTTATATCCTGAGAAAAACAAGGGCCATGCACAGGGGGAACAATCTTAGAGACCTTGCAAGTGATCTATGTGCAGTCTTTATTATGGATGTAACTGCGACTCCTCGGTTGAGTTAGCAGTTTCTTACAAATGCCCTCTGACTCACTTTCTTATCGTAGGGAAATTAGCCTTTCTCTTGTCTTCTGTGTGGAAACCTCTTCCTCTTTCACATTAGAATTCCTGGCATCATCCACCTGAATTACAACGGTTCAAAAAATGTTTCCTAGTCTCACTGAGTCTGGAGCCATTCTATAGAAAAGAACTGCAAACCATCTGAATCCCCACACTCCTAGAAAGCACATAGAAGCAAACCAAATATATAACCCAAACCGTAGGTTATGAATTCCTGAAGTTTAAATTAAAATTTTAAAACTACAAGTGCATGCTATGAGTTTGCAATAGGCTTGAATTTTTTATTATAAGTCATGAGAGCACTAAACTCAGAGTCCTGCATTTTACAATATTCAGGTGTTTGAAGTGAATTAATTTATTTCAATCCTTTTATTTCCTAAAGATATTCTAGAGAAAATACCTAGAAAACAAATTATTAAAAATGGAAGTCTGATACATCAAAACCACCATAGCCTCAAGTGGATATGAGTGTTCTTACAGTTTCCACCTTGTTATTCCCTTGTTCAAAACTTTCAGTGAGTCCAATTACACAAAGGCTGGGAGGTTAATAATCTAGAACCTCCAAAATTTAGCTCTTTTCACTACACAACCAAGAGACCAAATCAGTTTACTTTTTACCTCCCAACTGCCCCTACTCTCTCACTTCTTTTTCTCTCTTTCTTGTAAGGGTCTTTTTATTTTATTTCATATAAGCAAAACTCTTCTTTTACCAAAGAAAATTGTTTTTTTTTTAAAAAAAAAAACAGGAAATTTAGGTGGTAAACAATTATAAGGAAGTAAAAAAAATTGTTGGAGGAAAGATTTATTGTGGCTTACAGTTTCAGAAGATCTCTGTTTGTTCATGGTGGAATCATATGGCGGAGCTGGACCTGGAGCTGTAGGAGACAGAGGTCCTCACAGCACAGTGGAACAGAGAGAGAGACTGGGTGAAAGGATGGAACCAGCACATGCACCTCCAGGTCAAGTCCCAAGCACCTGCCCCTTCCAGCCAGGTCCCACCTACACAGTATTCATAGGAACAAGAGGCTTTGGGGGACACTTCGGATCCAAATCATCACAGGCACCAATTATCTAGCAGTGACAGTCATCTTTGATAATTTTTCTGTGGATTATAAAAATTAATTTTTCTATAGAGAGTTCACTTTTACTGATTGTTTTACATTAGCACAGAACTTGTTCACTAGGGTAAGGATCTAACCGGAGGGCCTAAGATAAGATCCCTGATCCTGGGTCATGATGATCTGGGTCTCAAGATCTACTTGACTTTAGCTTTTTCCTCAGTCATTCCAAGATGTGGTCTTTCTTAAGCCATCAGAGTTCTTTACCTGAGAGGAATTCCTTAATGGAGGATGAGTTCCTCGTCTGGGGCAGCTTGACGGACCTATCCTAATTACTCTGAATCTGCCTAATAGAATCTGGCTTATTTCCCCCCTCTTTATTGAGAAACCTTGCTGCTGGAAGGAAAAAAATGGACAATGACTGCTCTGGCTACTTCCTGCTGGAAGGGGGCGTAGGATGGCAGCAGCTTGGTTGTTCAAGGAAGTAAATGTTAAACCAGGCAGAAGTTTATGAGGAAGAACAAAGCAAAGGGACAGCTAGGGAAGGACCTTCTAGGGTTGAAACAAGCTTCAAAGCCTGATGACATCCTGACTTTAATTTTATTGAATCACACTATAGAGCAATGTTTGCAGTGGAATGTCAAGAATAATTGAAGAAGCAGCTAGCAACTAGTGGATGCTAACAGCTGCGTACTGTTCTGGCTGAGTGCACCACAGCTGTATTATGAGTTCTAGAAAAAAGTTGTTTCTTTTCTTTGATTCATTGATTATACTAGTTATTGTTTTGTTAGACCTTAACAGAAATATGATGTATTTACAGTAAATGGTACAAAGGAGTTGGTGTATATTTTAAGCCACAGACCAATAATTAATAAAATATGTGAAAATATAGCTTAAAAGCACTATAGGAGCTAAAGTTATACTGGGAAAAAATTCACTTAAAACAAAATGGGATGATAAAGGTGAAACAGAAGAAAAAGGAACACAAAACACAGGGACAAAAAAAAAGCAAAATGGCAGCTATTAATCCAACTGCACCAATAATAATATTAAACATGGACAAAATAATACAATCGAAAGGCAGAGATTATCAGCTGGGATAAAAATATTCTCTTTACAGAGACACACATTAGATACAAGGATACAAAATGTTAGAAGTAAAAAGATGAAAAGGATATACTATACAGGCTATGACAAGACAGAGCTGGAGTGGCTGTGCTAAAATCATAAAAAATAACAGACTTCAGACTAAAATGTTACTAGGGATAGAGGAGAGGATTAGCACTTGTTATTCTATAAACTGGTCAGTTTGTCAGTAAGAAATAAAGTTACACACATATATGAGCCCAATAACAGAGCACAATGATGTATGAAGAAAAAACTGACAAATGAAGGAAGAAATAGACAGACTACAAGAGTAACAGATTTTAACGCCTCATGCTCAGTGATGACTAGAACAACAAGGCCAAGAAAAAGGAATAAAACACTTGGAGAGCACTGCAAATCAACAACATGTAATGGACATCCATGCAGCATTCTGTCTGTGGTGGACAGAGTGGAGCGTCACCTTGAGCGAATTAGGGGTTCACTCTAGGGATTGGTGCAATTGGTAGAGCATTGGGTGTCCCTGCATGGGTCACGAAAACATGGCTCTAGGGGCATCTATGTGTACTCCCTGGCTCTTCCTCTCTGCCACTGTTCACCTGCTTTGATTACCTGCTGCCATGACTAAGCAGTGTTGCTCCCCTCGTGCCCTTTGCCATGATGGTTCTGTCTTGGAGTTGCCTAAGCATGTACCTTCTGAAACCACGAGCTACATTATACCTCTCGTCTTTTAAGGTGTGGGTGTCAGGTACTATGTCCCAGCAATGGGAAAGCTGCTAATACAGAAAACTGGTGTCACAGAAGTGGGGTAGTTCTATTGTTGCAGAAACTGGACCTTCAGGATTCCATGCACAAATTCTGGGGGCTAGAGAGCTCAGGTTTTTGTTATTGTTTTTTGTTTTATTTATTTATTTATTTATTTATTTATTTTTTTTTTTGAGACAGGGTCTTGCTCTCTAACCCAGGCTGGTCCTGAACTCACTATGTAGCCCAGGCTGGCCTCGGACTCACAGTAGTGAGTCCAGGAGAGACTTTATGTCCAATCATTAAAAAGTCTGAATAAATTGGGAGAAAATATTAAAAGCAGCAAGAGAATAACAGACATTATTCTACCAATGCAAAGCCATTCAAATTACTTTAGACTTCTCAATGCAAACTTCAAAAACCAGAAGAGCCTGGAGCAAAACCTTTCAAGCTTTAAAAGACAGCAAGTGTCAACCCAGGTGTTGTATCCAGCAAAACTATTGCTGAAAATTGAAGAAATAAATTTTTTTCGTGACCAAGAATACCTAAAGAAATTTGCAACCACTAGCTCAGCGCTGCAGAAAATGCTGGAAGGAATCTTTGAGAGAGACACAGAGACAAGGAGCACCAGAAAACATGGAGGAAAGAAAACATCTAAAGAGAAAGTGTAGCAACAACAAAAGTACATTGGTATTTGAATCATTTGATTGGTATTCTACTAAAACACTACCAGATTTCTCATAATATCTGTGAACTTCCCCATATAATTATTATTTTAATAGTATATTAGTTTGCATAATAATAATTATATTCAACATGAGGAATTGGTACAAAATCTCTAAAAAATATGTATGCATGAATTTATGGATGGGTAGGTAGATGAATGTTAAATCAAATCTGGCAAAATATTAGTAGTTAATGAAATATGAGTAAATAATTTATGAAAGTTTAAAAAATTGTTGAAATTACTAAGTATGCCATTATATCTACTGCTTCATATGTAATATACTTTTGTGATATAGACTTAAGTTCATTTAACATAGCAATTCACTTATTCGGTCTTTGATGTAAGTTTATCCTACGAAAACTGATTGATGTAATGATAACCTGAATGTCTTTTGAATGTACAAACATTTACCTTTCAGTACTTAGCTAAGGCATTTGAAATTTAACTTCTCTCTTTCTATCTCACATTTTTCTAGCCTTATAAATTTCATCGTTATAGTTCTTTTTTAATGTGAATTGGTGGGTGAGACAATGTTAAAGAATCTCAACAAAGATACACTAAGATCCAAAAAAAAAAAAAAAAAGAACTTTTGGCAAATCATCCCAATAAAGAGCTCTGCTGGACCTAGAGAAGAAGCATCAAGAAACGGCCACTGCAGCGTATTCTAGGGGTGGGAAGCTGAGCTACAGAGTGGTGATTTGAGAGGTGAAGTGAATCAGACATGGAAGATTAAATATGTTAAATTTCACATGTTTCTCTGATTTGGGAAACCCAGAATACAGGTTTTCTATAGAACCAAATGGTATGATAGTGGGAATTAGAGGGTTGGGGATGGCGTGGAAGGGCCAAAAATGGGAAGGGATTGTAATGTTGATGTGATGTATATGTGCACAAAATAGTCAAGTTCATTGTAAACATTATGTATCACATCTATATTAATAAAATGGTGGAAAAATTGGGGCACATACATGTAATCCCCACACTATGGGAGGCTGAGGCAGGAAAATTTCAAGTTCAAACCCAGAGTAAGAAATTTAGTGACTTGGCAAGACCTTATCAAAATAAAGTCTGGGGATATAACTCAGTGACAAAGCTCTGGGATCAAAGTCTTGCCTAACATCCACTAGGCCTTGTCTTTGATGCGTAGCACTGCAAATTAAGCTGTTTCACATATAATAACATTATAACAACATATTTCATTATTTCTCTTGTCTTGGCCATGGTGTTATTGTTAACAGATATTTTACTTCTATGTATAATAAAAAACTCACAATACGCTGGTTTTAATTTCTATTTTTAAAAAAATGATTATCTTCTAGGGACTGGAGGAATAGCTCAGTGGTTAAAGCTCTTGCATAGCAGGTTCAAGGCCCTGGATTCTCTTCTCCAGCACCACCTAATCTGGGTGTGGTGGAGCACACCTTTAATCCTAGCACTCAGGAGGCTGAGGCAAAAGGATTGCCGTGTGTTCGAAGCCAGCCTGGACTACATAGTGAAACCCTGCATCAAAAAAAAATTATCTTCTAAAGTCTTTCTATAAATAAGAAAAAATGACTCATAGACTCATTCACATTTACAAGATTTTAATTGCTTTGTGTGGGTTCAGATTTCTATCTGGTACTATGTCTTTTCTGCTTGAATAACTTTCTTTCTTTGTAGTCCAGGCTGGTTCAGAACTCACTATGTAGCCCAGAATGGCCTTGAACTCACAGCAAGCCTCCTGCCTCACCATCCTGACAGCAGGGATTACAGGCATGCGCCACTATGCCCAGTTTATGTGGTGCTGTGAAACTAAACTCAAGAACTTTGAATAACTTTCTTTAACACTTTTTTTTTTTTTTGAGATAGAGTCTCACTTTGTAGTCCAGGCTGGCTCTGAATTCACTATAACCCAGGGTGGCTTCAAACTCATGGTAATCTGCCTGCCTCAGCCTCCCAAGTGCTGGGATTGTAGGTGTGCATCACCATGCCTGGCTTATGTGGTGCTGAGGAGTCAAACTCAGGACCTTGCACTTGCTTGGCAAGTACTGTAACCTTTGTGCTATTCCTCCAGATGCATCTTTGACATTTCTTATAATATGTTTGCTGGTTTTCCTGCTTTCATGTGTCTGTAAAAATAGTTATCCTACCTGTGTTTGCAAAACACTGATGACTGACTAGCTGACTGGATTCTGGGGAACCTGCAGAGAGACTGAGATATTTTGCATAGCCAGACTGTTATGGGTTATCCTGGCCCTTTTCCATGGCCACATCCCACCTGGTGCTTCCGCCAGTATTTTTTTTTTTTTAAGTGCTTTGATTTATCGTTCTCTTTTGTTCTGTAACTATAAAAACTGTATGTAATTGCCACTTGTTGAAGCATGCTATCTGGGGAAACTTGAATTTACGTTCCCAGGCCTAGGTCATTCATAGTTGGCTTCAGAATGAACTATTTCTTTTTCTTTAAGGCAAAAGTAATGTTTTTGTGTCAACAATGTACTTTTTGTGGGAACAGAATTCTATGTTGAAAGCCTTTGTGTTTCTTTGAGTACTATAAAGATTCCATCCCAGCGAATCTCCCTCCATCCCAGGCCTCATGCTTCTGCCACTGCCTTGGACTCTAGGGAAGCTTTCAACCTTGGGAAGACAGCCAACCTCAGCAAAGTGGCAGAGGAGCCTGGCAGAGTCACAGGGCCCTGACAGAATACAGAATGACAAGGTTGCTTTGGGAGGAGGCTCTACTGAGCTTGACTGATGGGGTTCAAGTAGGTGCAACTAGGACCTGATGATTAATGTTATCTCAGTTGTATTCAGATTGCTGGGACTGACCCGTTATCAGATTTATCTTCCCACCATCCCAAAGAACAGGAGATTGATACTGATGCTGGAGGATAGCACTTTAAATTAAGGGAATATTAAGAAAGGAAAGAGATATTTCACCCCTCCCAGATAGCTAACATCTCTGCCCAGTCCAGAAACTGATCAGAAGGAAAAATACCAGCTGCCAGATGAAAAAGAAAAGACAATTTCCTTTCAGATCCCCTCAAGGTAAGGATATGGAGATCCAAATGCTGGCAGTCAACAAAACAGCTCCTAGCAGCAAGTTGTAAAGTTCCCAGCAATGGATTGCAAACCTTCTTAGTATTTAATAAACTTACACCTGTGACATTCTCTCCCCTTAGCACACACATCCTCTGAAAGTCCCTGACTCACAGGGCAGTTCCGGAAAAATGGCCTTCGCCATCTCCCCAGAGCTGGCTTTCAATAAACTCTTTTTTCTATTTATCACAGTGAGTAGCCTCCTTGACTGGAGCCTGTGGCAGGTAAAAGAACCCTTTTTAAAAATTGGCGTAATTAAAGCCAATTTTTAATTTGCTAGTAAAATATTTTAATACATGCAGGAAAGAAGTTTGGGTCACCATGAATTAATTTTTAAGATAATACTTTTGTAAACAGAATGTTTTATGTTGTATAATTATTTTGCTACTTCTTGAAACATTTATGTCTTAAAAGATTCATTTTTAAAAATGTCTCATTGGTACTTGAAAAATAATGTACATTTTCTATAATTATATTTCAGCATCTATCGCTATGCCAAGAGTATAAGATTTACTGCAAGGCTTTATCACACAAAACATGGTTCCTGTACAGCAAATTCAGAATATCTCTAATATTTTTGTCTCATGACATACCAATTTGGAGAGACACGTATGCCCCAGAAATGTCTAACTCTATAATATCACAGAAGCATGCCGTAAGTGGGCCGTGTGAAGATCTTCCCACTATCTAGAGGTGTGTCCCTTAGTGTGTAGCACTGTCCGTCTGAGTTGGGATTGGCAACAAAGTGCTTCATAATTTCAGTTTCCTGCATCCTACCTTAGAACTACTGAGTCACAATTTCTGAGGATGCTGTCCAGGAATCTAATCTTTTAAGATTTCCCTGTAGACAGCCCATCAGCTCTGCCTCTGCAGGTAGTTTCTCATGCCTACTTCTGTAAGTAACATCAATGAACTCACTGGTTTACCAAATCAAACATTGGTGCAATGCTGTTTTGGTCTATCTGCTGTGTCCTATTTGGGGTAAATCAACATTGGTATTCATGTCTTCCCAGAAGAAGTATTCTTGCAACATTTGGCCGAATAAAATCTGAGAACTAATGAGGAACCATCACACCAGCAACTTTTTAGTTTGTGTTGTTATTGTTTTTTTTTTTTTTTTTATCCAAAGTACAAGAAATGTGTACCGTGTTCTGTAAAGGTAGTCATACTCTCTGGGTCTACTCAGGGTCTCTTGTTGTACACATCAAAAATGCTGCTGTATGACATAAGAAAGTTATTGCACATTTGCCCTAACATATCCTAATAGCTGCTGCTATATACGTTGTCTTATTAAATCTTCCCCATGGCAGGGCATGGTAGCACATGTCTATAATTGCAACTATGTGGGACAGTGAGGCAAGAGGATGGAAAGTTTGAGGCCAGCTTGAGTAACTTAGGGAGACCCTCAGCTCAAAAATTTAAAAAATAAGTAAATAAAAAGGGTTGGGATGCAGTGATCTCTGGATTCATTCCTTCTCTCCCCCCAAAATCCTCACTATAATCTTGTTACATGACATAGTGGTTGAATGGTAGTTCTCAAAAACATGGGCACACATCCTATCCCCTGGTACCTGGCATGTCACCTTCTCTGGTGAAAAGGTCTTTTCGATATAATCAGCTTAACAACTTAGAGATCAGTTCATGTCCAGGTGTAATGGTTGGCGCTAGATCAAACCACCAGCTTCCTTCTAAGAAACAGGAGAAAAGGTAGCAGAGACACAAAGAAAGCCTTGTGCTAAAATGCAGAGATAACAATCACATCGCCAAAAGGGAAGGAGCACCTGAGGCCACTGTGACAGGAAAAGGCCAGGAAAGCTTCTTGCCTTGCCCCCACAGGAAGCCTGACTCTGAGATTTTGGAACAGCAGCCTTAAAGTGTAAAAGAGTGAATTTTTGTTCTATCAGGCCACCAAATTTATGATGTTTTGTTATGAGGGCCTTAGGAGACCAATCCATATGAGTTTTGCTATTTCCATTTGCACTAACAGTGCTGGGCATACTGAAATTTTATTACTGTAATTGCCTAGTTCTAAACAATGGTAATTTGATTGGTTCTGCCTTGTAGGGAACTTGCGATTTAAACACTTTTTCTTCTGCTTTGAAGGGCCCATAAACAACAGCTGCACATAGAGGGAGGTTATAATAATTCCCGAAAATTCTGGGTGGTAATCATTCTGGCGGGAAGGGTGTGGCCCACTATATCCTTCACTAGTATTTAGCTGAGTAATACTCATGATCCAGCCAGCAAAAATATGCCCAAAGCTGGAGGTGGAGCTCAGTGCTAGGACCCAAGCCTAGTATGCATCAGATCCTCGGCTTACCCTCAGCACAACGAAAACTCAACAAAACAGATCAAAACAAAAAGTCCTCCCCTCACCCCGCCTAAAACCCACTCCTAATCCCAGAGCTGGGAGCTTGCCAGGTCCGCCCTCGTCCCACCTGAGGCAAGTCACGGGCTTCCCCTGCTAACTGCACTACGACCCTCATTTCCGCTCTCTGTACTCACTGGACTCAGGATAAGAGGACCCAAAGTGAAGGATAACAACAGTGCTACTAACCATAACCCATTCCAAAAACAACCCTTTCAAAATATCTTAAAGGATCTGAAGCTCTACAAGCACTTGAGAACAGTTTTAAATGTAAAGCATAAACACTAGCTTTAGTTCAGACTCAGAGGCAGCTAGGTTGCAACTGTAACTCAGCCATCTACGAGCTGGGATGGACTTCAGACAAAGTTGCTTAACCTCACTCATGAAACACCATCTGGCCTCCAGGGAGACTGCAGGAGCTGGGAGGACTGAAGAGTTCAACACAGTGCCTGGCCTCTAGCAGCCGCTCGCAGTAGTCGTACCTGTCCCTCTCCGCTTTGCTTTACTCCACTCCTGTTCTCAGGGTCTCCTTTTTCATAAATTTAGGTAGATTAATGATAGGTACTGTAGGGGTCATTGGAGAGTCTCTTCGGCTTAACCATTTACTGAAGATTTCTTTATGGTATGAAGCTGCCATTTACTTTCAGCATTGAACCTGCCGCTGCCTGTGACAGTGTTCTAAAAATCCAACGTTAGCTATGCTTTTGTAATTTTGTAACTTTCTATAATCAGGTTGTGAAATGATATCTCAGACTGCCAGTATACTAAAGTGACTCAATTTTGTGATGATTATGCTATTCAAGTAATGTATTTGCTATGTCAGAGTTTGCTGTGTAAGTTAGAATTTATAAATCAGTTTACCGTGGGTGGGTTCATCTTGTGAGGTCCCGCCCACCTCACCTTGGAGCCTCGCTTGTGCTCTTAGCAGGATGTCTCTGGACTCTTGCGATAAGCACAGAGGCTTAACCTCTTCCCCTCCCTGCCTCCATGGGGTCCTGATGAGAGTCACATATTTCGCGAGAATCGCCTACTTCATGAGATTCACATATTTTGCGAGAGTCTCATATTTTGCGCCAGGGACGGCCAGCCAAGAATGATGGCTAGGTGTCGGGTTATGATTGGTCACTATGTATGATGTAAATGATGTAAAATCCTCTATGTAATCTTTGTGTAAAACCTGTTCAAGACTGCTCTTTGAAGACTCATCCAGAGTCCAGGGACAATTCCGCCGCCAGTCGTGCTAACATCTCGGCCATTAATGAAGATCCTTACCTTGCCCTAATTGGTGTAAGGTGGGTTTTTAAATTGGTGTTTGGTGGTCTCTTACTTCTGACCTATAGCACGGCCTTCCTTTTCAGTGATTTGGAAATGTCAAGTGCAGTGGGCATGAGTTGCTCTGACTGGGAACGCTGAACACAGGAGAGGTATTGGTGCTAGGTCATTTTAAGAAAGCATACGAGATCATTAAATTATTGATGATGCTTTTGCTGTAGAGGGTGCATAAATAATATATGTGTAAAGAACTATTTGCTTTTCTGGCCCAATTCTTTATGGACAACTAAAGAGTTTTCTCATGTTGAGATTAAAAAGAACCGACAGCTGAAGAAAGGCCAACGTGGTGCTCATCCGTACAGCGCATGTGATTTTATACAACCGTGTGCAATGCTCTTCCTTATTTTGAGAGCAGAATGAGGCAATGGATTTAATTTAGCAAACAGGAGGGGGAAGACTTTTTTTGTTTTTGTTTTTTGCTTTTGAGGCACAGTCCCACTCTGCAGTCCAGTTTAGTCCTAAACTCACTATGTGGCCCAGCCTGGCCTTGAACTCATGGCAGTCCTCCTGCCTCAGCCTCCCAAGTGCTGGGATTATAGGCATGCACCACCATACCTGGCTTATGTGGTGCTAGAAACTTGAACCTATGAGAGGAGGTAGTAGGGTCATAGGCAGTCAAGGGTAAAGAGTCCCCAGTAATGAAGAATTTACTGGGAGGCAGGATTAAAGAAAAGGCAGCTGGCTATAACTCTGGACAGCCTGATGCTGACCACTCCCTAGAAGTTAGTTAAAAGACAATAGATCTTTAAGGGGAAAGTAGCTAAAGCTGGCTGCAGAACCTAGCAACCAGCCTAGTAACAAACTGCTTAATATGGGACAGTCCCTTAACCACTTACATAATAAACACTCTTAAACAACAAGCCAAAGGGGCAACCCACATTTTTGGGTCTTCCTTCTGACTAGCAGAAGTTTTACTCTATCTTTCTTTCCCCTTTTGGAAGTTTCCCAATAAAGTCCTTTTCTTCACAACCTGCCTCCCATCTTAGCAATTTATTCTTCAAGCCAGTAGAGACAGGAGCTTGGCTCAGAGGCCTGTTGGAATCAGGGCCTGACACCCCAGTGACTAACAAACCCAGGGTCTTGCACTCACTAGGCAAGTGCTCTAACAGCTGAGCTATTCCTCCAGCAATAACTTTTACAATAAAAGTTTCACATTAAATATTACCTTCCCCTTTTTCTCTCAGAAAATCTCCAAATTGAAGTTAGCTTCTATGGATAATGAAAGACCCAGGCTAACCAAACTCCACGACAGGCTTCAGACCCGTCAGAAAAGCAAGTAGGCCTGAGTTTCAGTTTCCCAGAATAACAAGGCAGTTACAGGAAAAACTACAAGTTGCTCAAGGCTGAAGCCAGCCTCGGCCACCCATAAACTAGCCAATCAGAAAAGTTTAAAAACATACATATCTAGCATTCCTGCTGTGGCCTGAGGTAGGGTCTGGAAGCTATAGTAGTCACTAAGGTCTGGAGACTATAGATAGTCACTTTGTACAAACTGACCAATCACTCGCAGCTTGCCCAAACCCCCACGTGGGACCATTGAGCTCACCTTATAATTGGTTATCTTCAAAAAAATCTTAAAAGTTATGATAGGGTCCTGCCAAATGTGATGGACATTCTATGGATTCTGAGTGGTTAATGTTGTTTTCATGAGTCCTGTGTAATTATGATTGGTTTTTTGGGTGATGATGCTGTGCCTATGTCATATTCCCTGTAACCACCGCTTTCCCTAGCCCATAGAAGCTGTGCTTAGCTGCTGTTTGGGCTCTTGGCACGGATCCAGTGCGTTGGTGAAGTCTGAGAGCCCGAGCTTAAGCCTGAATAAAGTTTCCTTGCTTATGCATATGTGCCTCAGTCTTCTGGTGGTCCTTGGGGTCTCTGTGATCTGGGCATAACAGATAAAAATAGTAAGCAATTATTCTTTGAAGTCTATCAATTTCCTAGCATATTATCCTTTTAGAATGCATTATTTAAAAAGGGATGGTGAACCAGGAATGGAACTCACTGGTTGAGTAAATACTTAGTATGCCTGAGGCCTGGCTTCTATCCCCAGCATCAGCAAATAAAAAATTAAGTAGATAGGTAGGTAACTAGTATGGAAAGACTGGCAACAGATATTTGGAAAAGCCATGAAACTCGCCTGGGTTACTTTCCACCAGGGGTTAGCCATCCAGGAGTTGGTAAATGAATTAAAAATTCTGTTTTATAGGCATATATGCATGGGAGGAGGCATAGGGCCCAGAGTTTTCATCAGCTACACAGCCTTGTTGAAGATAAAACCTAGCATTTCTTCCCATTCCCTTTTTAGAGCTGGCTAAGGGGAGTGAGGGAATGAAGGGGTATGGGAGGTGGAGGAGGAGAGACCGGAAGTTCTCTCACATAGTCCTTGCTCCTGCTCAGGGCGGCCTGGTCCTCTTCCCCTCATCCCCTCGTCCCCTCATCACTTTCCACTCTAAAGCCTGGACAGCCCTCAAAACTTCTGAGTGGTTCACCAATAAATCAGAGCAATAGTTAATTCCTAGAATGTAAATATAAAACAGTATCCAGCAATATTGGGAAAAATATGATGCCTTTAAATTTTTTTCCTTTTTGCTCTTCTGGGGATGGACCTCTGGCCTTGCACATGCTAGGCAAGTGCTCCATCACTGAGCTACCCTCTCTCTTTTGCTTCTTAAACTACTTCTTTTCTTTTTTAAAGCATACTCTTTTCCCACATATTTATTTTTAATTTCTACCTCCATGGTTTTCAAAAAGAGCTTGGAGTAGTACATAAGCATAACTCAGTGACAAGCCTCACACGTTTCTGATGAGTGGGTATAGTTCACTTTTTCTGGGAATGAGCAACTACCTTTTTGACAACATTTAAAATATACCCTTCTCAGGAGTTCAGATCTTAAGAGGTACTTGTGTTACACACTTGAGGTGGCAATAGAAAAAAAATGCATGCAAAACTGGGTAGGGAGAAGCGAGTGATCATTGTTTCTGCATTAACTGCATTTTTCTGAAGTAGACAAGGCTGCAAGTGTTTCAGGTAACTTACCCAGTATCTCTCAGTGGCTAACAGGACGAGCGTCCACATCCAGGTCTGCCCGACTTAAGTGCACGTTCTTTCCATGCATTCATTCTTTGCTTCCACTGAGGTACCTTTGCAAACTCCCCTCAAAAATTTCCCCTTAGGCCAAGGTGTAGCTCAGTGGTACAGAACTTGCCTAGCACAGTGAGGCTCTGGGTTTACTCCCAAGCTCTGAAAACATCATGAAATGTCCCCTTCCCTCCCTTTCTGCTGACCAGTGCAGTGGGACAGATGGAGCTGCTCTGGGAAGAAAACAGGCTCTAACTTTTGGTGCCTTCTGAAGGATCTCTGTTCTTTAAGCTGAACAGTAATAAGCTACAAAGAAAGACCCATTTTGGGGCTGGAGGAATGGCTCAGTGGTTAAAGCACCTGCCTAGCAAGCGCTATGAGTAAGTACTAAGTACTCAAGTTCAATTCCTCAGCACCACATAAGCTGGGCGTGGTGGTGCATGCCTGTAATCCCAGCACTCAGGAGGCTGAGGCAGGAGGATTGCCATGAGTCCAAGGCCAGCCTGGGCTCCATAGTGTTAGTTAAGGACCAGCCTGGATTAGGCTACAGAGTGAGATCCTGTCTAAAAAAAAAAAAAAAAAAAAAAAAAAAAAAAAAAAAAAAAAAAAAAAAAAAAAAAAAAGAAAAGAAAAAGAAAAAGAAATGTTTAATGTAGGATAAAATGGAAGTCATTAAAACCATTTTCCTGAAGCTGTGTGTCTTAGTGACTTTCTTGTCGCTGTGCTCAGTGCCCGACATCCACAACTTTGGGGAGGTAAGATTTATTTTAGCTTACAGTTTCAGAAACTCACAGTCCATTCACAGGTGGGAGGCTAGAAAACGGTGGAATGGAATCAGATGGTGGGGCTGCCGCAAGGGCCAGAACCAGAACCAGAGTTCAGGTAACAGAGATCCTCGCAGCACGGAGGAGCAGAGAAGCCTGGGCGGAACCAGCACACACCCCTCCAGTTCAAGCTGTAGCCCAGGCATCCGCTCCTTCCAGCCACCCACCTCCTGTCAACCCTAAACAGTGTCCATAGGAACATGAGGCTTTTGGGCGAAGCTCCAGATCCAAACCACCACACTGTGATATGACCTAGTAGAAAATATGAAAAACAATGAAAACCTGAGCTTCGGAAAGCAGTTTGATTTGCAGTGCAAGATGGTATTTCAACCATCAGGAGAGGGCCACACCAACTTTTTAGTACTTCCAGTTCTCTGCATACTCTGACATTTCAGCTAAGGACAAAGCCCCATCTGCTGAGGAAGTAACCTGCGTGCCGGCTCAGGCGACCCAGCTGAAGCATCCGGCCCCGTGCCTGGCCCAAGCGTGGTACTAAACGCACATTAGATCTTTTGTGTTTCCACAAGAAACACGAGACTCATAGAATTTTGAGGCAGCTGTCTGTCTGAACTCTGCATTTGCCAAATATGCTATATGTGTAATGATGTGGCAGAAAGTTTGGATGTTTGGGAAGGTCTGAAAGACCTCCTCAGTGCTGATATCTTTACAACCAATGCTTAGTTCTGACCTGAAAGATCAGACTGACACCAAACTTAACAGAAAAAGGAAAAAATGATAAGAAAACCAACTGATGACAAGGATGTTTAAATACACCTGAAAATGCCTGGAGGTGGTGGGGTGCATCTAACCTTTAGGCCTGCAAGGGGGTCCAGCACTCAGAAAGGCAAGGTACTTTAAGCACTGGAGTCAGAAAACAAAGACAAGGGAATTCTATTTTCTCTAAGCTGTATTTATGAAGACAAGAATGGGTGTTCACAGTTCAGACTTTTCTAACAGGGTCAAACCTTGACTAACCAGAGAATTCAGTGAAGCAGAATATAATATTTGGAATCTGGCAGTGCTAATTCCCTACCTGGGCTCAGCAGATGTGCATTTACCCCTGCCTGACTGGGCAGGGTCTGTCAGGCCCTGCCACGTTTTCTGTGCTCCCATAGTCCTGTCTGCCTGGTTTCCCCTTGTTGCCTTTTCTCACTTCTTGGAGGAAAGGAGAGGTAGGGTGACAGTAAATGTGACAGCTCAGCTGGCACTGCTCTGTGTCTGCATCCTCTTTATTTGCCCTTCATGCCAGCCTCAGTCTCTGATGCTGGGAACAGACACAGTGTGTTTTGCATAGTTTTGATTTCATAGGAGACTCACGTGGGTGTCCGTGGGCTTCGGATGATTTAAAGGTCTGACTGGTGCAGCTCTCCGACAGCTCTTTGTTTTCACAATCCTTTGCCAGAAGCAGGCGTCCAACTGTGTTTTAGTCATGCTGGCCAGCAAGGTTCAGCGATGCTTTCCCTTGTGTTTGCTCCTCTGGTTGTGTACATGCAGATGCGTCTTTCAAGGTACGTTTCATTTCTGCTTATCCTCAATAACATGTTTGAGCTCTGTATTTGCTCTGTTGGGCTTTGCTGAGCCGACGCGACAGTCCAGAAAAGTGTGTACATGCCTGCCTAGGAAGCACAGCTGTCATGCTGCAGATTAACTGGCAGTTTATTAATTAGGTGTGACCTAGCACATAACAGGGTAGGGTGGAGTGGGGTGGGGAGGACAGTGAAACATGGTGTCAACCATGTTTTATTTTTCTAACTTAAATATACTTATCCAGTTACTGTATCATAAGAATGATGTACTTTTCAATCCTTCTCTGCTGTAGATGTATTCTACCTATTTATTGGCAGCTAAATTTAATATATTTTTCAAAGCTGTGACTTGTTAGTTGATAGTGTTAGTCAATAAACCTTCTGTTTTGTAGGTAACCATCTTTATTTTGGGAAACGCGTCACATCACTTTGCTGAAATACAGCCTAAGAATAAGATTATTCATTTGAAAAGTTAAGACTTAGAAACTGCTGTGAATAAAATAATATTTACATGATTATTTATGATGCTAAGAATGGTATTTTACATTTAACTTTTTTCCTGCTAAAATTCTAGTGTTTCTATGTTTCTGAATGCATCTGTCAAACAACTCTTTTGTATTTCTAAGGTACCAGAAATCAGATCCGGGGATGCTCCACCACTGAGCTACATAGCCCAGTCCCCTTTTAGTCGACTAGTTAATTACTGAAGGAGTGGGGATAGAGTCCAGGGTCTTATGCCACTTCAGGGTCTCGTGTATATATCCCTGGGTTGGGCTTGAATCTGTGATCCCCTGCCTCAGCCTCCAAGAGTTCTGGGATTACAGGTGGGTGCCACCATGCCTGGCCTTTTATTGTTAGTTAGGGTGTTGGTTAAGTGGCTAAGTCACCCAAGTGAGACTTAAACTTTCAATTCTTCTGCCTTAGTCTCCCAGTGTTGAGATTTGTCAAGCAACTCTTCATTTAACGATAAGACTGTTTTCTGTTCATTTCTGCCTGATGAGTTTTTCAGTCCCTTTCACGTTTTTCTTTCAAGGTACAATTTCCTTTTCAGGAAATTCATGGAATATTATTTTTGGTGTCAAATTTGAATTCTGAGGGGCCATGCATTAAATGAGGCATTAACGAAATGAATTATGTTAAGTGAAGGCTAGTAACTTATCCTTAATGCATCCGTAGAAAAGTATGAGACAGGTGACACTACTACCCAGAATTTAATGACTATAAATGCTTTCAAGTACCATTTTGAAATTATTTAAAAAAGATTTCACGTGGATTTGCTTTTCTAAAAATCCTTCGTCTCACAAATCTTCAAAGATACTGAACTTCGAAGCTGATTTTAAGAAGCAGTCTCCCACGCTCGTACGATCGTAGCAAAGCGAACAGTTAGTTCAGTGTGCTCAGTGATGCTTCCGTAGCTAAACTGAGCTGCCTGCAGGCACAAATGTCAGCTGATGAGAACTGGGGACTCGAGGGAAAGAGCTTTCCGTCCTGTTCCACGGGCAAAATGAAAGTTGTTTCGTGACAGAATTCCAAGCCTGTGTCTAACCTCGACGCGTGCTGCTCTTCCCAACATTATTTTCTCTAACATCGCAGTAGCCCAAGGTGCAGCCAGGATAGTTTTTATCTCGGCTAAAAACGTGAAGCTCCCACGTTCCCAGTGTCTGCGTGGACTGAGTGCGCACGGCAGGGCCGGGCGGGGCGGAAGCGCTGAGGGAGGGCGGGAGCGCGCGGCGGCTGGGGGGCGCCCAGCCTGCCGACCCGGAGCGCGCTGCGCCGCTCACACTCCCGTGCGCTTCACAGGCTGTGCCGGCTGTGCGTCGGAAGAGAGGCTCTTTCACCAGCTGTTTTCTCGCTACAACCAGTTCATCCGGCCCGTGGAGAACGTGTCCGATCCCGTCCGGGTGCACTTCGAAGTGGCCCTCGCGCAGCTAGCCAATGTGGTGAGTGCGCGGCCCTAGGCCCTCCCCGGAAGCAGGGCTGGGAGAAGCAGAGCTGGGCCCGGCCGCCACACTTCCGGCACGTGGTGACTAGGGGCTTCCGGGGCTGGGTAGGGGAAGTCCCAGCACGGTTTAGCGGGCGGGCTGCGGAGCCGGCTGGAGGGGAGTTGGGGATCCACCGCGCGGCCCTGCGTATCATTGCGCCCTCGCCCTGCCAGTGCCTCCCCTGTCCTGTTAGTGCTCAGGACGGGGAGCTCAGCACCTTCCCAAAGTCGCACAACTGCAGAATGGGGAGACACAAGTTTAAGTCAAGCCTGCTCAACTCCAATGCCATAAAATACAATTGTGTTGTCTTCCATGTCGTATAAAAAAAGAGAAATTGGTTTTCTTCCGTGTGTGGCTCCATTCAGTGCTGAAGAAGAAAAACAAAAACCCAGAAGCTGAGAATTTGAAGATCTTTTAAAAATTGAGTAAGACCATGATCAGGACCAGGAGTCCTAGCTCCTGTACGTGACTTGGCCGTCTGCCTGTCTCCCCACCCCAGCCCTCACCTGCCTCCCTCATCTTTGTTGCCAGCTGCGGAGGTCCGGGAGGGAGGCAGGAGAGGGGCCTGGTTGTCCAAGGCAAGCAGGGGTCTGGACCACAGGGCCCTGGACAAGGGCCAGGGTAGCTGGAAGCTTAGGCTCAGACCAGAACCCAGGAAGAGGTGGACGCCCTATAGAGGAGAGGGGAGGGGAGACCGAAGACTCTCCAGACAGGGTGCTACAGAGTTCCCTGACACTGCCCTTCACCTTGCCCTGGAGGTGACAGGGGTGATCCCTCTGGGTATACCTGGGGCAGACCTCACGAGAAAACAAGATCAGACTGTGCCAGGTGCCCTGGTCCTTGCTTCCCACTGGTCCTGCCCCTCAGCTTGGCCCATGCCTAACATATGTACTGGCAGAGACTGGTTATAAAAAATTTAAAAAGCCAAATGTTTTCTCTCACCTGCCTGGGCCCCATTCATCCTTATAACAAAAATAAATAAATAAATAAAATATAAAAAATAAATAAACCCCGAATCCAAACCAAACCAAACCAAAAAAAAAAAAAAAAACCCATTTGTTTAATGTCTTTCTTGATCCCCTTCCCGTGTGCAAGAGCTTGGTTCTTACTCAGTGGCTTTGCTCTGGGCTGGAAGCCACACTTGTTGTGGGGGTTGTTGTTGATAACGGAGGCCTGAATTGTGTTTCTCCTGCAGTTGGTGGACTTTAGGGCCACCTCCCTGTACCGCAGAGCCTCGGATCCTTGGTTGATACCCCTGGGGCCATTGCCCCAGATGGTGGGTAGGAAGGAGATTGCTGAGAGTAGATCTGGACATTTTACATTTGGTCACTAATATCAGATTTTTAAAAAGGCATAAATTAAATAAAATGTTTATTTCTTAAGTAACAGAAATCTAGATGTTTGCAGCTCAAGAGATTAGCACTGTTTGGTGTCATGAGGTTAGGGAATTGGCTAACTGTTCTGTTGCCCAGGTTGTGCACTGTACAGCTGCAGGGAACAACACTCCCGCAGGACTATGAGGGTAAGAGCACAAACCAGTGATGCCCAAGATTGCTTCTGCTTCACGATCCTTTGTAGGCAATTTCCTCCCTCGGTGCCGCCTTGGCATCTAGGAAACTGCTGTATTTTTCTCTTCATATCTGTAATGTTGGCAAGCAGTGGGAAGAAGGTGTCGAGACAGGGTGAGAGAGACACATGCTGGATGTCTCTGTCTTATTTAAGGAGCTTTCATAGGTTCCTTCTGACAACTGCTTTCTGTCTCTTCATCCCCTCTAAACTGCAGGAAAGACTTGGGAGAAACAAGCCTTTTTTTAAAATTGAAATTTTGCTGGTTGAATTAGTTTTAGGTTCAGATAACACTATAAGAAATAATAAACCCTGTATATGCT
Organism: Ctenodactylus gundi; assembly: GCA_004027205.1. NCBI lineage: Eukaryota > Metazoa > Chordata > Mammalia > Rodentia > Ctenodactylidae > Ctenodactylus > Ctenodactylus gundi. The sequence goes on along the minus strand of PVKB01000596.1, from coordinate 398,885 downwards.
TTTTCCTGTTTCTCCCACTGATGTCTCCCCTGCTTCCAAAATGTTATTTCTTACGTGAATTTGGGGGATGGTCTTTGTCACGGGGCATAGCTCAGTTGTCTGCGTGTCCCTTCCTGTTGCTGATTGGCAGCCCGTGTACAACATTGCTTAACCATTTGATTTTTGATCTATTTTAAATAAAACTGCTATGATATTTGTGTGCAGGTTTGATACAATTACAAGTCCTCAGATTTCTGGGCTAAATGTCCAGGAGTGCCAGTGCAAGGTTTCGTGGCCTTAGAATGGCTTTGTATGAGCTTGGCTGGCTGCTAGACCCCTCTGTCCTCCTGAAGGCTTCTAAGCCCTCTGCTGCCAGCTGAGCCCCAGCTTGGCCTCAGAGCTCCTGAAAGAACAGAGAAGTATGCCTGCTGCCATTCAGGGCAACCTGGGCACAAAGTGTCCTGGCCTTCCAGTGTAGGAGCATGTCCATTGTCCCTCCTGGCTCATCTGAACTAGAAAATGTGGCCACGTTGCCTTTCTGATCCCAGTCTCTGAATTTATTGCTGCTGCTACAAAAACTGGCCATTTGAAATTATCGCTTGAGACTTTCAGAGCACCTGGGCGTCAAGTTACTGGTCAGTTAAAGCCGATTTAATTCCTAGTCCAAACCAGGAGGCCACACATTGTAAATAGGAAAAGGGGTCTACTCAAAACCAGCTTTGGGGAAGATGGTGAAAATCATTTCTCCAAGTTTCCCATCTCTCTGGCTTGTCCTTGTGAACCAGGGTCTCTTTAAGGATGTGTGCATTGGCGGTGGGAGTATCGCAGGCTTCAGTTTACAAAATGGAAGATTCACAGTCTGTTACTGGGAACGTTACACCTTGTTAGTCTTGTTAACCCCAATTTTGTTGACTGTCACATTTGCATTTGCATCTCTGTTTCTTGCTGTTGAGGAGAGAAGTTTTTAATTTGAAATTATCTTTTCTTCTGGTTGGCACCTGAGATTTTTCCTTTGGATCAGGTCCTGCACAGGGTAGTTGTTAGATAGCTGGGGAGCTTTTTTTTTTTTTTTTTTTTTTTTTTACTTCCTGAAAAATATAACCTTTAATTTAAAATACTGTCCTGACAGTATCATTAGCTAATTTATTTTCCCAAGAAAGAGGTACATGTGATGGTGCTAAGAATGTGGGAATGATACTGTAGGTCTCTGACTATTGTGCCCAGATTTCGGGAGCCCCAGATAACCAGAGAACCAGTCACACATGCAAGAACAACGAGCTTTTATTTGAGTTTAAGCATGGCCCTCAGATGTCACCAATGCTGTGGATCTGTCCGGAGAGCCCAGAACAAAGGCTGAGCAGGATTTTTATGAGGTAGGGGAAGGGGTGGCTACAGGAAATGTGACATAGGGCCATCATCATTTTACATAGAACCAATTGTAAGGACACAGTTTATGATGGCGATGCTGACCACTCAGATGAGGCAGAGTGGCCATAACTTTTGTTACTACCCAATCATGACCCTTAGGAGCCGTTTGAATGTGACCAACCACTCGTGGTGTTTTAATGGCCTGGGTAAGGTCTAAGGGGGCGTCAAGTGATTGGTTAGTTGTAACTGGGCAGCTGTCTATAATTTTTTGGCTTTGTCCCAGGCCCAGGAATGCCAGATTAGTGTTAACTCTTTCTTGCTGGCTGTAACTAGGTAACCAAGTGGCCCAAGGCTATTCTGGCCTTGAGCATTGTGTGGTCTTTGCTACAGTTGTTTTACTATTCCGGAAAGCCAAAACTTAGTAACTTTTAGGGTAAGTTTGAAACATGTCATGGAGTCTGTTCAGCCTGGGCTCTTCACTGGCTGCCTTGAGGAAGGGGTAGCTATTCGATCATAGGGTTCACGTAGTCTGCAGCTGGCTACTCCATGGCTATGGAGTTGGTGATATCTCTGCTTGGGTCCATCTCCATGGACTAGCCCATGTTCTGTGGAACTTCTCCAGCCTGTGGAAGTATATCAGGGGTCAAAGGTCTATTACCAGGATGGTGGAGTGAGGGGATGTGTAGTGGGTGAGCAGCAGACTCCAGCTGGCAAATTCTGGGGGAAGCAAGGGCTGCGTTTTTAGGGTAGCTTCTGGAGCAAGTGGGCTCAGAGCACAAGGAAACCTGAGATGCTACTGAAAGGAGAAGTGTTAAGACAGGGGTCCCCAGCCTCAGGGCCATGGACTCACTGCCCCGTGTCGCATGCACATCGCCTGAGCTTTGCCTCTTGTGTCAGAGCTTCCACTAATTCTGCATTATGATGTCTTAGTTACTTACTTGTTGCTGTGGCAGAATACCTGACGTCTACAATTTACGGGAGGAAAGATTTATGTCGGTCACAGTTTCAGAAGATTTCACACAGTCCATTTATAGGCAGCCAACAAAGGTAGAAGCACATGGCAGAGACCAGAGAGTGGCTCGCTAGTTATTCAGCCCACTGCAGACAGAGCCAAGTGAAGCAGGAGCCAAGCCCATATGTGGAGACTGGGCAAGGCTAGAGCTTTCCTTTCTGTAGCAATGTTTCTTCTTCCGTCCTTTAATCACTCTGGCTGCAAGGTGGGCCCCTTTCCCCAGGGCCCTTCAGTCAAAAACACACACCTGAAAGCTATTTCTGGACATTTCCCAGTTGCAACGAGGGGACATAATCTTTCAAGGTCAAACCTTAAGCACCCACCCCTTCCCGCCAGGCCCTACCTCCCAATAACATAATTTCAGATATATGTGGCTTTGGGGGGACACTCAAGATCCAAATCACAGCAGTAAGTTGTACAATTGTTTCATTATGTATTATTATTTTGTTGTTTTGTTGGGTCTTGCTCTGTAGTCTAAACTAGTCCTTAACTCGCTAAGGAGCCCAGGCTGGCCTCAAACTCACAGCAGTCCCCTCGCTCCAACCTCCTGAATAAGGGGATTGTAAACATGCACAACCATGCCCAGCTTGTTTTTATGTGGTGCTAGAGGTTGAACCCAGAGTCTGTGCTTGCAGAGTGCCCTAACCACCCTCATTACATATTCTAATAATAGAAGTAAAGTGCACAATAAATGCAATGTACTTAAATCACCCCAAGATAAGCCCTGTCCCCTGTTTCCTCCTCAGTGTGTGATAAAATTTTCTTCTGCAAATCTAGTCCCTGGTATCACAAAGGTTGGGGATGGCTGGGTGGGTGCAAAACACACTGAGCAGAATTAGGAGCTACCTTCCCACCCACGTTACCGTCCCCACCTGGAGTCTCTTGTTTCCTTTCCTGGAATCAGAAACATTTCTGGGCTGTGGCAATCAGAAAGACTTCGTGCAAAAGGCTAGACCTATGGGAGCCCTGAAAGTCAGTTCAAGACACAGCTCGTATACACATATGTACATGCATAGGAACTTTACAAAGCATTGAATCTTGATGTGGCATTTTTGTGCATACCTAGAACATGATTTTGGTCATAACCATCCCTCTGTTACCTTCCCTGACACCACCTGTCCCTTAGCCCTTTCTCCTACACACATTTCCTTTCAGAATCAGCGAGGTGGGCCGCGTTGGGAAGCGCTGTGTTCTGATCGCGTATGAAGCACTTCGTGTACTGTCCTTGTCGATTCCTTGCCCCCTTCACTGGAATGAGTAACTCAGAGTTGTTTCTTTTTCATTGTCGTTTTTACTCTAAGATCTACCTCTATTAGTAAGTGCATTCCGATCTAAAAATATTATTTCTTTTTTCTAGGATGAAGTAAACCAGATCATGGAAACCAATTTGTGGCTACGTCACGTACGTGTCTGTCATGTGTCTCTCTCTTTGACCTTGGTACTTGGTGCATGTTCTGTGTTAGTCAGGTAAAACCCACTGGCATTACTCCCTTCCATCTCGATCTTGGGATAGATGTACTACGTAGCGGTGCCCCTCTCCTCATCTCCAAAGCCTGCGGCTTGCTGCCGTGACAGCTGGCTCGATACCCGTTCTCAGGAGTGGGAACGTAGTGATGTGGACTCCTCCTTTCTGGTTTCTGCTCTTCCATCTCTTATTGTCACTTGTGACTTGAGCTTGCTTGCTTGATCTCTGCTGCCCCAGGCCCAGAGGGGTCAGTAGGTAAGCTCAGGAGTGTGTGTGTTAGATTCTAACCATCTGGGTTTATTAGTGACTTAGTTACTTATTCGTTGCTGTAACAAATACCCGACATCCACAGTTTAAGGCAGGAAAGACTTATTTAGCTCACAGTTTCAGAAGGTCTCACACAGACCTTTGGTGGACAGCGGGCAAGGGTGGAAGTACACGGTAGAGACGGGGCGCTGATTGCCCCTTGCACGCAGGTGCAAACCAAGTGAAGGAGGAGCCGGCAAATGAGCTTTCTCAGGAAGAAGCTGTGGCAATGTTTCTTCTTTCCTTTGATCACTTCAGCCTGCCAGCTGGGCCCCTCCTCACTTCCTGGTCCTAGAATCAACAACACTTACCTGAAAGTTATTCCTGGGACGTTCCCCAGTCGCAACAAATTGATACAGTCTTTCCAGGTTAAACCTGCCCCTCTAGCCAGCCCTACTTCCCAGTAACACACAGTTGCACAATGGTCCCACCACATCCAAATATATGAGGCTTTGGGGGCACTGCGGATCCAAACTGTGTCAGTCAGTTGTACTGTCTTTTCTCTCAGTCTTAATATTTTGTACAGATTTTTATAAGACTCATCAAACATGTGAACTACATTTTTAATATTAAAAGTAGGTTACTGCTTCAGTTTGAATTTACTTTGTGGAACATGAAGGCTAAGCCTATAACTTTGGCCAGCTAACTAAAAACCAATGGATACTTATCTAATTAAATATTTGCCAGATCAGCTCAACTATTTTGTTTCTTTTCCCCATGAATATAATATCTCAGCTTTGATGGAAACCATTGTGCTCCTAAAATAACTTTTTATTTCAAAAAACTTTCGAACAAGTGAGGCTAACCTTGGAAGAAGGTTAAGAAAATTTAAAAACTGATTTTTATTTCCCTAGATCTGGAATGATTATAAATTGCGCTGGGATCCAAGGGAGTATGATGGCATTGAGACTCTTCGGGTTCCTGCAGATAAGATTTGGAAGCCTGATATTGTTCTCTATAACAAGTACGTGTGCCTGACAGCCACTGTCTCTTTCCAAAGTTCGTGGGGCAGGCCGACCTTTGGCAAAGGGAGAGTTACTGATGGTGTCTCCTTTACTTTGCAGTGCTGTTGGTGACTTCCAAGTGGAAGGCAAGACAAAAGCTCTTCTTAGATATAATGGCACTATAACCTGGACTCCCCCGGCTATTTTTAAGAGTTCCTGTCCAATGGATATCACCTTTTTTCCTTTTGATCATCAAAATTGTTCCCTGAAATTCGGTTCCTGGACATATGACAAAGCTGAAATCGATCTTCTTATCGTGGGCTCTAAAGTGGATATGAATGACTTTTGGGAAAACAGTGAATGGGAGATCATTGATGCTTCTGGGTACAAGCATGACATCAAATACAACTGCTGTGAGGAGATATACACAGATATTACATATTCTTTTTATATTAGGAGATTGCCAATGTTTTACACCATTAATCTGATCATCCCCTGTCTCTTCATTTCATTTCTAACTGTGTTGGTCTTTTACCTTCCTTCAGACTGTGGTGAAAAAGTAACACTTTGCATTTCAGTTCTCCTTTCCCTGACTGTGTTTTTGCTGGTAATTACAGAAACCATCCCATCCACATCTCTCGTGATCCCCCTGGTGGGTGAGTATCTCCTGTTCACCATGATCTTTGTCACGTTGTCCATTGTGGTGACTGTCTTCGTGTTGAACATACACTACCGCACCTCAGCAACACATACCATGCCCAAGTGGGTGAGGACAATTTTTCTTCAGCGGTTCCCCCAGATCCTGATGATGAGGCGGCCTCTAGACAGGATGAAAGAAACAGGTTCTGATAAAAACCCCAAAGGCCTTTCCAGTAGCCCTACTGAGATTAAGTTTATGAATCATAGAGAGCCTAAACTTCTTAAGGAATGCTGCCACCATTGTAAGTCAGGTGAGGTGGCCACCAGCAAGAGAAGAGTAAATCATCAGCCTTCACCGTGGGCAATGGGAAATGCAGCACACTCCTCGGAAGTGGATGATGTGATTGACAGCATTCATTTCATAGCAGAAAACATGAAGAGCCACAACGAAACAAAAAAGGTAAATGCACGTCTCCTCTCAGATCACGCAGCCTGCATCCTCAGCAGACACAGATCCCCAGGGTGACTTTTGTTTGTAAGGAGATCAGACGACTTTAATCAGACCCAGCTCAGTAATTTCATGGTTATCATAGGCTGACTCGAGAGTAGCAAGGGTTAAATATTGAGGTGAGGTTTGCTCAAGTGGAATCTGGTTAAAATACACATTCAGGACAACTGTGGTCAGTGAAACCGTGATACCTGTTGTAAAAACAGTGGCAAAAAGAAGGGTGGAAGGAAACAAGCTGTTGCAGAGGGAAGGGAGTGGTTTGGGAGCTGCTTGCGGCAGTGGGCGAAGGTTTAAGCTCCTAAACTTGGCAGCTGCAATCCCACGCCTACTCTGCTTGAGGTAGATTTAGGTCCTGATTAAATGAGCCTCAGGAATATTTTTAGCATTCACATATTCCCCTCCAGTGCCCTGAACCTAACTAGAGCACACAGACTTCCCTCATCATCCAAAGAGAGAGCCTGAGGAAGTCCTCCAGAACGCCCGGAAGCTCAGGCCAGGTAGCTGTGTTTGACCTCATCCTGCAGCTGCTGGCACCTGTATCTCTTAATGAAAACGTATTATGAGACCAGAAGCCCACTCTTGGTATGGGAGCGGGGATAGCAGGAATATCTGTCACACAGTGTGCATCACAACACAAGAAACCTTGGAAAAAACTCACCTTCACAATGGAATTTTTTTGTAAGGTCTAGAAGAGGTTTTCCTGGCTTGGTTGCAGCCAGGTAGGGCTCTGAAGACAGAACTGCAGAGACTGGCGTGAAGGTCAGGAACCACAGTGGCACAGCACGTGGCAGACTGTCCAGCCCCACGTCACCTTTAGATCTGGAGGCTTTCCTACTTTGGGTTCCTCTGTTGTGCTGTTTTCCACCCCATTCTGCAGACTTGCCAAGGAGCCAGGCTGTTCAGGGGTGCGAGTGACAAGAGTGGGCCTCTCCGATCAGCTACTTCCTGGGAATGTGCCCTGCAGTCAGGAAGGGTCCTTTGTGACCCAGGGTATTCAAGTGTCTGCATAGCCAGCTGGCAAGCACCGGGGAGGGACATCCATCCATCTTCAGATACGACATTAGGGGTGGCGCATAGAGGACATGCGATAATAGAAGTAGTTCTATTATTTGCTTTAATATACTAGGGAAATCTCTGAAAAAGCTTATTTATGAAGTAGGACAGGTTTCTTGTGGAGGTTTCCTGTTGTTTTGATTCTTAAAAATAGCTTTGACTTTTTGTTTGTGTTTCAGGTAGAAGATGACTGGAAATATGTGGCCATGGTAGTGGACAGAATATTTCTTTGGGTATTTATAATTGTCTGTGTGTTTGGAACTGCAGGGTTGTTCCTACAACCACTGCTTGAAAATACAGGAAAATCTTAATGCATTGTGCTTTCATGTTCAGAAACATAGCAGACACTAGCTCTTCTTACTGTAAGGAAAGGTCAACTCCCCACTAGGCGGCACTGAGTACTAACCGGAAAAAGGAGCTTGAATTGCAAGTAAGGAGCTCGGTCGCTCGCGGCACTCACAGGCTGAGTGATTTCTCGGCTTCTGTTATCTGTACATGTTTGGCTTCCAGGGGCATTGCTGCCAAACTGCGCAGTTAATATCAAGCCACGCTAAAAGGAAACCCTGTAATAGTCCAGGTTATACTGTTGACGAGAATAATGAGAGCGAAGTGAGATGCGAACTCTGGAACTTGGCCCTTTCTGGCATTTGCAGCACTTTGTGAACTGTATCGGCTTTCTCATTCATGTGCCTGTCAACGTTACTTTGTCACACTAATTGATTAAAAGTAATACTCAATATGAGTATAAGCGTTTTTGTTAATCGGCTGGCTGTTACGGTGAAAAAAATATCTGTGAGAATCATCTTGCAAGGAGAAAAGGTTTATTTTGGCCCACCAGTTCAGAGGTTTCAGTTCAGATTGGCTTAGCTTCCATGGCCCCTGGACAGGTGGCAGCCCAGTACATCATGACAGGTGCACGTGGTAGAGGGGCCCGTGTACCTCAGAGCAGGCAGGAAGCAAAGAGTAAAGGTTGGGGTGGGATTTCCAGTGTCTCCTCAGCACACCCAGATGACCTGGGTTCCTTCCACTAGATCCCAGCTTAGGAAGTCTTCCCTTCCTTCTGATTCAAGGGAATAATCAAGTTCTAGATGTATATTTCATCTAGCAGGAAATTTGAGTAGTAGCCCAGCACTTAGCTAGGGATTGCAAGGGTGATAGAAATAGGTTTTCCCACGAAGAACTTGTACCCTTTGAGGAAAAGTTATGTATACAAAGATCTGTCGAACCAAGTATGGTACAGTACCACTGGAGCAATCAACCTTGTATGATTGTTTGGACAAACCTGAAGCCGTCCATGTTGTGTGTCAAAAAAGTGTTGCGTCTCAAGCCTTTTCTCATGAACACTTTGAATTTGCCCATTGTAATGAGACTGAAAATAAAGTTACTGCTTCTGTGAGAAATTATAATCTTGTACATTTTGGAGCAGTTTCCCTCATGGGAGGAAGAACCTTGGGAATTCTGTTTTATTTCATTCTTGATTATTTATTATATAAATATTATTACAACAACTTTACAGGTTTTCCCCATAGCACGGGGGATGGTTCTAAAGGCCTTACATATGCTAGGCAAGTGTAATATCATTGAGCTACACCCTCACCTTAAAGATGCATTTTGAAGCATAAAAAAGAACCCTCTACTTTAACAAAGAATTCATTTCATTTTTGCCTCTCCCCTCTTAGCCTGTGTTTACACACATGCACTTCAGTTTTTATTATTAATACCATATTCTCAAAATAGCACGAGTAACATTTCTCCATCAGTGACGTTTCTTCATATACAGTCTTGAAAGTCGTATTGAGGACAGCGTGATATTTTTGTGTGTGGCACAATGATTTTGTTACCATAGTGTGATTCTTCCTTGTTGTCTGCTGCAGCAGAAGACACTCTGCAGTGTGCCAGGCAGAGGTCTCAAATTAGTTTTTTCTTTTTCTTTTTTTGACAGGGTATTTCTCTTACGCCAAGCTGGTCCTGAAACTCTGTAGCCCAGGCTGGCCTTGGACTCATGGCAATCTTCCTGTCTCAGCCTCCCAGTTGCTGGGATTACAAGCACGTGCCACCAAGAGGTCTCAAATTTGAATGATTCTATTTTGAAGTGTTTTTACTCCTGATCTTATTTGTGACTGTAGTACATATAATTTTATTTTCTTACTGTCAAAAGACAAAATTACAGCAAATTTAGTTTAAATATCTGAATTGGTTTTTGTTTGTAGTTCTGGAATTGGCTTACCGTATCTCATAGGCTAGAATGATGAGTATGATGAGCGAGGCGGAGGAGGCTGGTTTGATGGCTAGGAAAGGCTGAGGGAGGCAGAAGTGCCGGCAAGGACAGACGCTCATTTCAAAGTTACTCCTCGGGGAAATTTGAAGCAGAGGGGACTTCTTTATCATGTGAGTTAAAACTGGCCGACATGGGGATTTGGTCATCATCTTTTCCTGATTTCCCGGAAGATCACACAACATCTCAGCTTCAGCTTGTTGATGTAGAATTTAGCGGGAATGACTCCATTTTGGTTTGGTCCATTTGGCCTCATGCAGGAGTTCAGACTAAACGGTGAACTCCTGTTAATTTTATTTAACATTGTCTTTGAAGAATGTAGGTTCTTAATACTATTGATTCAAGTCAATGTTTTCATTTAAATTTTTTTTATTGTGAAGTACAACAAAATGTACTATCGTAACGGGTTTGGCTGTTTAGTGGTACTAAATGCATTCACCATTTCGTGCACCTCTCACTAGTCCCCATCTCCAGAACTTCTGTAGTTTAGCAAAACTGAAACTGTGCTCAGTACCAACAGCTCTGGATTCCCTCTCCCTGTAGATACTGGCGGCCACCATTGTGCTTTCTGTTTCTATGGATTTAACTACTCTGTGTTACTCATAGATCATAAGTAGAATCACATGTTAAATTTTTATAACCAGCTTGTTTCACTTAACAGAATGTCCCCAAAGTACATATACATGTTGTAGCATGTATCAGGGTTTATTTCATTTTTAAGGCTGAATAATATTTCGTTATTATGTATATACTACACTTCATCCACCACCACCTTGCTACTATGAATAATACTATTTTGAACGTGAGTAAAAACAGCTCTTTCAGAACCTACTTTTAGTTCTTTTGGGTATGTAGCCAGACGTGAATTTGCTGGGTCATATGCAGTTTTGGGATTGTTTTGTGAGGGGTGATCATACTATTTTCTAAGTAGCTGCATTTTCCATTTTCATCTGCAGCTCAGTGTTCCAGTTTTTCCATGTTCTTATCGACATTTTTTTTGTTGTTTTGACTTTTGTGGTAGCCATCCTAATGCATATGAAGTAATATTTTGTAGTGGTTTTCATTTTAATCTTCTTAATTATCAGTATGCTCACAATCTTTTTATGTGATTACTTTCTATCTGTATATCTCCTCTGGAGAAATATCCAAATCTTTAGGTCATTTTAAAATTTGAATTTTTGTTTAATTCTTTATATATTTGGTATATTCTCTCTGAGATATAGATACAAGACTTTTAAGAACTGTATTGAAGGGAAGTGAGTGACTCCTCCCAGTCAGAGGCAAAGAAACCCCATGCTGACATTTTTTTTTTTTTTCTTTTCTGAGCTCTGGAGCATGGACCCAAAGCCCTCACACTGGAGTGTGGACCCAAGGCCTTCACACCAAGCTGTATCCCAAGCCCATTTTTTAATTTTGAGTTGCCTAGATTGAGCTCTAACTTGTGATCCTCCTGCCTCAGCTTTCTAGAGTGCTGAGATTACAGGCCTGTGCCTGTGCCACAGGGCCTGTCTCTATACCTCAGACTTCCCAGGTTTGCTCATAGGAGTTGCTTAACTTTCAGAGGAAAGAAGATTCTACATTCAAACAAGTAAACAAATTAGTAGCATACATTTTAAATGAAGTAATTTTTTTTAGTAATGTAAATATTTGAAAAGAGGATAGTCATGCATTTTTGGAACAAGGAAGCATGGGTAAAAGATTGTAAAGGGACATGAAAGGAGTAAACCATTAAAGATAGTTTTGTTAACTGAAAGAAACATATAGACTGAAAGTGAAAGTATGGAAAAATAGTACTGTGTGTAACTAGAACCTGAAAGCAAGCAGGAGTAGCTATCTTATTTTCAGACATTAAACTTTAAGCCAAAATGGATCAGAAAAGACAAAAGTTGAACACTACATTCTGATAAAGGAGATAATTCAAGAAGAGAGCACCATTGTAGGTATATATACCCCGATGTTGGTGTACCCTATCTTGTAAAACAGAAACTACAGGATGTAAAAGAACAGATAGACTCCAATAAAATCACCCCAGAAGACTTCAGTACCCCACTAGCAAAGAGGTCAACTAGACAAATCAACAAAGAAATATCAGAGTTAAATTATACCGTGGAACAAACCAACACTGAAAAAAAAGAGTACTAACAAAAAAGAATGTTGAGTGGAACAGAACTCAGGATGCAGAGACAACCCCAAACATCCTCTGCCACCTGATCTTCAACAAAACAACCAAAACGTACGTTGGGGAAAATACAGCCTCTTTGACAAATAGTGCTTGGGAAATCTGGTTATCCACATGCAGAAGAATCAATCTAGATTTGTTATATTTCACTCTGTACTAAAAATCAAATCAAAATGGGTTGAAGACCTAAATGTTAAAAACAGAAGCACTGAATCTTCTGGAAGATAAAATTATGTAAAACTTGAAAACATAGGCATGGAAAATGAATTTCTGAACAGAATCCCAATTGCAAAAGATATAGCATTAAGAATCAACAAATGAGATTATACCAAATTAGAAAACTTTTACACAGCAAAGAAAACAACCAGCGGAGTAAAGAAACAACTTACAGAATGGAAAAAAAAATTTTTTTGCCAGCTACTCCTCAGACAAAACTAAAATTAGACTAGATAAAGAATTCACAAAAATAAAATTACAAAAAACCAAAATATACAGTTAAAATGGATAATTAAAATGGGTACTTAAAGTATAAATGGTCACTAGGTTCATGAAAAAATGTTCAGTATCTTTGGCCATTAGAAAAATGCAAATTAAAAGATCCAGATTTCATCTTACTTTGGTAAGAATGATTATCATCAAGAACAGCAACAGAGTGCTGTCAAGGTTGCAGAAAAAGAGGAACACTTGTACACTGTTGGTGGGACTGTAAACTGGTACAACTACTGTGGAAATCAGTGTGGAGATTCCTCAAATAACTGCAAATCGAAATTCCATTTGACTGTGCTACGCCCTTTCTGGGTATCTTTTTTGAGAGTTAAAGACATCATACTGCAATGGTACATGCATATTTGTGTGCACAACCGTATAATTCAAAATAGCTAAATCTTGAACACAGCTTATAAAGAATAAATTAGGGAAGGTTGAGGGAAAATTGATGCACCTTGACAGCATAATGCTAAGTGAAATAAACTAGACACAAAAGGCTAAGTGTTGCTAAATTTCCCTTGTGAAACCCAAAATACAAAAAATTTAGAAAGTAAAATGAGAAAATAGGAAACAGGGATGTAGACTATGTGGAGATGATAAAGGGATTGTCTTGGCTACTTTCCCATTGCCAGGACAGAACACCCATCATTTACAACTTTAGGGAGGAAAGATTTATTATAGCTCACAGTTTCAGAAGGTCACAGTTCATTAACAGGTGGGTGGCTGGAATGATGGAACTGAGCCAGAGTTGGACCTGGAGACAGGGTTCCTCACGGCGTGGCTGAACAGAGAAAGGGCAGAACCAGCACACACCCCTCCAGGTCAAGCTCCAAGCATCCACCCTTTCCAGCCAGGCCCCACCTCCTAACAGTACACAGCATTTGCAGATAGATACATGACACTTTGGGGGGTACTCCAGACCTAAACCACAGCAGGGATCATGAGGTGGAGAGAGACAGGAGGAGATGGAGGGAAATGATCAAGATGAGATATGTGTATGTACCTATTCCCTAAGATGAACGTAATTGGAACTGTTGATCATGCTATGTGAACTTGAATGAATTAAGAAGCGCCTAGCAGTTTAGTCAGGCATAGTTTGGGTGTACCAGTGGGTGACTGATGTCTAGACCAGCCAATGGAAGGAAGAAGGCTCATCCCTGATGTGGGTGGCACCAACTGACAGACTTGTAGCTGGGACAGAATAAAAAGGGAAAGAAGGAAGAAACGCGCTGCTCAGAAGGCCTCCCACTTCACCGTCACCTTTGGACTCCAGTCTCTGGCCTCCTCGAGCACACTAGGAGGCAGTTCTAGGCAGCCTTCCTGGCTTTGGCCTCAGGCCGGTGCTGTGCCCTGGGATCGTGCCTTGTGCTGCTGTCTTCCTGTCTGAGCAGCGGCTGATGCTCTGGCTGTCCTGTGGGGAGTTAGCCCTTTTAGGCTCTTCTGCCTCTGATCTCATAACCCTACATAGCATACCCGCCTGCATAATTTTGCCTACATATCTCCAAATCTTTTCCTTTAGTAAGCCTTTGTTAATATAGTAATTATTATGCATCATATACATATAGTAATACAAATAGTAATTTGGGGGGTAGGGCATCACCAGCAATGAGGTGAGCCAGAACAGAATGACTGATTTCTATAATCGTATGACAAATTGAAAGACATGATTGACCTGCTGGGTGACAGTGACTGGGAAGAACAGCACACTCTGTCCAGAAACGAGTGAGCCCACCAGTCAGCGGGGCCTTTAGATCCTAGGTGCGCCCTCTTGCAGATAGTGTGTCTGTGACTTTGGGAGCTTGCCAGCTGGGGGAGACTAGTACAAATGCATACTCAGCACAGACAACAATGATGGGTGTGCGTATGTTGGTGTGGGTGTGGGGAGCCCACAGGGTGTGCTCATCCCCAGGAAAGGGTCTCCAGGATTAAAGAACTTGTGTATATCACAGCTGGTGATAAAAATGTGTAGGTGTCACAATAGCAGCTGTGACTGCAAGTTAGGACATGTCAAAAGAGTGGTGGAAGGAAGCAGTAAGAACAAGAAATTTGTGATAGGAAAGGAGAGAGGAATAAAAACTTAGGGTTTTTGTTGTTGTTGTTTTGAGGATTGAATTTCAGAGCCTTTAAAAATTAATTAGCTAATTTACTTTACTGTGACCCAGCCAGCATTTTCACACTGAGCTACATCCCAGCCTATTTTTTAGTTTTGATTTGAGACACGGTCTCACTAAGTCACTAAGGTGCCCTGACTGGGGTCAAATTTACAATCCTCTTGCCTCAGCCTGCTTTGATGCTGGGATAAAAAGTCTGTACAACCACACTCTGTTAAGTTAGGTAACTTTAACGGTTTTCAGTAAATTTAGAGTAATATGTCAAGAAGAATCAACAAGCACAACCAGGGAGAGGATAAGAGTGTTTGCCTAGCATGTGCAATGCCCTGGGTCTGATTGCCCACTACCACATTAGAAAAAAAAATTAGCCAGGCATAATGATGCATGCCTGTAACCCCAGCACTTGGGAGGCTGAGGCAGGAGGATTGCCATGCATTTTAGGCTAGCCTGGGCTATGTAATGAGTTCAGGACCAGACTGGACTACAGAGGGAACCCTGTCTGCAAGTAAGTAAGTAAATAAGTAAATGATGGAAGGTGGTATTGCTTCATAAACAGTAGCACTAATATCCAGTGCTGTGACATTGTGTGTGTGGTGTATTCCTCGGACCTTAGAGTGAGATGTACCATTCATAGTACTGATAGATAACAGCATATGCCGAGAGACTTACAAGGATGAGCTAGAGGAGGCGACTTGCGTGTGATCAGGTGTTAACAGTCTGTTGGGAGCTTCACAGAATGGCGGGCTGTATTTGGAGAAGAGGGTCTTAAAACACTGCAGGTGTAGACAGGACAGTTTGCATTGCATGTGCATTCAGAAAAACACTGGAAATAAATATTACAGTAGAATGTCAATGATGTTTGTGGTCAGTATGCAATGTACAATTTCTTAGTTTCCTGGAACTTGTCAATTAAATCCTCCCTAATGTATCTGTATTGTATGTTGGAAAACCAGTGCTACTGTCAATTTTAATTTAAACATTTCTTTTGTTGTACATCTTTTTGTTTTTACTTAAAAATCATTTAGAAACACACCATAATCTGGCCTTCTGCGCCCATGTCTGTCTGTTAAGAGCCTGGGTTCCACTTTGTGTCACAATATGTGAGGCTTAGATCCACTGACCAGTTCGTGGAGATGTGGAGACCTGAGGGAAAGGAGTGATTTGTATTGGTAAAGACCACACCAAAAGCTTGGTGGCGCACATGTCTGTTTCTTTTTCTGCTTGACTTTCATTAAAGATAACATTTAATGTCAAAATATCAGTTTCTCATGGAGAACAATTTGTACCCCAGTTTGGCCTGGTGTGGGCTAGGTGTGGAATTTTAACCCTCACCCAACATCCCCACACGCCCTGGAAGGAAAAGACAACCTTGCCTAGGAGCAGTCCTGGACTCAAGGTGTGTTTAGAGGGATGTGGACCCCCCAGACAGTGAGAGAACGGTCGTTGCTCGGGAGCACTAGTTTGGAGAAATGTCACATGTAAATGCTGGAAAGAGCCAGGGGCAACTTCCCTTCAGTGAGGAGCCAGTGACTTCAGCTGTGGCCCTGCTGTGGCCCTGCTGTGGCCCAGGTCTCTTCCCCTGGCCAAAGCACAGGCTCTATTTGGGCCACTAATGACACAAACATATAAACAAACAAATAGACAAACAGGATCTTGCTCTGTAGCCCAAGTTGGTTCTAAACTCACTACGTAGCCCAGGCTGGCATTGAACTCATGGCAACCCTCCTGCCTCAGCCTTCTGAGTGCTGTGATGACAGGTATGTGCCACCACATCTGGCTTATGTGGTGCTGGGGAATCAAATCCAGGGCCCTGTGCTTCCTGGGCAAGCACTGTAGCTGCTGAGCTACACTATACAGAAAGATGCAGAAGACAACAGCGTGTGGTTTTAAGGACTTGCTTCTGAGCAAGCATCAGCAAGCCATCAGGGAGGACTTGGGACAGGAGCCAGTGCCTCCTGATCTCTCTAATTTCAGGATGGAGCTTGTAGAACCAAAGCAACATGGACTTGAGCTTTGCCATCTCTTTTAAAGCTCCCTTTTCTGGAGTGCATTCCTTGGCTCACTACTGGGACCTGGGAAGCCGGTGTTCTTTCTTCAGATTTAAACTCTACCTCTCTGGTGTGAGTTGTCTTGACATTCCTCACATTAGTGGCTACTCCAAAGAGCAGTGAGACTGAAAGCGTGTAAACGACCAAAGATGATTCTCAACTATAAGAAGGATTGTGCATTTCTTGTGATTCTCCATGTTTTCTTGGAGGGTTCCACCATCTGTTCTCCCACCAGCACTGACATGACAGAGGCAATTTCTTTTATTGTTGCAAATTCCTTTATGACTGCATTTATCAGGGACACCGTCATAGTTCAGTCCTTTCAAATTCATGTCACAGATTCCATTACCACACATTTGTCTGCAAGCATGGGGTATCAGGTCCCAACTGACCAACATCAGTGTTCCAGTAGAACAGTGTTCATGCAGCCCAAAACATCTGATCCCTTCGGCCAAAGACAGATGGACTGAAACATGTTCCTGCAACCTGGGACCATGAGTGACATTTGGACACTGCAGCCTCCCACATGATGTGATTTTCAGCACAAGCACAGAATTTGGCTGAAGTGGCATTTCTCTAGAAGTCCAAGTTGACAAGTTTGGCATCACCATCCTGAGCATCTGGACCAAATGTTTCTCTGCATCACACGGTACAGTCAGTACAATTTTCTTCATAACAGTAGCCCTCCTCAGTACATGTTGTTCCATCTTGCAGATAGAAATTTGTGAGACATGAAACGGAGTCCCCATACAGTCTTGACAGGTCACCTACATTCTAGATAGGTCTTTGGAGTGTTCCAACAGGAGCTTAGGTGCAGTACCTGCAGCATCCTGCTATATCACCAATACTCCCGGGTCAGACTTACAGTCCTTCGTACAAGAGTTTGTAGAGCCTTGGCCTAAGGAGCCACAATCACATCGTTCTGCTGCCTGCACTATTGAGTTTCCACACAAAGTGTGTGATGATGGATGGATTCAGGGTACTGTTTGTAGATCCTTTAATCACTGAAAAGGCACCAGGCAGCATCATTCTTAACTACGCAAGGCATATGTGAAAAGGAACAATTGCTAAATATGTCTGTCACCACAGAGTGTTGAAACATAATACAGGTAGCCGTTGGCTGGCAACTACAATGGGGTTCGTCATAAGGCATACCCAGAGATCTCACAATCTGTTGGCTTCCTATAACAGATAGCAACAAAGAATGTCTTCCTTGAATACCAAGTAGAATTAAAGCATTCTTAGTACATATCTATAAAGTGTTACAGTATAGTCAAGTTCATATGATCCCTCTTTAAGTAGTGTCAAGCCTGCGTGAGATCTAAATTCTTGAAAAACAAAATTTCAATAATATGTATGATAGAGACGCCCTGGCATTTGATAACCATTCAAAGCAACATCCTCTTTGTAGATCATATTTGTTTTAGATAAATAAGATACTACCGGCGACCAAGACCTTGAGACATTCTATCAACTGTATTATGAAGATCCAGTATAAAGTTCAAAGAACTTGCAAGATAGTTGTATGAAAGATAAGTTTCATAGTACATGTGCATAAAGCCTTTTTAGTACCTGAGTGGAATGCATCGTCCTTACTGATGCCTTGGTGGTGGTGTTGGTCTCTGCCTCAGAGAACAGTGACTTTGTTTTCTCCGTATGTCCTAGTCTGCATACAAGCCCTATTGCATCGTTGTCGTCTTTTATCTGAGATGTTCAAATCTGTGTGAATCTTTGAGGGGTTTGATCCCATAGTCTAGGTCATCCAGCTTCATAATACCATTCAGGCCCCCATAGCACAAGTCAACAGTGATCATGGACAGAGGAATCTCTTCCAGGTAGCCAGTCCAGTAACAATCTGGAGCAATGTAGAGAGAGTCCATCTGTAATGATCTTGAGTCATTATTAGCACATTTCTGGACCAAAATAGTCTTTTTCTCCACAGGTCGATTGTATGTCGCTGGTCTCCAAAATGCAGACTTAAGAGATGCAGCCTGATGCCCAAAGACCTTGACCAGGAGCATCTCCTTCTTAGGAACCACCAGAGGAGATACAGTGCTGTGAAGGTTGGCCTTGGGCGCACTGGATGGAACCCGAGTGCCCAGACTGCCGGCGGCAAGAGGGGCACCCTGAAGGCGCCCTGTCCCTCTGCCCCAGTCACACTCCAGCTCAGAGATATTCATCTGAAGAGAATGGCGAAAAGCATGGCTTCCTGCAGCCAGCTCCGAGTCACCAACTAACTGTGACCACTTTTCTCCCTCTCCAAGGAGCTTCAGACAGCAAAGTCCCTTCTCAAGCAGCCCCTGGGTGTTACCTGGGCAACCTGCCCCCCCCCCCCCAAGACAATCAGAGGGTGTGGCAGTGGGTGGGTCTGGACATTGCTCCAGCTGGGATTGAAATGGCTCATGGGTGAGAGCTGCCTCCGCGAGGCTCAGCTGGAAGGCCAAAGGGGAAGACCAGAGGTGGTTCACCTCTCGTTGTATTCAGTATGTTTTTCTTCCTCTTTGAATATAAGAAATGCAAATTATCATCTGTTTAAAGGTGTTGCTTATGAATTCAGTGTAAAGATCTTGGGACCAATCCTCCGTAACTGCCAAAGGGAAAAAAAATTGCCAAGCCACCTTTCAAAGTATTGTATCATCTCGAATTCCCACCACCACATTGGATGTAAGTAAAGGTATGGTTGGTGTGGTAGCTGAAGAGTGAAAACTCAGACCGCAAGTACCGAGCAGTGGGACCACAGTGCGGCAGCACTGGCCAAGGCAACCGGGGCAAGCGTGAAGGCGAGGGCAGATCCTCTCTGCCAAGGAGCAGGTGCTCTTCCTTATTCTTCCCCAAAGCCACAGGGTACGGACGTCCTCACGCAAGTCTTTGAAACCTCTGAGGCCAAAGTAGACAACCGTTTCAATTTGCAACTTTAGTGTACAACTTTAGTTACAATGCAGATGCTTCTAAGAGAACAAAAATGCTCTAAAAATTCATTCTTAAACTACCTACATTTGCTAACTCTGGCCCTTTCCCCACGTCTCATCCCTTATAAAACCCTAACCCCTCACCCTGACGGCATGGTTCCTCCCTCAGCCCTCCTGCCTGCTGTCTCTCCTGACAGTATGTTCTTGTCTAAATAAAACCTTGTCCTTTTATATTATTTGAGTCCTGGCAAACATGTTCTGCCACCTGCACCACCGACCCTTCCTGCACTAGTTACCACATCTGTTGCTTGGTCTTAGGGGACATGAATTTGATTCAGGCCCCAAGTTTGATAATACACCATGCTGATGATATCATCATAATATATCAGAACTGAAGGCAGTTGAAAATGCAGAGGTAGGCTGAGGAACCCAACACAGATGCAAGAGCCACTCAGCGTGGTGAAATTGTTAGGAATACCCTGGGCAGGGGCTGCCAGCAGCATTCTGCAGGAACCGGAGTGTAAACTGTTGCTGTTACCTACACATTGATAACAACAGCAGTATACTTCTCTGCCAGATTTCAAAATCCATCACTCTTAATTTAAGTTTAGTTTCTTTGGGAAATTTCCCAGCAGCTGGATCAAATGGGATTTCTATTCTTAGCCTTCTAAGGAGTCTCCAAACTGCTCTTCAGAGTGGTTGAATCAGGTTTCAGTCTCCAGACAGGGGCACAAGGCTGATGCTTTTGCCAGAGAGTAGAATGCATTGTTTCTGGTCCCATTCCCAATAGAGTTTGTCTTCCTATCCGAAAACTCTTGAGCTTGGCCTTTCTTCAGCATTTCTATCAGTATTCTGGTCTTCTGAGCTCTAACTGGAATCTCCCACCAAGCTTGGCTCACAGCAGGCTAAGGTTTCTCTAGCCGGCATCTTCAAACCTTTCCAAACTCCTGCAAAATAGCTCCCAATGCTTCTAAGCCACATGTTCTGGTAAAGTCACAGAAATTGGTACAAATTTCTGTCTTAGATACTTTTTCATAGCTAAGATATAATACCCAACATCTATAACTTAAGGGAAGAAAGGCTTGTTTCAGTTCACGGTTTCAGGTCTCAGTCCATTCATGGGGGCTGGCAGTGGTGGGAGGGCTTGGTGGAGGCCCAGCCAGAGAGACGCTGCTCACCACAGGGCAGAACAGGGGCAGGGCGACCAAGGAAGGCAGAAGCTAGCGGACATCCTCCCAGGTGCTGTCCCTGGGATCCCTTCCTTTCAGCCAGGTCCCATCCACCCCCTATTTCTTCCTCAACACGCTCTATTTATTTAGAACTTTCTTTTCTGCCTATTAGCAAAGTTTTACAGTGTCTAGTCATTGAAATATTACAAATTTCTTTTTAAGTTTATTATTTAAAGTCACATTTTTACCATTTTGAGTGTAGTGTTTATTGTTTTTAATTTTTATTATTTTATTTTAATTTGAATATTAATGAACCACATTTTCAGTATGCTGCTTACATATAAGTGGGGGAACTTGAGCTGGATGAGGTGGAGCACGCCTAGAATCCCAGCACTCAGGAGGCTGAGGCAGGAGGGTTGCTATGGCCTGGACTACATAGTGAGTTCAAGACTAGCCTGGACTAGAGTGGGACCTGGTCACAAAGAAAAAAAAGAGTTGGAGAATTTGTGCTCATATATGTTACTTTTAATCACTTTTTTCTTCCCTTTTATTCTTTCTTTTCATTCACTCCTCCCACCCCCCTTTCCCACTCTTGGTGTCTCCTTCTCTAGCAGTCCATCACCCCTCTTCCTACCATCTCTCCTGTATTAACATCATTTTATGCATGCAGATATGGCAATTTCATAAGCACCACACCGATCAATTCTTTATCTTTTGTATCTAGTCCATTTCACTGAGCATTATTGACTCAAGATGGCTCCATTTTCTTTCAAATGCTCCATATTATAGCTGTATAATAGTCCCTTGTGTATAAATACCACATTTTTTTGCCCATCATTCCTCTGCTGATGGGCATGTAGGTTGTTTCCCGGATTTAGCTATTATGAATTGGGCTGCTATAAGCATGAATATGCATATGTCTTTATGATATGATGGCTTTAGGGCTTCAGTTCTTTTGGAAAATTCCCAGTAGAGCTATATAGCTGGATCAAATGGGATTTCTTTGTGTGTGTGTGTGTGTGTCTGTGTGTGTGTGTCTGTGTGTGTGTGTGTGTGCATGTGTGTGTGTGGTGCTAGGGAATTGACAAATGGAATTTCTATTCTTAGTTTTCTAAGGAATCTCCACACTGCCTTCCAGTGTGATTGAATCAGATTGCAGTCCCACCAACAGTGTACAAGCATTCTTTTTTCCCATGGCCTCTTCAACAACTGCTGTTTTTTGAGTTCTTACTATAAGGCTTTCTCACTGGAGTGAAGTGGACTCTCAGTGTGGCTTTGGTTTGCATTTCTCTGATGGCCAAGGATGTTGAACAGTTTCTCATGTGCTTATTGGCCTTTTTAAATTCCTCCCTTGAGAAATCACCTTTCATTTAGTTTCTCATTTCTTAATAAGGTTGCTTATTTTGAGGTTTTTAAAAATTCTTCATATATTCTAGATATTCATCCTCTGCTTGAGGCATTGCTGGCAAACATTTCCCCCCATTTTGTGGGCTGTTCATCCTGTTGATTGTTTCCTTTGCTCTGCAAAAGGTTTTTTAGTTTGGTGTAATTTCATTTGCTGATTCCTGTTGCCATTTCTTGTGCCGCTGGCATTCTGCGCTTGAAACCCTTTCCTGTTCCTATCTCTACCAGCATTTTGCCTATTTTGTCTTTCAGCAGGTTCAGTGTTTCTGTTTTGGCATCCAGCTCTTTGATTCATTTTGATTCGATTTTAGTGTGTGGTGACAAATATGGGTCTAGTTTTATTCTAATACATGTGGATGTCCAGTTTTCACAGCATAATTTGTTGAAGATACTGTCTGCTCTCCAGCAAATGTTTTTGGACCCTTGTTCAGAGACCAAATGGCTGAGGATGTTTGGGTTTGTCACTGTATCCTCAATTCTGTTTCATTGTTCTTCCTGTCTGTTCTTGTGCCATGACCATGTAGATTTATTCAGTGTTGCTTTTTAGTATAGTTTGAAATCTGATAGTGTGATTCCTCCATCTTTGCCCTTAATACTTAGGATAGCTTTACAAATTCTGAGTCTTTTCTGGTTATGTATAAATTTTAGAGCTGCTTTTTCCAATTCTGTAAAGAATGCTGTAGATATTGTGAAGGTAGTGCATTGAATCTGTATAGCAGTTTTGGAAGTACAGTTATTTTGACAATATTAGCTCTTCCTGTCAGGAACATGGATATTTTTCCATTTTTTGAAGTCCTCTTCAATTTCTTTATTCAGAGTTTTGTAGTTTTCTCTGCATAGATCTTTCAGTTCTTTGATAAGGGTTATTCCTAAGCATTTTTGTTGTTGTTATTGCGAATGGAGCTTTTTGGTTTCCTTCTTGTTGATTTCATTATTGGTGTACAGGAGTACTGTTGATTTGTGTTTATTTTGTGTTGTGGTTTGGATCTGAAGATTCCTTCAAAAGTCTCGTGTACCTATGGATACTGTGTAATGTTGGAGGTGGGGCTTGACTGGAAGGAGGGGGTGCTTGGGGTTTGACCTGGGAGGTACCTCTGCCTTTCCTCTCAGACCTGGCTCTTTTCTGCCATGGCATAAGGAGCTGTCTTTCTCTCTCTCTCTCTTGCTCTGGTCCCATCATGTAGTTCCACCATTTTGAGCTTCGGAATCTTTTAGCTAAAATAAATCTTTCCTCCCTGAACTTGTGAATGTTAGGCATTCTGTCCCAGCAACAAAAAAGTCACTAATACATTTTGTAACCTGCTACTTTGTTAAGTTTGCTCATTAGTTCTAAGACAGTATTAGTGGAATTTTTGGGTCTTCAATGTAGAGTATCATGTCATCTAAAAAAGGGACATCCTAATTTCTTCTTTTCTAATCTGTATTCCTTTTATTTCTTTATCTTGCTTGACTGCTCTGGTCAAAATTTTCAAGAACTATGCTGAACAGTAGAGTGACAGTGGAAATTTTTGTCTCGTTCCCAATTTCAGAATAAATACTTTCAGTCTTTGTTCATTTATAATAATGTTGGTAAAGGGGTTGTCATAAATGGCTTGAGTTTGATTGAGGTAAGGTCCTTCTATTTCTATTTTTCTTGAGAGTTAATTCTTATCATAAATGGATATTGAATTTTGTCAAGAGCCTTTTTGTATCTGTTGAGATGATCATATCATTTTTGTCTTTTCATCTGTTAATGTGACGTATTGTATTTAATGATTTGGATATATTGAACCATCCCTGCATTCCTGGGATGAAACCCACTTGTCCATGATGTTTGATCTTTTTTATAATTTTTTTTGCATTCTGTTTAAATTTTGTTAAGTATTTTTTGCATCTATGCTCATTAGGGATATTGGCCTATAGTATTATTTTTTTTTGTTGAGTCTTTGTCTGGTCTTGATATTAAAGTTATGCTGGCTTTAAGAAATGACTTTGGCAACTTGCCTTCCTTTTCAGTTTCATGAAAGAGTTTAATGAGTACTGACATTAAATCTTCCCTGAATTTCTGGTAGAATTCTGCTATGACTCAGTGAGGTCCTGGGCTCCTCTTATTTGGAAGCGTTTTTATTACTTTCTTAATTTCACAGCTGGTTATTGGACTATTCCAGTGTTTTATTTCTCCTTGCTCCAATTTGGGGGTTGCTATGTGTTTAAAAAATTGTCCATTTCTTCTAGGTTCTTAAATTTTCTGGAGTATAAATTTCAAAGTAACATCTCAGAATCCTTTGGATTTTGGTGTTGTCAGTTGTAATTTTACCCCTTTCTAGTTGCATTAATATAGGTTTTCTCTTTCTTTTGAGAATTTAGCTAGGGGTTTATCAATCTTGTTTATCTTCTCAAATAAGCTTTTTGTTTCATTGTTGTTTTGTGTTTAATATCTGTTTTTTATTTCAATTTTATTGATTTGTACCCTGATCTTGACAATTTCTTTCCTTTTGTTAGTTTTGGGTTGAATTGTTCTTGCTTTTCTAGAGCCCTGAGTTGCATAATTAGATTATTTATTTGGGATTGCTCAGTTCTTTTTATGTGTACATTTATTACAATGTTTTTTTTTTTTTTTGAGACAGGATCTTTCTCTGCAGTTCAGGTTGGTCCTGATAAATTTTTCTCATAACATTGCATTCATTGTGTCCCAAAATTGATAAATATCTATTATCATTTATCTCTAGGAGTTTTCAAATTTCTTTCCTAATTTTACCTATGACCCAATGTTCAGTAGTGTACTACTGAGTCTCCATATGTTTTAATAGTACCTGTTTGAATTTTTATTTCTAGTTTCAGTCCACAGTGATCTGTCAGAATATGTGGAATTATTTCAATTTTTTGTGTTTGTTCACATTTTATGGCCTAAAATATGGTGTATTTTGGAGAAAGTTGAACGAGCAGTTGAAAAGAATGTATATTCCATTGTTGGATGGAAAACTTTGTAGATGTCTATCAAGCCCATTTTTTTCCCGTGGTGTTGCTCAGATCGTCTATGTCTTGTTGATTTTTTGCTTAGTCAACCTGTCTTCCTGGGAAAGTAGACTGTTAAAGTCCTTCACTATAGCTGTGTTTGGGTCTATGTGTTAAAAAATATCTGGTAGCTTTTGTTTTATGTAGTTGGGTGCTCCACTGTTTGGTGTAAGAATATTTACTGTTGTTAGCTCCTCCTGATGAATTGTTCCCTTTATGAGGATGAAGTGGCATTCTTTATTTCTTTTGACTAGTTGGATTAAAGTCCATCTTGTTAGGGCCACTACTCATGCTTGTTATCATCTACCTGTTGAGTGGAATATGGAACTCCATTCTTCCACCTTCAGTCTTTAGAGTGATGTGGGTCTCTTCCAAGCAACATAGGATTGGATTTTTTTTTTAATGCACCTTGTCAATTTATATCATTAGACAGACTAGTTGAAACCATTGAAGTTAAGAGTTGTAACTGTCCTATAAATATTAAGCCTTGCGTTTGTCCTCATCTTTGTACGCTGACTTTTTTTTCTGCTTTCCTGTTTATTTAAATGTCTCCCTGTTAAATATATACCTGCCTCTGGTTTCTTTGCTGTGCTAATCCTCTCTATTCCTATCTGAAAAACTCCTGAGAACTTTTTCTAGTGCTGATTTAGTTGTCATAAATTTCTTCGAGTTGTCTCTGTCACGGTAGAAGTTCATTTCATTGACGGTTTTAAAAGATAATTTCAAACAACTGTCTCAGTTGACAGTTGCTTTCTTTTAGGGTTGAAGAAATCACTCCATGCTCTTCTGGCTATTGGAGTTTGTGTTTAGAAATCTGTTATTCTGCTAGGTTTGCATTAGTAACTTATTTGCTGTTTTTACTCTGACAGATTTTAGGATATTCTTTTTGCACTGACGTCTACAATTTTTATTATGATGTGTCTTGTGGAACTTTTGTTTTGGTTGTATCTACGTGGTATATGATACATCTCTGTCACTTGCATGTCTGCTTCTTTTCCTGTCTGTGGGAATTTTTCTCTTATGAGATTAAGCTTTCTGAGATTAAGCTTCTTTGAGTCATCTAGCACCTGTAGATAACCATTTCCGTATTGACGTCGTGTTATTTGAACATCCTCAAGGGTTTGGTCTGTGATGTTCATCGTGTCTTCTAGGTACAATGTTCTGTCCTCATTCTGGATCATTTGATTCCCCAAACTTTACAGCGAAGTTCTCATCTCCTAGTGCCCTGCCAGTACCTTTTCGTGTTTTTTTTTAACTCCTTAATGAATTTGTCATTTATTTCTTACGTTGGCTTCTATAGTTCTGCTAGCCTTGTGTTTATTTTCTTCTTGAACTATTAAGTTACATGTTTTTAAAACTCATTGAGGTGGTTATTGTTTGATTCTGTCTTATATTCTTCCACAAAATTGATTATTCTGTCTTTGAAGTTTTGGTGGCTTAAGTCCTCTTGTATTCAAATTTGGACCTTCTGAGGTGGGCTAGGACGTTTGTGAGATGTCCTCTTCCCATTTTTTTTTTTTTCATCGTGCTAATGCATAGTTCACTGGCTTGTGGTGGTGGTTATTAGGCAATCTCTGCATGCTGATGGCTGGGTTACATAGCTGCTGGCTGTGTGCTGCCCTTTGGATTCCCAACATGGAACCTGGGAAGCTGGGAAGCTCCCTGTGAGGCCCTCCTTCTCTGCAAACTAAAGCCTACCTGGGCCATTCTGGAATGATTTTCCCATCTTGATGGTTGATGGCTGATGGCTGAGGATGCCTGCTGTCCCTCTTCCTTTTTTTGTCTAGATGTCCAGTGTTATGGTTTGGATATGGAATCTCATCCAAAAGCCTCATGTATTTAAGTGCCGTGGAGTACCGATGGAATCATGTGCTGTGAAGAGGTGGAGCCTGGTAGCAAGGGGCAGAACACTGGGGCTTGACCTTGGAAGAGGAAGACATGACCTGCAAGGATGAACGCTTGTTCCAACTCTGCTTGTTCGTCCATTTCCTGTCTGCTATGCCATGAGCAGCTTCCCCCAGCTAGGCTTTTGCCACGTGCTCTGCCGTTGTCATCTGCCCATGAATGGACTGAGACCTTAGGAAACTGTAAGCTAAAACATACTTTTCCTCTCTTAAGTTGTAGATGTTGGCTACTGTGCTCCAGCAATGAAACAGTAACTAGGACAGTGTGGGTGGTGTCTGCAGCGCTGGCAGCTTGTGCCCCACAGCCCTGGCCGCCTTCTCCCACGTGCTTTCCTCACCCTTGCCACCCCTGGACGGGTGCTGGGCTGCCTCCAGGCCCCCGGGCACAGTGGTGATGAACGCAGCAGCGGTGGCCGTGCAGACAGGACAAGCTCTGCAGTGCAGGTGTTAGAACCCCATGTAGTAGCACCCTGCAGCCCAGGAGCCTCTGCAGGCAGGGTGCGGTCAACTCAGGGAGCAGCAGCAAGTCAATACCCACGCACAGCAGCGGCAGCAGGACGCCAACGCTCGTTCTCTCTGCCAGACGGCTCGCATGTGGGAGGCCTGGGTCCATGAACACAATGCCTAGCCCTGCCTCCTTTGTGCTGCTTCTGTTGATCCGCGGGATCCCAGCATCCCAGGACTGTGATGCGGCTGGTTTTCCTGCACTGTGCCGTCAGCTCGCTGCTGTGGGTCTGTCTCCTTGGCAGAACAGCGGCCCCTGCCTCCCCGGCGGCAGCCTCGGAGGCCATTCTCCTTATCCTCACACTACTGACCCACCACCAGCAAGCCACCAGCTCTGTTCTCATGTCCTGGCACCTGCCGCAGCCTGCTGCTGTAATGGTGTCAATGGCAGCAGCACAGGAGGATTAGTGCGCATGGTGAGGGCATTGTGCAGCTGTCTACCTCAGCCCAGGGACGATCCGTCACCTTGGCCCCCCAGAATCGAGGGCGCCCCAGAAAACAGCAGCACAACGATACACAGTCACTGCAGGGGCTACAACCCACTCCCCTTTTCTGTCCCCCTCCAGCCCCATCTCAGACAACCTGTGCACAGGAGCCCTGGGGCCGTAACCATACAGCCTGGCGCTGCCTCTCGCGCTCTGTACTCGCTGTCCAGAAAGAATCTGATAGCACCGCAGCTTTCCTGCCAGTGCCACAAACCGCTGCTTTACATGCTTATCCCCAAGGCCCCAGCAGGCAGGGACTTAGCAGCGGGGAGGGTCATGCTACCTCAGCCCACCTGCCTGCAGCCAGCCGATGGGGTGCCTCAGTGGTCCTCATCCCGGCACTGCAGTCCCAGGCCCAAGTCTCCAGTGCCAGCATGTCGCTGGTTGGTGTGGGCCTTACCGCCCTGTCTGCAGTGTCTCATTCTGTGCCCTGTGCCACAGGTTCACTGATGTGTGTGTGGGGTAGAGTTCGCCAGGCTTGTGGTCTGATGTGTGTACTCACTGAGGAGCTCCTCTGGTGGGTGCTGCCCCTAGAGTCCACCTCTGGGCTCATCTCAGGTCCTGGAATTCTAGCGCATTTGCCAAGATGGCCTTTCCACTACCTATCTGCCTCTCGGACTGAGTTCAATCCGAGCTGCTTTCCCAGGGCTCCTACTCCATTGCCTTTTGGGACCCACACCCTTTCCACCCCTTAACAGCATAGGAAATCAATAGATTAACTCCTGTGAGTCACCTTTCAGACATGAGGCTTTGGGGGACATTCAAGATCCAAACCAGGACAATCGCTAAAACATATGATGAAAGGCTTTCCTTCAATAGAAGGTTGTGCCACGTGTCATTCGTTAGGCCAACAGACACCTTTCTCTTTTCCCAGGTCAGAACCTGGTGCACTGGGGAGATAGGACGTACTTGAGAGACTTTTCACTGACTTACACCATAATCACTTGATTATATCTCAACTGTTGAATCATTGCATCGACTATGAAAAATAGTGTGACGTCAAGAATCAAGATATTGGTGTGAAGCCTGGCTCATTTATCCCTAGAGCAATCACTACTTACTTCCAAAAACTTACTGGTAGTACAAATACTTATTTAAATTCATTATAATTTATTGTAATGATTAAAGCAATGCATCCAAGCATAAATACTAAATGGCAAACGTTGTGAATAGGAGGTCAAACCACAGCAGTCTACAGGATCAATACTTACACATGGTTTGTGAAGTATGCAGCCTGCAGCTGCACCACCTGGAACTTACAGCAGAAGCCAGTGAGAGTCACCCTACAATAAGCCGACAAGGTTAGGACCGCAGAATTTTCAGATGCAATGAGATAGTACACCCACTTGAGAGAAAATTACTGGGTATGACATTACTGCGTATGACATTAATTGAAATTTCTGCTATGACTGCGTGATAAGTAATAGACAAGAAGAGAGGGAAAATGGCATAGGAAAAGGCAACAGCAAGTCAGAGCCACGCTGGGGTCTGCCGGAAAGATAGCTGAACAATGATCTAGCAAAGTGGAAGAGTAGAGGATCTTGGAGACCAAGAAAGAGCTGCCAGGAAGGCCAGAAAGACAGGCAGAGATGAGAACCAAACAGTCTGGAGTCTAACCCAAGCTCCTGTGGAGGGGCACTGCTGTCCCTGAACAGGGATTCCTGGGGAGGGCCTGCAGGTGGGCAGCGCCGGCCTCCGGTGCAGCCCCGCTGCAAAGTCCTGCAGGGTTTTACTCTCACCATCACTGTGTTTGCTCAGCCGGCTAGGGTTTGAGAAGAAATTCATGGCAGCGCCTGCAGTATTTGGGGTGACAGAATAAGAAGCCATCTGGTAAAGGGCTTTTCTTTTTATAACTGAGAGATTCTGGGAATCAGGAGTCAAGGAATAGCCACACTTCAGGGTGTCTGGGGTTACCCGAGCACAGTGGCTCGCTGAGGGAGACAGTTGTGGAGAGAGGAAGGAAGCAGCGGCAGTAGCACTTCAAGCAGCAGAAAACACAGCTGCAGCAGCACTGCCGGGAGGAGCCTGGAGGCTCAAGGTAAGGGGCCAAAGGCAGTGGCCTCTTCTCTCATCTGACCACACGAAGAGGGACGGGCTTCGACTTGCACATTTGCCACTCCGATGCTGTGTGCATGCAGGAGCCTCTGCAGCGAGGGGCCCCTTGTGAGCCTGCAGGCTGCAAAGCTAGTCAGGGATGGCAGCAGCTCCAAGATGCACAGAAGGACTCAGAAGGACAATAGACACACGCGGAGAGACTTCGGAGCCTCACTATCACGAATAGTGTCAATCTGACATAAAAACCAACGCTTAAGTATATGAACTAAACCACACCATGGAGCAAATGTACTCAACAAACATCTACAGTGTTTTACTTAACAAGAGAATAATTTTGTCTCTTCAAAAGCATGACTCCAGTGACTGAAAGACTGTGGGCTAGGCCCTACTTTTTAAAGGCTCTACCACCTCCCGATAGCTCCAAGCTGGGGGTTCCTCTTAACACAGTGGCTTTCTCTGGGGGATATTTACCCCAAATTTTTAGTTTCTTCTGTCAGGAAAAATCACACAAGAAAGACCAAGGTGGGGTAGAAGGAGGAAACAGTTGGACAAGGAAGAGAGAAGAAGGCCTTGGGAAGTGGGACAGGGAGAGTAGGAAATTGTGGAGCTGCCATTCAGAGCTCAAGAGCGTCTGTTTGGGATGTTCTCACTCAGCCTCAACCTCCCCAGGCTCTCTGTGTGTCACGAGGGACCAGGTGACAAGACCAAGGGCAGCTCATCTGAGCACTTCCTGGAATTACCATCTCAGGGCTTCAGCAGCCCCTAGCTGCTGTGGACTGAATGTGTCTATCTTAAATTCACACATTAACATTGTAACTTCCAATACAATAGTGTTAGGAGGCCAGGCCTTTGGGGAGTGATTGTAAGGGTGGGGACCTTATGAATGGGTCTGGTCCCCCTATAAAAGAGTCTCTTCCCTATGTGAAGGCTGCAGAAACGCACTAGCCATCTGTGACTCAGGAAGCGCCCTTATCAGATGCCAGTGCTGCTAGTAACTTGACCTCAGACCGCCCAGCCTTCAGGCCTGTGAGAAGTGCATAAGCCTAGGTTGCTTTTGCTATAGCAGCCTGAATGGGCCAAGAAACTGCTTGTTCTCAGCTGGAGATTCTGTTGTTGCCACTTTATACACACATACAATTTCAATTTAGTGTCTAGAAATGCCTACAGGGTGTATTGGTGGTCACAATGACTAGCGATGCTATTGCTGTTTAGGACCTGGGAGCTAAGAATTCTCAGCACCCAGCAACACGTGGGGCAGTCCAATGTAGAATTTTCCATGTCAAAATGACCATAAGACTCCCCCAGTCTCCACAGTAAGAAGTTGTAACAGTTTTGAGGATATTTATCTGAGGAAAAGCCTTTTGAAGGTATTTGCTAAACAGGCTGGTGGAGGTGCAGTCACCATACCCTCGGTGTGTACTTCTTGGTGGCCAGAGCATCCATCTTCTAGGGTGGGTCATTTCCCACTCTTCTTTTGTCCCTCTAAGGATAGAATTTTGCAGGTGAAGACAACTTTTATCCTTTATAAATACGATGATTATAGTACCGTCCTCACTAGGCTGGTTTTATAAGGTCACCTGAGTCAAGCATAAGAATTTTTTAATTATTATTTCTATTTGGATGCCTCAGTCTTGTACTTGGCTGGATTTCCTCTCCTCATCCAGAGTTAAGATTATCCCTTGAGCACCTGGTGGGCATGTCTCATCCTACAACAGGCTAGCTGACTCCTTTGCAAAGGTAACCTAGCCTGACACTAAAGTAGCCTATGTTCATGGACAGACTACTGCTCTCTGCTGATCTACCCAAATCTAGATTGTGTCCATGAGGAAAAGGCATAGCATCACTTTGGTCTGCATTATTATTTTAATGACATACTGAACAAAAAGTCTTCACACCAAGACAAAATACTTCCCACATTATACAGAAATAGTAGTCGCCACAGCTGGTAATTAAAATTAATTCATTTTAATACATTACAGAAAGTGCACCAAAGAAAAACTGACATAATCAGAAGGTCATCCCAGCATGGTACTAAAATGTGACAGGTTTCCAATGTGGTGCTTACACATCATCTTTAACGGGACTGAGGCCGTAGGTTAGAGTCTTTATAATTTTGCTATGTGCCATGGCCACATAGACCACAGAATTTACCAGTGGGTACAGTGGAGAGCTCAAACCATCATTACTTTCACATGGGGACCAATGTTAAGCGAGAGCTGGCGGGTATGTGTCCCCACGTGGCACAGTGCGAACCCACACTGCCACCTGACATGTTCTCCCAAAAATACCGAACTAGAATTATAGTTAGTGTTACAATTGTTAATTTCAGATTACAAGAAATGTAATAGGATAGCAAGCTAACTGACGCCGAAAGGGAGCAACCAGCGATGCCCAGAAGGAGAGCCAAGATGGGGACAGCAGCTCTGGTCCTTCCAACAACTCAGTGCTGAGAAAGCAACTGAAAGACAGTAGATAGCAGCGCAGCGTGGTCCTGCACTGCGTGAAGCCTATCGCAGACAAGCGATTATTGGATTAAGCCATTGCAGAGAGGTTTTGAGTATTTCTAACACTTTAGAATATCTTGGTTTAAGAAAAAAAATTAAAGTGCACATAAAATGATACACAAACTGAGCTACAGAGGCTGGCAGCAGCTGAGCAAAAGCACAAATTGGTCCCCATTCTAAACACCCAACTGGAGCTTCTGGCATCTGGTTTAATTAATCAGGAAGTATTAAATAAGCCTTAACTCTGTGCTCTGCTTTATTAGGTGCCTTGGGAATCTACTCGCAGATGTGACGGCATAGTTAAAAGATGAGGTTCATTTAAGAAAACAATCAAGAACAACTGTATGGATTTTTTTCGCGAATTAAAAAAAAAGAACAACTGTGTGTTAGGCCGTGCAGTACACACAGACAGCACCCCTGGCTTCTGGAGTCAGGCAGCGGAGGTGGGGTTGCCGCATGTGCTCTGCAAGGGCTGGGACATGAGCAGAGACCTGTGGGAGGAGGACGACCCAGGGAGGGCTCTGGGTGTCCCATGTGCCGACGCACGTGGGCCTTGTGGACTTTTTGCAGCATCTATTTGTTGGGATTAGCTGCCAACTTTTGTCCACAAAATTTTCTTGCTTAAATGTAAAATTAAAGTTTGTTTTAATATTGTCTTTTCCAAACACTCTCCTATAGTCATTATAACATATAGGTATGAATTCTTTTCCACATTTGGAGCTGTTCTAGAGTTCTTCCACCTTAGTTACAATGAGACATATGTTGGGTGAGTGTGCACTTGTGCGTGCACATTCACTTTGCAAAACAGGGATTGAATCCAGGGCCTTTGCATTGACCTGTATCTCCAGCCCCTTTTTATTATTTGACATGAGTATCGCTAAGTCAAGTTACCAGCTAGGCTCAAACTTGTGATTAGCCTGTCACAGCCTCTCAGAGTACTAGGATGACAATCCAATGCCACCAGGCCCAGGTAATAATAGTTTAATCCTGTCTGTATTTGCGTCTGATCAGAAAGAGGCTTGCTGTAGAAAATGTTTCAGGCTGATATTTTTTAAAATTTGAAACCGAACTCAGATCTAAACCCATTTTTGTAAGATTCGTATTGTCTTTTACCTAGTAAACTAATGGATTAAATTTAAGGAATATTATTAGAGCCAGCAGTATTCTCAATAAAAGAAAAACACTAATTGTTTCCCCTTTTCATTCACAATCACATCAAGACACAAGGTAAGAAATCCTTGATTTTCATCATAACGTATTTCTGCAAATCCTGTCCTAAGGGTAACCAGATTGTATAAGCCTGGTGGCTTAGAAGTTGTGAAAGTTCAATGATATGACTCCAAAATGTAGGCTCTTAGAGCACAGCAGAGCTTTAAAGGTCACAAGCTATCACCTCCATAATAATAATGACCACGAAACCAAAACCCATGTAGGATAGGTAGCTGTTCTCAGGCCCCAGAGCCACATAACCAGTTGACGCCCAGGGGAGAACCCAGGAGTCTTAGTGCCACAGTTATTTCACCACATGGGCTCCCTTTAACAAAAATTTTTTAGTAAATTATGTAGGAGAGTAAAGGACATCTGGAATGTGCGAGAAACCTCCCTAATGTGGGCACATAGCACATAAAAATACCGTGCTAGGCACAAAGCGTGACATCTGTTGAAAACAAATACATGGACTATGTTTAATGTTGTTCTTCAAATATAACATTCAAAACCGGATATAATTGATTGCTTTTTTTGAGTTTTAGAATGGCTTTTGAGCATGTTTTAAAAGGCATGAATCTTTCTAAAAAAGCAGTGTAGCCCATTTAAATTTTTTTCTTTTTTTCATTACAGTTGTGTGTTTATTTAAGAATAGAGCATATCTGGGGCTGGGGGCACAGTTCAGTGGTTAAAGCCCTTGCCTCGGAAGCACAAGGACCTGGGTTTGATTTCCCCAGCAACAAAAAGCTAGGTGTGGTGGCGCATGCCTGTAATCCCAGCATGTATGAAGCTGAGGCAAGAGGACTGCCATGAGTCCAAGGCTAGCCCAGGCTCCTAGTGAGTTCAGGACCAGCCTAGACTACAGAGCAAGACTCTGTCTGAAGAAAATGAAACAAAAGAGAAGAGAAAACAAGGGAAGAGAAAAGAAAAAAGAGCGGCACATGCTGAGGCATTTGGTGCGCTCAGGGAAGGTGCCAGTGAGACCAGTAGAAGCGGGGAATTCAAGGGGAATTCAAAAAAAGAAAGGGCCGTGGCACAGGGAAGGGAAAGGCGTGGTACGAAAGGAGCAAGGTCAGTGTGAGCAGAGTGGAAATCTGACTAGAAGAAAAGCACTGGGAATGTGCTACAAACACCCATAGCCCGGCGGGAAGAACTCCAGCATCCTGCCAAGTCTACGTTTCTTTTTTCTCTTTTAACCAATAATCCGAGCATTTCTATTACCAAAAGAATGCCCTCTCCAGTTTCTGTTTGCGTCTAGCATCCATCTGTCTGCTGGTCAAAGGCTTTTCGGAGTCTTTAAAATAGTCAGTTACAGCACTTGCCTAGCATGCTTAAGGCCCTGGGTTGGATTGCCCAGCACCACATAAAAACTGGCCAGGCATGGTGCATTCCTATAATCTCAGCACTTTCTGGGGCAAGTAGATTTCTGTGGGTTCAAGGTCAACCTAGGTTACATAGTGAGTTTAGGACCAGACAGCCTGGATTACAGAGTGAGATCCTGTCTCAAAGAAACAACCAAAGCAGACCAAATCAACCAACCAAACAGGAATCCAGATTGGTTCTATGCTTTTCTCATGGCACATGGCACCTTCAGTAACATTTTTCAGTGTTCCACTTGTCGTGTGCAATTGGACAAGTCTATAACAACTGAGATTTAGAAAAGGATTTCTAGTGCAGATGAATGACTGATCTTTCTTTCTTTCTTTCTTCCTTTTCTTTTCTTTTTTTCTTTTTTCTTTTTTTCTTTCTTTCTTTCTTTTTTTTTTTTATTTGAGACAGGGTCTCACTCTGAAGCCCAGGCTAGTCCTGAACTCACTATGGAGGCCAGGCTGGCCTTGGACTCACGGCAATGCTCGTGCCTCACCTCCTGAGTGCTGGGGTTGCAGGAGTGTGCCAGCCTCCTGAGTGCTGGGATTACAAGAGTGTGCCACAGTGCCTGGCTTATGTGGTGCAGAGGAAACAAACCCAGGGCCTTCGGCTTGTTAGGCGAGCACTTTAACAGCTGTGCCCTTCCTCCAGCCCCTCGTGTTTCTCTTCTTGTTGCTGTTCTTTGAATCATATTAATGTTTCAGGAGAAATATAAAATAAAAATGATTGCCATTATGGCAGTGGGAAGCCGGCTGAGTTCCTTCCTAGGCCAGCTTGGGAAGTGGCACCATCGGAGGGACGCTGTCAATTTGAAGAAATTAGGAACACCCAAGGTAGAGGTTACAGGTGTGTGTGAGTGACAGAGGAGCATCCACCACAGATGTGGGTGGCCCAACTGGCAGCATGAACTAAGTAAAAAGGAAGGAAAAAAAAAAAAGTCATAGCTTTTCCTGGGAGAGCTCCAGCTTTCCCAACTGTCTACAGACATCAGCTTGCTCTGTCTACATGTCACCAAACTCCAACACAGATTTACTCCAGTCTCTGGTCTCACTGTTGGTCTTTGAGCAAGGACAACCTGCAGTAGCTTGCACCGGCTGTCCAACAGTCCCAGACGGATACTCAGCCTGACATCTAGCAGCCGCCGAGTCCCCAGCTCTCTCACATTTTGGAGGTCTATCTCCATCTTGGGCTCTCTCTCTCTCTCTCTTTGGGCTTGTAAGCCTTCCAAAGAAAGTCTCTTTATTTAGAGTTAATTCTGCCTCACTTTGAACCCTAACCAATACAGGGAGGAGTGATTGGGCGGGTAACGTTAATCTGTGGTAAAACCAACCAGAGCCGTGTGATTTGTGCTCCCATGAAGGGAAGAGGACCCAAGGTGACGTCTGGCTGTAACCAAAGGCAGAAGGCGAATTCCTCCCAACTTCCCGAGAAGTGCCTGGATGGGCAGTCAGAAAAAAAGAAAAAGCTTTTCCCACTTGTGAGTGAAATTAAGGTTCCTGAAATTAGAAACAGTTTTCCATTTTCAGTTTGATAAACAGAATTTTAGAAATAATTAAATATTAGAGTGAAATGGCTACCAGAAGCATTGAAAGTCGGCAGAAGAACTAATCCTAGATGAAAAATTGCTATGCAAACAGCAAAAAGCTTTAACACAACTAGAATTGTCATTTCCCACAGTAGCCCGGGGGAACGACACCCACAGAGAAGATGCAGGGCTCAAGGAAACGTAACAAACGGACCAAGTCCCCACTCCAGGGGCCGCTGCACAACGGGACAGGCCGTGACTGATGCCCATTTGTTTCCCCGAGGTCATTGTAATCATCATGAACTGCAAAAACATATTAATAAAAAGAAAAAAATTGTTAGCTGTCAACTCAAGCTGACTAACGTGTTAACTAAAAGGTATGAAAGGAAAGCTGAAGAGTTATAAACATGGAGGACAAGCCCATGAATGCCAAGATATACACACATACTCACACACGAAAACAGAAATTTCAGAGGGAATTGAGAAAGAGAACGGGGGACAGGAAATAAAAATAAACAAGAGAAAATTGGCATGACCTAAAGACGCCAGTCATCAAGCGCTAAGCCAGAGAGAGAAAGAAGGGCGACATTTCTAGAGTCCAAAGATGAGAAGAATCTAAGAGTTGTAGGAAGATAAAAGAGAAGCTTATGCGAAGTAAGGGCACCCTTGCCCCTCCTCCTGCTTGCAGGGGAGTTCCTACTTTCTACCTCACTTTCTCTCTTATACTTCTCCTAATAAAGTCACTTTATACTTCCAAAAAAACAAAAAAAGATTCAACCCTCACCATAATTTTCACTGGGCACATGGAGTAGTATTCAATGATATCTCCAAAGTTCTGGGGGAAAGTCACTTTGAATCAGAATTTCACACCCAGCTGAGTTATTATTCAAGTGTGTGGGTAAAAGCAAGCACGATTTCACAAACGTAAGGGCTCAGAAAAGTTACCTCACTCAAAAATTTCCAGAATAAATACTTGGAGCCATGCACTGGGCTGCATCCACTAAGCATTAAATTCTTGGGACTGGGTGGTAGCTCACCAGTTAGAGCACTTGCCTAGCAAACACAAGGCTCTGGGTTCGAGTCCCCAGCACCACATAAACTGGGTCTGGTGATGCATGCCTATAATCCCAGCACTTGGGAGGCAGGAAGATTAGCAGGAGTTAGAGGCCAGCTTGTGTTATGTAATGCATTCAGGACCAGTCTGGACTATAGCCCCTGTCTCCAAAAAAAAAAAAAAAAAGGTAAAAATAACAAATAGAAAATAGAAAAATAAAACTAACAGAAACCCTACTCTAAAAGGAAGGAAGAAAGAAAGAAAATAAAAGAAAGCACAAAACCAAATGGCTTGAATGAAACTAGACAAATCAAAGTATATGTGAATGGGTTACTTTTAGATTTGGTTTTTGAAAGTTCAGTCCACAGACTGTACAAGAGCCATGGCCAAACCAAAAATCCTCCAGAAAGGAATCTGCATTTGTAAATGGGCAAGAGAAAGTTGCCTTAAGCTAGGATCCAGGGAGGATTTGGAGGCAGCAGCAGCAACATTCTGAGTAGACATGCCCCAGAGTGGGGCACGGGTGTGTGTGAGGTGGGGGGGGGGGGGGGGGGGGGGTAGCTCGCAGACCTTTGGGGACACACTCAGCACAGGAGGCAAAGCCTAGAGGGCTCTTGGATTGAATTCTTCCACCACATTCAGTGACATTAAAATCATTGTGAAAGAATATTTGGTACTTTTTCTGGTGGAAGATGGACACACTCCTGGTAACAAACGACTTTGTTTCTATTTTAAACAATTTCAATCTGACCTTAAAGCAAGCTACAACGTGTAGCAGGTCATCCGCAAAGTTTTATGATTGGAATAAACCATGGCTAACACCTGCCTTAGAAGTTTACCATATTGAATTAAGTTTATTTTTTAAATGAATGCCTTGCTAGGTGATATTAGCTTATCGGTGACATGCTGGAACCTATGTAGTAGCAAGTATACTATGTCAGGCATCGTACTGACATGAAGATGTGCTCATCCACATCTGGGAACATGCCATAGAGCCCCAGCTGCATCTTGGACCACACGACCAAAGGGGGGCGGGCACAGAAGCTCCAGGCCCTGTCCACGCCCACGGCAAGGCTTGCAGGCCTCCTGGGCTCCTGTGAGCTCAGCTCTCTCCAGTGGCAGTCACCGGTTAACTTGGGCAAACCCTCATGCACCCAGGTTTCTGCCACCAAGAGATGTTCAGTCTCTGGGAAGGCTGCCTAGCGGGGCTCTCAGAGTAAGTGTGTGCTAAGTGCTTGCATTTGGACTCTGTGTCTGAGCTAGCCAGATGTTAATTCTAAAGCGGGACATTGTTCTTACAGAGACTGTCTTCGAAAGGGTGCTGGAGACTTGTTCCTAATGGTAACTGTATAGCCACATCTTCAGAGCAGGGGTAAAAATCAGAACTGAGCCAGTGACTGACACCATCAGAAAGAGCCACAAGAAGATTCGGTCTAGAACTTGAGCCACAAATTTCCAGTCTTGTACCACCTGCAAGAGAGGAGAAGATGCCCATCATTCATGGTGAACGGCTCTGGATTCATTGTGGGGCTCAAAAAGAGCAATGTTCTCAGCACTTAAGTTTCCAAGTGCCCCTAACCCACCCTCTACCACGCAGGTTTCGATGGGACCGTGTACCTTGGTTGATCAGGCCTGAAGAAACCAGTTGCTATTGACTGCACAGTAGCACTCTCATCAACATTAAAGAAGCAAAATAGAAGAATAGAATCACTTATATACTTGGAACATTACAGATGAAAACAAGAGAGCTACTTTTCTTTTCATTTTTGGTAGTGTCAGGGAAAGCTTGAGTTTCACACATGTCATTCTGCAATGCTGCTATACACATGCATTAATCCCAAGTGACAGCTAAGAGCGTTTGTGGGCCATGTTGCAGGTATGACTGCTAGCCACGGAGCGATGGGGTGGGGGAGTAGGGGCCAGAGGAGGGCAGGCACCAGGAGGGAGAGAGGACAGCCGCTGCTCTCGGGGAGGATGGCAGATGGGGAGTAGGTGCTTTGGGCAGATCACGGTGAGCTCAGGGCAGGCACAGCCACAGGGCTGGGTGTCTGAAAGGGAAAGGTGGGTTTTATCTTTAAGGGAAAAATCACTGTCCTATTTCTAAGATAAATGAACCGCTATCTTTTCTCTGGCTAAAGACATGTAGGGAGGCCCGGGATTGCCCAGCAGTCAGAGCACCTGGGCAACCGGGACTGCACGTGGCCACAGCTGAGCCGAGAGCCAGTGTCCTGTAGGCCTGGTGCATTCAACACCTTTTTATTTTCAATTTATAATGGGCTTATTGGAACCAGTCACACTGTTGGTGAAGGAGCCCCTGTGCATGGGGATTTTGTAAAAATAGAACCAAACAGGAAGCCTGCCATTAGGGAGAGGAGCAAAGGGCCAGAGGTGGGAGTGGGGTGGGGTGCCAGGAAACACACAAACACACATTAAAATGTAAGGAAAGGAGTGACCTTTAAGTGGTGGGATTGCTGATAATCTTAAACCTTTTGTTTATTCTGCATGTTCCAAATATTGATCATGGGTTATTTTTATGATGCTTA
Organism: Ctenodactylus gundi; assembly: GCA_004027205.1. Classification (NCBI taxonomy): domain Eukaryota; kingdom Metazoa; phylum Chordata; class Mammalia; order Rodentia; family Ctenodactylidae; genus Ctenodactylus; species Ctenodactylus gundi. Next base: position 358,888 of record PVKB01000596.1, on the reverse strand, counting down.
AGAAACCATCTGAAATGTTCAAACTAGTATTTTAACAAACAGAAAGAACCACACAAACTCCTTACTCAATGGCTGAATTTTTTGTTCTTAGGAAGAACTTATTTTCTAATCCTTTTTACAGAAACCTTCAGTGTGTGAAAAATATGTGAGAGAAACGACTCAGCAGGGCTGCCTTGTAAGGTGCCGGAGGCTGCGGCAAAGCCACTCCTTCCCAGGGCAGCTATGGGCCAGGCTTGAGCTCGCATTCACCAATGTTAGGGTAAAACAAAGGAGCCCTATTAATCAGTGTGCAGGTGTAACTTTAAGCACATGACTAGGCACACAGTGTGTGTTGTATACCTTCTGTCATTGATTGCCACACACACCCTCCAGACAGGCCTCAGGAAAGAAGCTCCTCTAGGGAGTCTGCCTCCAGGAGCACCTCGGAGTGGGAGACGGGAGCCTAGGACTGTGCTGAGATCGGAATGCTCGGCTGTCTGTCTGTCTGTCTGTCTATTGACTTTCTTGAGATAGGTAGGATCTTGGGAGGTTGCTCAGGCTTCAAACTCCCGGACTCAAGTGACCCTCTTGCCTTAGCTCCTGAGTGCCCAGCTTCTTACTTGTGTCAGTCCAGGCTGATCCTGAACTCACTATGTAGGCCAGGCTGTCCTTGAACTCATGGTGATCCTCCTGCATCAGCCTTCTGAGTGCTGAGATTGCAGGTGTGTGCCAGTAAGCCCAGTTTACGTGGTGTTGGGGAATCAAACCCAGGGCTGTGTGCTTGCTAGGCAAGCAAGCCCTCTAACTGCTGAGCTGCTGTCCCAGCCCCCAGCCCCCAGCTTCACAGTTAAAATAGAAAAACCTATAAGCTAAATGACCAGATCTTATCCTCTCAACAATGTATCAGCTATAACACTAAATTTATATTACTCCTAAAAATCTGATTCTTTCTGGCCCTTTGTTTCTAAATACTATGTGTGAAAATACCTATAATCCACGAAAAATGAGCACTAAATTAACAGAAGCCAGGATGACCAACTGAGAATGTCTAATTATTTAAAATGGAATGGAGGGTCATAAGCAATAGCTGTTACTCTGTAGTGGCTTCGTTTCTGCTCATTATATTTTTGTGACCTTCTTCCTAAAAGTTCATATAAAAATCCTAATTTTGCATGTGTCCAGGTAATGTCATATGTCCGACAATGGTAGCATCTGGCTGTGCCTAAAGGTCACATCTTTCGCACATCCTGGCGGCAGCCTGACTGTGGCTGTCGGTTTACTAACCTGGCTGATGATGTGCTCTTTCTTCACGTGCCTTGAGATGTACCGAATGGAGTCAGCAGCCTTTTCCAAGAAAGCAATCAGCGCCCTCTCTGCATTGCTAGTGTGTTTCTGCTTCTTTTTGTCCAGGATTTTCCCTTTGGCCACTGGTTGTCTCTCGTCTTTATCTGGGAAAGCGCAGTGATCCACATGGTCCTTCATGCAAAGTAACTTGGGAAGTTTTTGTAGGAAAAGTCTCTTCACCCAGGGGGCCATGGGGTGGTAAGTTGAGGAAGATCGGTGGTGAATATTGATGACAAAAACGGTCACGATAATCGACAGGGTGACGAAAACCATAATGAACAGCAGGTACTCTCCGATGAGGGGAATCACTTTGGAAGAGGAAGGGATTATTTCCTCAATCACTAAAAGAAAAACGGTCAGAGAAACCAAAACAGAGGTTGACAAGGAAAGTTTTTCTCCTTCATCGGAAGGTAAGTAGAACACGAGAACCGTTAGGAAAGACAGCCCCAGGCAGGGCACTATCAGGAAGAGAGTGTAAAACAAAGGCAGACGTCTCAGGACGAAGGAGTATGTAATAAACGGGTAGGAATAGCCGCCTTCCCTTCTGTCTCCCTTTATCCCTTTTGCATTTAGTATTTCCCATTCTCCATTATCAAAGAAGTCTTTCCTGTCAACATTTTCATTCACCAGGATGAGGTCGACCATGGTGCCATCGTAGGTCCAGGACCCGAACTTCATGGAGCAGTTCTGACGGTCAAACGGGAAGAAGGTGACGTCCATGGTGCAGGAGCTCTTGTAGCTGGCAGGAGGGGTCCAGACGACTGTCCCATCAGACCTCACTATGGCCTTGGTCATGAGAGAACCCTCGAAGCGACCGTCCGCACTGTCAGGAGAGCAGTTTCATTTCAGTGGTTAGCTGAGCACGTGGTAGTTTTTTGGTGTTTTTCCTACCTCTGGACTGTTTGTATTTCACTATTGTCCCATGACAATTTTAATCAGCATTTAAAAAGAAACGATTTTTTTTTTGTTTAAAGCTGTATAATTCTTTTTAATTATTTTGCCAAAATTAGACTTTTCTATATAATAGTTAATTTGATCAATACAATTTGTTTGTTTGTTTCCCCTGGGATACTTACTTTTCAAAGAGAACTATGTCAGGAAGCCAGAGAGATTCTGAAGGGACTTTAATTGAATGGATTCCACCATATTCGTCAGGATCCCAGTGCAGCTTGTGGTCTGTCCATTCCTGCATGAAATGAGCAGACTGGAATTTTATTCTGAAAATCAGTGTAGTAGATGTTGGGACTTTAAATCTCGTGTTAATTTAGTAATTTGTTATTTTATTAAGAAAGGAGAATTACCTGAGGGTAGACCTTACAACTCGACAACTGCCTCGGGACTGAGCCTGAGCCTGCTGGCCTGCAGTCCTGCCCCGGCTGCCTTCCTGCCCAGGGCTGTCTGGTTGGCTTGTGCAGTATTTCCAAAATTGTCCTTTCTGCCACACGGTGAAGGGACTCAGCAGCAAATGCCCCCAGTGCTTCTGCCCTCATTTTTTTCCCCACCTTATGGTGGGGACTGAACACTGGGCCTTCACACTGAACTATATTTCCTGGCCATTTTTTTAAACTTTTAAGACAAATTCTTCCTGAATTGTCCTTAGCATGAGTCCTTATGTCATCCTGCTTCAGCCTCCCAAGCAGCCAAAGTGACTATTAACCTCCTTATACTAAGATTTTTTTTTTATAAAGGCGAAGTTGCTTTGCATGCTTTTTCAGGGGCCAAGGGATCCAGATTAATAAACCTGACCATTAAATGACTAGATTATGGAGCGTGCAAGGATGTGGTATGAGTGAGTGACCCAGTTACACCAGAAGCAGACTTTACTTAGAATTTATAGATCGAAAATCTTACGAAATCCGACCTGAAAACAAAACTCTTCCGTGCACCTGTCCCTCCTGAGAACAGCTGAGCAATCAGGAAGGATATACGAAGGGCCGTGTCCAGGCCTTAGCAGAGTGCCCAGTGAGCGAGGCTGGCTTCCTCAGTCAGCAGGTGGAGGGGCTTTCCCTAGGTGGCAAATGCTGAAATATGCATGGCTCCTGGAAAACGGTGGGAGTGTACCTCCCAGAGGAGATGCTGTCTGTCATAGACACTATTTGTGACACTCAATCACTAGAAAGCAAACGAAGACGGTTATGGAGCTTTAGAAAGCTTGAATCTAAAGTATAAAGAAATTGCATGACCATTTATGGAAAAATCACACCAGCAAAAACTAATGTAACACAATTTAAGAGCCAAACTCATGATGTATTGACCCTATTTACCTAGTACTCACAGGCTTCCCTTTATTTTCCCCTTCTCTGCTCACTTTGAAGAGAAACATAATTTCCTCTTTAAGGATAATTTGTTTCCTCCTGGGGAATCTCTTTGCTATACCTGCAGGTCTAAATCTCAAAAAAGCTGGAGAAAATTCATAGACACATATTTTATTTCACTTCCATTTTTAAAAAAATTACTTATAATAAAATCCAGCCTTCTGTGTGCAGTTCTCCATGAACACAGCTGCTACGTGCTGCCACTACCGAGATGCCTGCTTCAGCCTTGCCACCCAAAACTTTTCCTTGCACTTCTCCTCTATAATGAAGCCCTGCCACATGTCCAGTTCCTCAAAGGCATCAATTTCTCTTCTGCTGCCATAATTTTGCTTTTCCAGGACATGCAATTAGGAGCCACAGCCCCTCGCTGAGCAAGCGGGGAGCCTCCTGTGCCTCGGCTGCCCCGCTGCTGGTCATGACTAGTGAGCAGCGCTAAATCCCACTGCTGGACCCTCACCAAGGCAGACGCTGGGAGTGCTTCAAGGCTTTGATGATTCTAAAGAAAGCCATAGTGAACATTTACATAGTTTTCTGAATGAAATAAATCAATTCTTATTTCTAAACAAACAGGAGCAGGATGACTAGGTTATAAAGCCTATGTTTAGCTTCACACAAAACTTCCAGTTCTCTGGGACATCCAGCTCACCAGAGATGCGTTTGGTTTCTCTAGCATGTTGAACACTGTCACGTTTTAAGATTTCACCTACATTAGAATAGATATAGCAAAAAGTCTAGAAACCATAGCGAAGACCTAGTGGAACAAAGCCTGTGAGCTGGTCGGTCTTTGAAGAAAAGTACAAAATAAGCCATGTAGGGTCAAAATCTAGCCTTAAAGACTGGTGAACCATGCATCAGGCTGAAGCGACGTATTCCATCCTCTACTACTAACGAAAGAAAACAAAGACAATGATAAAGCAAACTATTTGGCCTTCATTAAAAGAGCATATGTTAAGAAGGGGAAGAACTGCACCAGTGTGCATGTTTCCCTGAGTTCACATTGGGTGTGTCAAATGGAGAAAGCGAATGCAAAGCAATGAGCGGTGTGATTGGAACCTTCGGCCCACTCCACGTGGAAAGGAGAGACACGAGCGGAGATGTGTCTGCTTTCCTCTCCACCCCCAGCTTTGGGTGGAGCTGATGTCCCTTCAGCCCCAGGGCTCGGCCTGCACCTCAGACGTGTGCCGGGACTTTGAGGGCTCTGAGCCCTGGCAGAGCTGAGAAGATGGAAAGAGGCCGGCCACTCTGAACAGAGGAAGCATGTTAGGGGGAAGGAGCTGCTCTAGACCCCCTGCTGGACATGGCGTTCGGAGACACTCAGAGAACACCAGGACCCCGGAATACACTGAGCACTGGGTTAAGCTGCACACGAACCAGTGTGTCCCTGGACTTTCCAGACTCCTTCGGCTGATGGCGTTTGGATCCTCCTGCCCACTGTACTGCTCAGGGGAAGAATTGGTGTGGATACCCAGCAGGAGGCATATTCACTCACACTCCAGGGCCACAGAGGCAGACCCACCGGGACAGAGCCCTACTCCGCGCTCCAGGCCCATCATTTTACAGTAATGTTACTGAGCCCAGCTGCTGACTCTGACCTACTCACCTCCATCCGGAACACACAGATTGCTGGGACTGAAATCGCCTCTGCCTTGAGATCAGTATTTTTGCCTACACAAGTTCTACCCTGTACAGGGGTTAAATTCGTACATTCCCAGGTCCTGACTCAGTGGAACTGCAGCACACAAAGCACATGATTTTATAAATTGTCCAAAGGGAACCTGGGCAAGCCCTGGGGAGAAGATGTCCGAGCTGCTAGAATTCCTCTTCCCCAGCTACCCTCCCACAGCCAGACTGCAGCTGGGGAGGCCAGAGAGATTGCAGAGGTGGTAGCTGATGGGACTCTTGGTGTCTGAGGCATTCATTTCTTCATTCAACAAACTTGCAAAGTTGTGATGTCATGAACTTCTAGCCCAGGACAGACACAGACAGTAAACAACAGACCAGCGCAGGATACTGGCCTTTGGCGACAGTTGCTCTGGCAGAGGTGGCGGAGGTGTGCGACTCAGAGGATTAGAAGGAAGGACTAGACAGGAAGATGACTCCAAGGAGAGGACACTGAGGTCGAGGTGGGAAGGGTGAGAGGGTCAGGCAGGGAGAAGGGGTCACAGGTGGAACTGCACTTGGGAAGGGGCAAGGGCAGAAACCAAGCAATAAATGGACGAAGGGGCACATGTCTCATCCCTGAAGAGGCTGCTTCCTGACCAGCCTGAAATAGGAGCAGGGCAACACTGCTCACTGACAGAGCACACCGAGCCCGAGTCAGGGTCCCAGGGCTACACACAGAGACTGTCCTTTGCCAGGTGTCCATTTTAGTCAGGTCACTGATCTTTAAATTTCCCACTCTGCTCCGGGACCGAAACATGCCCCTGTGTCTGTCCTTAACCAGCCCTGCAGATAGATCAGTTTGCGCTCCTAACTCCAGTTCCCTCAAGGATGCATGTTTGCCAGATGCTTGCTGGGCTCCATGGCCCAGGACAGCAGTGGATGGATGTTAGTACATGCTATGGATGTCTGCAAGTGGTATGACCTGCAGCATGTAGCTGAGCACACAGAGTCCAAATCCTGCCTCTGCCTCTGTCCCTGCCTCTCTCTGTGTCTGCTTTAGTGGTACTTGGGATTAAATCTAGGGCCTTTGCACTAAGCTATCTGCCCTGTCCCCATTTGTTTTTTTGTTTTTGTTTTGTTGGTTTGTTTTGTTTTGGAGACAGGATCTCACTGCGTTCCCCAGGCTGGGCTTGAACTTGCCACCTTCTTCTTCCCAGAGTGCTGAGATGCCAATCTTGTGCCACTGCACCCCGTTCCAGACCCTCTAGCCTACACCCTAAGGTCAGCAGTGTTGTCTGCTCACCTCCCTGTTCTCTCTGAACCCTGGTCCCATCTGGGGATTAACCTTCAGTCGCTCTCCGCCCTGAGTGAGGGATTAGAGGGAACAACCCAAGTCTGTGAAGCACGCACCAGCCTAGATTGCCAAAGCCTTTTACAAACATTACTTCCATACCACATCCAGGCAGGGCTTGAGAGCTATGTTTTTTCAGGAAGCAGGAGAGTTAGGATATATCAGAGCCAAATATCAGAGTTAATCTATCACAAAGAAAAAGAATGGAAAATGCTCCTAGTTTCTTAATTTGAAAACTGCAATTTCAAATCCATATCCTTTTAAAATTGTCTTTTCTTACATACATGACCTGACATTTATCATCATAAATATCTAGCTATCATATTGAAACAAGACTTTTCTTTACCATAAATAAATTCTTCAGTTATGTTTCCTTGAATACTAAGACCAAATAAAGTCACGTGCTGCATAACAATACTCCGTTCAATGACAGGCAGCGTATGCGACAATGACCCCAAAAGATTGCAGCGACCCTGAACTATTCCTATTGCCTCTGAACACCACAGCAGTAGTAACATCACAGCACCATGTGTCAAAGTGCTGCTCGTAAGCTTGTGCCATGCTGGTGGAAACACGCCAACCATACTGCTAGCAGGAGGCAGGGCAGCACCTACCACTGTGGGTGGTTCTGGGTAATGGGAAGTGGCTGCCCCTGAGGAAGCTACTCACTAAACTGTGTATTTTTGTCATTATTTCAGAGTACACTGTATGTCCTATGAAGAGTCTCAGGCAGGCCCTTTGGCAGGTTCCCTGAAGGAAGCCGCATTGTTAACCACAGGGGACGACAGCTTCCTGCATGCTGTGGCCCCTGAAGACCACCCAGCAGGCTGAGATGTGGGGTGAAAGTCAGTGAGACTGGCGATTCTGACCCTGTGGAGGCCTGGGTGAACATATATTGACATTTTAGGGTTTCTTTTTTAACTTTTTGTGGAACTCTAACACTGAGCTATGCCCTGAGTTGTTCATGTCACAGTTTTTAACAAAATAGTTTTTAAAAGTAAAAACACATATTTTTGAGGGAAACAAAACTTATAGAATAGGGACATAAGGAAAGAAAATGTTTTGTAGATGGGTACAATATGTTTTTAGGCTAACTGCTGTCACAAGAGTGAAAAAGCTGATTTTGACGGAAAAGCTAGTGCTGCCTGTGGATGTCTGGGGTCATCCTTAGTAGTCCAGGCTGGTCCTGACCTCACCATGTAAACTGAGGGTGGCTTCAAACTCATAGCAGTCCTCCTGTCTCAGCTTCCCAAGTGCTGGGATTACAGGCCAGGGGCTATGGTTGAACTCTGCCGCCCTCCCCGACCCCTCAGTGGCAAGAGGCGGTTCGAGACCCTCCTTGGGGACCCACAGCCGGCCCAAGAGACTTCAGCACACCAGAATTAACCAGCCAGAGACAGAAACATCAGAATCATGAGGAAACGTGGTAATAAATATCCTACAAAGACCTGACACTCCAGAAAATGATACGAGGGATCCTGAAATTGAAGAATCCAAAGATGAAACAGGCAAGAAAGATGACAACTTCTGGGCCCAGAAATACTTTGAATTAAAACAGGAAATAAAACAGATAGTGCAAGAGCTGGGCCAGGGCATAGCTAAGCTAACAGCAAACATTGAAAAGCAATTAGAGGAGAACAGAGAAGATATAAACCAGAAGATAATGAAGGCAAAACAAGAAATCAGAGAAGAACACAACAGGGACATAGAAAAACTGAATGCAGATACTCAGGAAGGGAAAAACACACAGAAAATTCGAACATTTTCAGAATAGAATATCAGACCTAGATGATAAAATCAATGAGCAGCAACAAACAGGCTGTAAGGAATGCAAAGTTAAGAAGGAAGAAAGCACATCATTACAATGGCTAGTAGATGATTCAAAGAGAAATAACCTCAGAATTATGGGAATCCAGAAGACTGAGGACAAAACAAAAGGCTTAAAGGTCATGTTCAATGAAATTATGGAAGAAACTTTCCCAAATCTAAGAAAAGAAATGAACATGGAACTATTGCAGGCATACAGAACACCAAACAATTTGTATCAGAAGAGATCCTCATCACAACACATCATAATTACAATACTAAAAACCCAACACAGAGAAAGAATACTAAAAGCTGTAAGAGAAAAACAGAAAGTGACCTACAAAGATAAGCCCATCAGGATAACTGCAAACTTCTCAATCCAGACTCTAAAAGCCAGAAGATCATGGAGCAATGTCATTCAAGCACTAAGAGAACATAAATGCTAACCAAGACTGCTATATCCAGCAACATTATCTTTTAAATTAGAGGAAGAAATTCAAATTTTCCATGATAACAGAAAGCTTAAAGAAATTTGCAGCCACTAAGCCAGCATTGCAGAGAATACTTAAAGGAAACTTAGAAAGTGAAAGGGAGGACAATGACACCAATGACCCCAGAGAAAAAGTGACAACAGCTAGAGGAGAATGAGCTGAGATAAAAGTAAGGATAATAAACAATGCTGAAAAACTGTAATGATGGCAGGAAATATCAAAAGTACCTTGATAAATACTCTAAATGTGAACAGCCTCAACTCACCTATTAAAAGACATAGAGTAGCTATTGGATCAAAAAAAAACCCCACAATTTGCTGCCTACAAGAGACACAGTTCACCCACAAGGAAACTCATAGACTGAAAATAAAAGGGTGGAATTCAATATTTCACACAACAGGTCCCAGGGAACAAGCAGGGGTAGCTAATTTAGTATCAGACTCATCAGACTTCAAAACAAAACAGGTGAAGAGAGACAAATATGGTCACTATGTACTGGTTAAAATAACAATACAATAGGAGAAAATCACAATTATCAATATATATGCTCCCAACTCTAGAGCACCAAATTAAGTAAACCAAAAATTATTACATATGAAAGGACATATAGGACCCAATACAATTACAGTAGGGAATATTAATACTCCACTATCACAGATAGATAGATCAACCAGTCATAAAATCCATAAAGATATACAACAGCTGAATGACATTATAGAAAACTTGGACATAACAGATGTTTACAGAGTTTTCCACCCAACATCAAATGAATACACATTCTTGTCAGCAGCACATGGAACTTTTTCTAAAATAGACTATGTTCTTGGCCATAAGTCATGCTTTAAAAAATAATTTAATTAATTAATTAATTAAATACAAAGGAATAGAAATAATTCCTTATATACTCTCAGACCATAGTGACATAAAACTGGTACTTAACAGAAGAAAATACACAAATACATGGAGGCTTAACAATTTACTACTGACCAAACAATGGATCACAGAAGAAAGTAGAGAAGAAATGAAAAACTTCATGCAGTTAAATGATGATGTAAGTACATCATATCAAAATTTATGGGACACAATGAAAGCAGTACTTAGAGGGAGATTCATAGTCATAAATGCACACATCAAAAGAACATAACAGTCACAAATAAACACATTAATGATGCACCTTAAGGACTCAGAGAAACAAGAACAACTTAACCCAAAAGGCAGTAGAAGAGAAGAAATTACAAAGATCAGATCTGAAATTAATGAAATTGAAATAAAAAAGACAATAAAAAGGATCAATGAGTCAAAGAGCTGGTTCTTTGAAAGAATAAACAATATAGACAAACCTATAGCTAGACTCACCAAGAGAAGGAAAGAAAGAGCACACATTAGAGCACTTAGAAATGAAAAGGATGAAATTACAACAGACTCTGCAGAAATTCAGAATATTATGAGAAATTATTTTGAACACCTATATTCTAAAAAGTTAGAGAATTGGGAAGAAATGGATGACTTCCTAGATACATAAAAAATACCAAAATTAAATGAAGAAGACATAAAAATCTTGAACAACCCCATTACACACACAGAAATTGAAGCAGTAATAATAGTTCTGCCTACAAATAAAAGCCCAGGACCAGATGGATTCTCAGCACAATTTTTTTTTGGCATCTCAGAGAAGAACTAACTCCAATCCTCCTCAAAATGTTTTATAAAGTTGAAGGCGAAGGAATACTACCAAACTCTTTTCTTGAGACTAGCATCACACTAGTCCCAAAACCAGACAAAAGCTTAACCAGGAAGGAAAATTATAGACCAACATCCTTAATGAATATAGACACAAAAATCCTTTACAAGATTCTGGCAAATAGAATCCAACAAGTAATCAGAAAGATCATACACCAGGATCAAGAGGACTTCATTCCTGGGATGCAAGCCTGGTTCAACATACGTAAATCAATCAATGCAGTACACCATATCAACAAAAGCAAAAACAAAAATCACATCATCATCTCAATCGATGCAGAAAACGTCTTTGATAAAATCCAGCACCCTTACATGATTAAAAAAACTCTGAGAAAAATAGGTATAGAAGGACCCTACCTCAAACTCATAGAAACCATATATGCTAAACCTACTGCAAATATCATAGTAAATGGAGAAAAGCTGAAATCCTTCCCGCTCAAATCAGGAACAAGACAAGGTTGCCTACTCTCACCACTCTTATTCAGCATAGTACTTGAAACACTTGCCATAGCAATCAGACAAGAAAATGAAATAAAGGGAATCTACATCAGAAAGGACAATGTCAAACTAGCCTTATTTGCAGATGATATGATTATCTACATGGAAGATCCCAAAAACCCCACTACAAAACTCTTGGAAATAATAAAAAAAAAAAATTAGCCGAATTACAGGCTACAAAATCAATACTGAAAAATCAATAGCTTTTCTCTACACTAACAATGAACGAATGCACTGGGAAAGAACTCAGAAAAAAATACCATTCTCTATTACCCAACAAAAAATTAAATGCTTAGGAGTATACCTAACCAAGGAAATGAAGGACTTATATAAAGAAAACTACATTACATTGAAGAAAGAAGTCATAGGTGACATCAGAAAATGGAAAGATGTGCCCTGCTCTTGGATACGCAGAATAAACATAGTCAAAATGACTATACTACCGAAAATGATGTATAGATTCAATGCAATTCCTATCAAAATACCAACAAATTTTTTCAAAGAACTTGAAAAGTAATCCTTAAATTCATATGGAACCAAGAAACCTACAGTAGCCAAAGCAATCTTGAATAACAAGACTAAAGCAGGAAGCATTACAGTACCAGACATCAAGTTATACTGTAAAGCAATAGTTGTAAAAACAATATGGTATGGGCACAAAAACAGACAGATAGTACAGTGGAGCAGAATTGAGGATGCAGAGACAAACTCAAATACCCTCAGCTACCTAATCTTCTATAAAGGAGCCAAAAGCATACACTGCTAAAAGCACAGCCTCTTCAACAAATGGTGCTGGGAAAATCGGACATCCACATGCAGAAGAATGAACATAAATACACACGTGTCACCATGCACCAAAATCAAATCAAAGTGGATCAAAGACCTAGATATCAAAAATGAAACACTGAACCTTCTAGAAGACAAACTAAGCAAGTATCTAAAAGACATAGGTGTAGGCAAAGACTTTCTTAATAAGACACCAAAAGCAAAAGAAATTGTCCCTATTATCAATAAATGGGATTATGTCAAATTAAAAAGTTTCTGCACAGCAAAGAAAATTATCAACACTGTGAAAAGAGAACTGACAGAATAGGAAAAAATATTCACCACCAACACCTCAGATAGGAAGCTCATAACCAGAATATATAGGGAACTGAAGAAATGCAAGCCCCCAGAATCAATGACCCTATTGAAAAATGGGCAAAAGAAATGAAGTGGCAGTTCACTGATGAAGTAGTTCAAATGGCCACTAAATACATGAAAAGATGTTCAACATCTCTAGTCATAAGAGAAATACAAATCAAAACATCACTAAGATACCATCCAACTCCAGGGAGACTGGCGTATATCAAGAACACAAAGAGCAACCAGTGCTGGCGAGGCTGTCAGGGAAAAGGAGCCCTCCTGCCCTGCTGGTGGGAATGTAAACTGGTACAACCACTGTGGAAAGCAGTATGGAGGTTTCTCAAAAGATTGGAGATAAATATCTCCTTTGATCCAGTGATACCTCTTCTGAGAATATTCCCTAAAGAATTAAAAACAACATATAACAGAGATACATGTATACCCATGTTCATAGCAGCACAACTAACAATAGCTAAAATGTGGAAGACACCCAAATACCCATCGACAGACCGATGGATACACAAACTGTGCTATTTATACACAATGGAATACTATGCATCTATAAAGTCAGATAGGTTGGAGGCTTTTACAGGCAAATGGAGGCAACTTGAGACCATCATGCTTAGTGAAGTGAGTCAGAAGCAGAAAGTGAAATATTGAATGGTTTCTCTCATATGGGAAACACAGATCAAAATTATCTCACAGAACTTAATGGGGAAAATAATGGGAATGGGGGTGGTTGGGGGAGGGTCAAAATGAGAGAGGGAAAGGTCTTGTAACCTTGCCAAGATATGTATGCACACAAAATGCTCAAGATCACTGTAAACTTCAAGTTTTGTGATTATGTGTATCAGGAAAATGGGGAAAAATTTCAAAAATAAGAGTGAAAAAGCTAAAATAATTTAAATTTTATAAAGTAAAAAGTTCCAGTAAGCTTATTTATTAATAAAGAAAAATTTTTTATCAATTTAACTCACGCCATGTGTCCAGTGTTCGTAGGTCTACGGCAGTGTGTTGTAACACCTGTGGCTTTCCTAGTTGCTCCCCCAGAGCCAGTTCCAAACCTCTAGGTACCACGTTAGAAAATTCCCTGTCAGGTACATGATGTTTTATCCTTCATATCGCATCTTTACTGGACTTTTTATGTTTAGCTATGTTCAGATACACAAGCACTGTTATATTCCAGTTGTGACACATCGCCCGGGATGGGTGGCCCAGGAGCAGCAACAGAGTGTCTGGTGTCTCTCAGAATGGGTCCCTGTCAAGAAGCGTCCTATCTGTGCTGTGGCTCCTTCCTCGGTTTGCAGCCTTGAGGTCTTCAGGTTACATTAGTCAGATGTGAAAGTCTAAATGCCAAGTCAACGTTGGCTCATTTTAATCTTAAAGACAGCAGTGTGCCTCATACTACCATTAAATCTGTGAGTTAAAGCCAAGAATTGTGATTTGTCATTCAGGATGAAAAAGCTTACAAGGCTGACCTCAGGGAGAGACATTTGAAGCAGTCCCATTCAAGCTGTTGTCCCACTCAACTTCCCAAGGGCCCCGCGAGCCAGGTTTTGCCTCTGGTTGTGGAGAAGAAGCGATTGAGAGTCATACAGGTGACTAGACGTGCACAGGCTTACACAGTAGGCCTTTGGAACTATGCTCGGTTGTTAGTCAAGGTCCCCTTGAATAAGAAATTCAAGCTGGTTTCCTTTGTTAAGGTCAGGGGAAGACTGAGGAAAGGGAAGGAGGATAAAATGGTCACTAAAGGTCTGGGTTAAACACTTGGACTTCTAAGCGTCACCCCAGGGTGGATGGTGGACTTCAGGGGACAGCACCAGAAAACCTTGAGGCCAGCTGGGCCCTCCATAGCTGGTCTGTTTCTTATTTCTCTTCGCTGTGTTAGCGGAAGTTTTGTCATAGCGGTTGTCACATTAGATAACAGGCCAAGGGTCCTGCCCTTGTGCTACCTGCATAGAGGTTGGTTTCATTTTCCATTGCCTTTAATAAGTGCTTGCAATGCAGTTTCCTAACCTTGAACAAGATGAGGTAGAATCTGAGGGCAAGGGCAGCAGTCCTTTGTCACGTAGGTTGAGTGAGTCGATATTAATAATGTATTTATGGTGTGTAGGGCTTTGATTACTCACTGAAAGCACAAAGAGGGAAGGCAAATGAGTTTGTGACACAAAATCAATAAAATAAAAATAGCTCTGTGTGGAAGAATTTGACTAGATTAGCGCTTTGTATAGGTCTTAGTTCACAGGATAGAAAAGGACTGTCCACACACACCAGAGGAAAACTGTGGAAACAGAGGATGAGACAGGGCAAACCCACACAGAAAAATCCCCAACACGTTGGTGCACACGCCACCACAGAACATGCGTTTGCTCCAAGTTGGGCAGTAGGCAATGCTCTGTGCGGCTGTGGGTCAGAAAATCCTGCTGAGTGTGTGGAGGGAGACGAGGAAGCGAGGATTCCAGCCTCCCCGCCCTCATCCTGCGGGAAGTACTCTGGGGTGACTGCGGTTTCCAATGGGTTTGCCTGGGTGTCGGAGCTTCAGTGAGTCCTACTGTTCAGGGTACCGTTTTGGTTCGCATCTCCCCAACCTCTCAGTTTATAGAGCTTCACTTGTCCTGTGAGATCCACACTACGTCCTCCTCTCAGGAGCTTTCAAACTTTCTCTGCCAGTTCCTTCAAGGGAGAACTGTACCTTTCTTCTTTATACACCCAGGATGTAAACAAGTGCCTGGCACTTGTGACAGAGAAACCGGAAGGTAGAGGGACGCCAACTGCATTCTCTCCTGAGTCGGTACCTGTGCCAGCTCTGTGGCAGTCAGAGCCTGAGGACCAAGATTAGGAGGTGAACGGCACAGGAGCAGTGCTGAGGAGACTGGGACGCTTCTGTGTATAAAGTAAAAGTGAGGCGAGCTCACAACCGGAGGTACAGGAGTGACTTTTTCACACAAGCCAGACTGCTTCCTGCTGTAACCCGGGACCAGCTACTTCAAGTCTCTAATCCTTGTGTGGGGCGAAGGTGGGCGGGAAGGCTGACAGTAGAACCTGAGTTACCAGGTAGTTGTAGGAAAGGCTGAGGTCCTCCCCATGCGCTCTCAGTGTGGTGCCTGGGGAGCTGCTCTTACGGGTTATTATTAGCTACTCTGGAATTCACTGAAAGATTCTTTTCTCTCTTTGGCACTAGGGATGAGACTCAGGGGCTTTACACTGAGCTCCATCCCAAGCCCTCTTTTATTTCGGGACAAGGTCTTGCTAAGCGGCTCCCTGTGAGCCACCCACTCTGTGGAGTCGCTTTTTCTTTTGCCATAATGTAGCGCTCATTGGCCCCTGTTGGCCAATTACCCTCATACATCATTCTCTACCTCAAGCTCAGTCCAGGAAGACATATGTGACTTGGACCACCTCTGGGGCTCCTTGGCATGTGCCACTTTGTTCCTCACATGTGGCTCTTCCCAGGCCGACATTCAGAAACAGCTCTTCCTGCTAGCGAGGAGGCTGGGGGTACAGAAAAGGCCTTCACCAGGGCCAGGGAGCCAGGTGCTAGCTGGACGGCTGTAGACCCTTCCTCCCAGGAAGTGCAGGGATGCTATTTCCCTTTGCAATTTAAACGATGGGAGAAAGGACAACCCCTTGCAAATCAAATGCAGTTAAAGTCTATGATTCTTATCATTTCTATTCTCTGGGAGCATAAGTTGGCCACGTGTCAACTTGTTCCCCTATGATGACTTTCCCTTGCTCTTGGTTTGGTGTGAGAGATCTTAGGATTTTAGTCCTGACCAATAGTGCTCCCCCAAGCTGCTTAGATCCTGGTGGTATGACTTCCCTGAAAGTCACTCCCAAGCTGTAGCTAAGGCTCAAGGAACTGGGGCTTCTGCCCATTATGTCTAAACCTGTTCTCTTCTGCTGAAAGGACTCCTTATTTTCAAAACTGCAAGAACAGTGAAAACTTCACAGTGTCACTGTGCAGGGCCAGGGTCCCTGGGTCACCCTATTACAAGCTCAGTATGAATAAGCAGAGGGTGGTCTGTGTGAATAAGAAAGTGTTTATTTATTTTGTTGTTTTAATTCCCTGAGCCAGTTTATGCTTTTAAGATGAAAGTATAAGTTCCTCTCTGCCCTCCAAGCTTACATACAAGACTCTTTGTTGGTTCTGATCAACTTAAAACACATCTAAGCTCCTCGGCCTCTAAATTGCACAAATGGAACCAGCACAGAGGCTGGAGATGGGTGTGGCAAGACATGCTTATCTCAATCACATTCATATATATATATATATATATATATATATATATATATATATATATCCCCAGCTTAGTATTTTCTCTTAAATATTTTTATTTGCAAGTAAAATTAAATGCAGATCCACTTCACACCTTGTTAGTAACCCTGCCAATTAAAGAATCAGAGGAGAGAAATAGTAAAATATATAATTATAAAATTCTGACTCAAGTTTTTGAGTGGAAGAAATTGGACTATCCTGGATGAAACGTGGGGAATTTTCTCAGTTCCTTCTATTCTTTAGTCCTGATAAACCATTAGGAGATGGAACTGAGCAATTCTACAAAACCCAAGTGTGTAACTAACTATAGCATGAACAAATGAGAAGTGCTCTAAGTGCACAAATGAGACAATTTATCCTCATCAGGAATATGTGAAATACATAAACAGATGAGTCAACATCTGGATCGTCATTTTAAAAATAATTGCCAACACAACCAAAAATTAGCAATTAAACCAAATTTTCTACTTTTAATCAAGCACCAATACTTTTTCCTTTCACATAACATATGTGAAATTCGGCTTTGAAAGGTAGTAACTTACAGCCAACTCCAGAACTCACTCCTCTGAGCAGATTCCCTAATCTTAGAAAACAGGTGATGTGTAAGTGGTAACCTCAGAACAGCGCTGTAAACTGCCTGAATACGTTCTTAGCTTTGTCAGGAAAACACATATGCGGGAGTTCATCTGGAGCTTCTCTTGGCAGGGACGCTAATGAAGTGTGTTTGTCCTTCCCTCCCTTGTGGCTTGGGAGCAGCAAGGGGACCAGAGCAAACAGGGAGTTTAAAGTTGCAAATGTTCTTCCCCAGTTGCATGCAGCACCCTAAGTGAGGAAAGTTGCATCTGGGAGTCTCTCCAAGCAGCCCAGGGACATGACTGTCCAAGTGTCACCCTTCTGACACTCACCTCCATGGAGCAGCTCTGGTCGCCGGCACAGCACTGCAGACACGTTTTCATGAGCTTATAGGGCTGCTTTCCAACACTCATAAATGGAAATGAACTTAGCATCTACCATCTCCAAATCACTCCTCGAGGAACTCAATATGCTTTCTAGAATAAATGCTCTACAAGTGGATAGCTCATGGGTATGGTGTGGATCTAGAATGCCCCATAGGCCTGTACTTGGAAGGTAACTGGAGCATGGGGTACCCATCATATCAGTGAACTAATCCATTGATTTCTTGTGCTATTGAGAGGTGGCACCTAGATGGAAAAGGTGGATCACTGGACCCAGAAGGGCTAGGTGACTGAAGCATGACCCTGAAGGGTATCACTGCCTCACTAGCTTCCCCTTCTGTGAGTCCTAGTCCCCATGGAATGAATAGCTTTTCTCCACCTGGCCCTTCCCCAGGCTCTTCTGCCAATGCCAGCCTCCCAAGGAGAGGACTAAGATCTTCTAAAACTGTGAGTAAGATAAACCTGTCCTCCTTTAATTTGTAGGTGTTGGGTACTGTGTCCAAGAGAGAAGTAAGTGACTAACCCAGCCATCTAAATAGAGAAGAATTTCAATAACTGGATTGGCAGGTACAATCCTGGGGGACTCAAATTACCTGTTTGAGCCACACGTTTGTTGTCATCAGTTGGTTCTTTTCATCCTAAGAAAATGACAATCAAAAAGATATTGCAAGTTAAAATTGAAGGAATTTGTGGTTTTGTTTAATTGGGGTTTTTTGCTTTTTTAAAGACCTTTTTGAGTCTTACCCTGTTGTTCAAAAGATGTAGAGGATCCTTAAGAATATTTAAATGGTATGTGATCCTATCATACTACGCACATTTTGCTTAAAAGAAGAAATAATTATTTAAAATATGTAGCAGTTCATTATGACAATGTGTGTGACATTGCATAACCCAAAGAGATTTTAGCAGTACAAAGTAGAAGAAAACAATGGCTTTACTGAGATGTGCTTTGCATTGTTTCCTGGAGTCCTGAGATGCTGAGCCATTCAGTATGGATCAGGTGGAGTGGTTGGAGAACATGAGAAGATTCTTTGGGGGCTATCAGGACCACAGAGCAGAATAATTTTGCTGTGCTTGGGGAGTTTAAAGACACCGATTTCCCCTAGAAACATGATCATGGCAGAAGTACCAGCCTAATGGGAAGATGGGTAGAGAACATGATAGTGTGGGGAACTCCTAAAGGTCTGGGGCTGCACAGAGAGTGAGAATAGCCCTTCCTCCAGGCCTGGCTGCCTGCAGGCCCTGGCCACGCCACCTCTCCCTGCCCCGGGCACAGCTCAGGAGGAGCTGGGACAGTAGCCAAGCAGCCCTGGCCCAGTCCTCCTTCCTCCCCAGCTTCCCACCCCACCAGAGGCACTGCCTATCCTAGAACCTTAGCCACCCCTCTGCCCAAAAGTACCACAAAAATAGTGTCCCAGTGGAAATTCATGCACAACAACTTCTCATGCTGTCCCCGAGTCATTTTACTAGTTACTCAGGGCACATTTTCTTCTACCATAAATTATTTTAAAAATAGAAACTTCAGACATGGAGAAAAATCTTTAATATACAAACGTGTTATAAGGGATACATATAGTTTTTAGCCCAGTGCCAAAAATTACTCACCACGTCCACAAGCTGAGATATTTTCAATCCAAAATACACTTTTATGGTGTCATTAGAATTTAATACAGGGCGAACCCATTTCTGATAACCATGGAACAAATGTCTCAGGAGAGCATCTTCACTTTCGGTTATTGAACTGAATCCCACGGTGGCTGCAAGTCAGGAGGGAGCCCGGGTTAGTGGGAAGGATGAGAGAGCTGCACAGGACGGCAGCCACACACACCTGCAGCAGACACCAAACAGCCAGGCTCAGCAGAAGCAGCTGTGTGCGTGTAACCGTCTTCCATGCCTGTCTCCATGTCCTCCCACCTGCCCCTGAACACAGATGGGCAGCTCTACCTTACCCAGAGCATTACTGCCCCCAGGTTTCCAACCACAGTGGACCTCTTGGTCCCCACAGGGTTATCTGCACACCCTCCACCTCAGGTCTCATCTGAAATGCCCCTCCCCTCAGGAATGAGCTCTTCCTCTTGCACAGTATATGTCACCATATGTATGTAGTGTGCATATGTGTATACGTCGTCACTGTGCATGCTGTGTGTATCTGAACACGTACACTGTCATCGCACGCAGGTATATAGTGTGTATTGTACGTTGTTACCATATGTGTGCCTTATGGATGTGGATATGCACGTTGCCATTGGGTAGGTGTATAGTGTGCATTGTGTGTTGTTATCACGTGCATGCTGTATGCACGTGGATATGTACATTGCTGACGTGTGTCAGTGTACAGTGTGCATTGTATTTTTGATGCATGTTTGCATGTGTGCTGTCATCATCTTCCGCTTGAGCTCCATGAGGACAAACACGGTGTCTTTTATATTTGACAAGGTTCACCCAACTCCTAACAACCAAGGCTGGCCTGAGGCCAGCATTCACTTCACACGCATGGAATGAGTGGACCCGTGGGAGGGGGTGCAGGGCATTTCTGTGCACAGAGGCCCTCCTCCAGTGCCCGCCTCCCGCCTGGCTCGGCTCTCTTCATCCTGCTCAGAGCGTCTGTCACTACAAGTCCTCCTGGTTGGCACTGAGGTTCTAAGACTGCTCAGCCCCCAAATACAGGGTTGGGGGGCTATGAAGTATCCTAATGAATTTTAACAAGTGGAGGCAATGGCTCAGGAAAGCAGTCTGGAGATAAGCTTTGCTTCTTTTCTAAGCTACAGTAGGAAATGTAAAACAAGGAAGCCCCTTGTTTTAAAAACATAGCCTGTCTTTGTATACTAAATGCCTTTTAATGTCCTCAAGCAAAGCAACCTGTAGCATAGGCTTTGCCCCAGAAACACTTTTTCCAGAGACATGCATGAAGGACAGTAATTTCCTGGAAACACTCCTCTCCAGGTCGGCCAGCAAGCAACAGGACCCTCCACCTTCCAGAAGTGCTGAGAAGAGCGCCCTGCGGAGTCTGCAAGCACATGGTGACAGGACAGGTGTGACCCTACCTTGTGCTCATTATCTGAAACTTTAACCCTCTGTTAACTTTGACACTTCCACTGAGCTGCCCCTAGCGGCAGGAAGCCAGGCAGCTGTCAGGGTAACTAACATCTTACGGAAAACTAAGGGGAGAGAACCCTTGAGGGACCCTGCAGGGGCGGTCCCCTTGGGGCCTCTCCCTTTCTTCTGCTCCACAAGTTGTATCAAGGTCCTCCAAAATATAATGGATCCCTGGTCATGTGACACCCCTTCCACTGGTGACACCCTCACCACAAGCTTAGACTCCTGCGCTGCCTCCTAATGGCTTCCACTGGCTCTTTCTCTTTATGGTCGATTGCTCACAGCAGCCAGAGTCAGCTTCTAGAGACACAAGGGGATCACACCAGTTTCTGGCTCAGCCCTCCAAATGGTTTCCCATTAAACTTAGGAAGGAACATCCCCAGTTCTTGGCACAGCCTCCAGCTCTCCGGGGCCCTGCCTGGGCACAGTGGTCCTCAGCTCTGCTCCTAGCCGCCCAGGCTCACCTGCTCTTCCCAGGACACGCCGGGATGCTGTGCCCTGGCCGGCCTCCAGATCCCTCCCTCATTCTGTTTGGTCTTTGCGTGAGTGTCCTCTCCAGAACATGTCACCCCAGGCCTCCCTGCAGCAACCTTCCGGCCCCTGTCTCAGGGCCACGTTTTCTTCCACAAGACACTTAATCCTGCTGCAAGTTTACTTCCTCATTCTCCCTTTGCCCCACCAGGCCATGCCAGCTCCAGATGGCTGGGCTCTGTCTTCTGCACTGCTGTGTCCCCACTCCTGGATGGGAGTTGGCTCCAAGCTGTTCAGTGCAGGTTCATGGAGGGAACAGTTGCTTGGGGAACAGGGCAGTCAGCTCACTGGCTTCAGTTCTGTGAGTGGCATGTGGGGAGTTTGGGTCAGGGCTGAATTACTCAAGAGAAGAGAGAAGCAGGAGGACCCAGTTCTCAGGGTGGAGCATGTGCGTGGAAGGCACTTGCCTTACTTTGTTTTGTGTTGCTGTAAAGGACTGGGTAGTTTATAATGAACAGAAGGTGAATGTTTCATATCTCTAGAGGCTGGAAGTCCAAGGTCAGAGAGCCAGCATGGGTGGGGTTGAGTTAGTTGCACCTTTCTGCTTGAGTGGAAGGCCAAGATGGGGGAGAGGGGGTTTGAAAAGGAGGGTGAGAGAGAGCACACTTGTCCTTTTATAGGAACCCAGTCCCTCAAGAATGACATTAATTCCTACAGGAAGGTGTGGCCCCATGGCCCAGGAACTGCCAGCACATTGCCTATAGGGATCAAGCTTCCAACCCAAGCTTCAGGGGACACATTTGGACCTCAACAGACCTGTGACAGACACTGCTCGTTCTCTACCCGGCAGCCAATCCCCTCTTTTCTTGGTGACAGATGTTACATTCAATCAGGATTATATGGTACCAGTTTAAAACATCTAGTTCCCAGTGACCCTTACAGCTAGGGATAGTCTATAAGTAACATGTGGCCAATCAAGACACAAAAGGAAGTCACTTGGTGGAGCCTATAGGACTGCGGCCCAAAGATTGCAAAGGAGGATGGATTCAGCCCGGTGCGCCACCTCCCTGCCGGGGACTGGGACACGCTCCTATGATACAGCTACAGAGAACCTTGTGAGCTTGAGGAAGCAATAACCTATAGATGGCAGAACACAAGGGTGGATGGAGTTGTGGTCCCTGGTAGGCCTAGACCGCCTGCCTCCAGTGTCTGTCTGTGGAAAAACAACCTCCCATTTGGTGAAGCCATGTGGCGTCCCACATGGCATATAAGTGCTGTCCTTACTTGAGTAGTCGCTGAGGCCACATGGCTGAACTTCCTTGGGAGTCCCTGGGTCCATGCTGAGCCCTGTGAGGACAGGTTACTTAAGATACTGTGTCAGGATGAGTGCAGAGTGTCCAGGAACACCGAGAAGGGCCTGAATGTCTGAAGCAGCACACACACATGCACTCCCCATTCGTTTCACACACAACCCTGAGCCTGAGGTGCCAGGGGGACATGTAAGAGGTGCCTGGAGGTCAGCAGCAGAGCTAACCTTCAGTAGCAGAAAAACTCCACACTCCTTTCGATGGAGGTGGAGTTGCACCTTAGGAGGAAAGACCTGAAACAATGGCCTTGGCGTCCTCAGCAGTCACCATCATACAGCCCGGCTGTCGGTGATGATATTTGGGTCCTGCTCTTCACTAGCACTCAAAGGAAAATGAGAGATGCTTCTCTTTTGGAGAACTGTGTTCTCTCAGCTTGTGCTACCAAGGTCAGCAGGTAGCCCCCTTCTGGTCCATGCCAGAAGCATCTATGCCTGTATGGGCTGTTAGGGACTCAATGCTTACCCTTCCACAGCCACATGCTGAAGCCTTAACGTGAACACAGACCTCAAAAGAAAGGCACAGGAGGACCTAGTAAAAGGGTGGTGGGCTACAAGCCAGGAAGACTTCCCCAGACTGAACTCCTGGACTCCAAAACTGGGAGAAAATAAACATTTCTCTCTGCATCCCCCAGTCAGTGGTACTCTCCTATGGCAGCCTGAAATGACAGAGAAATTGGTCCTGAGGAAAACAACCCCCACGCCAAAGCTTTAATACTTTCTGCTTATTATTTCCAAATTATCTGAACATTTGTTAAATAAAAGTAGGAGCATAGAGGTTGGGCCTAGACATGTTTATGGTTTGTTCTTTGAAAATAGAACACTGCGGGGAACAGCAAGGCTTCTAACAGTTGGTTCTTTGAAACTAGGGCTTAATAAATATTCAATGATGTTTAGTGAATGAACAAAGGGGGGAAAGCCATAATGGATGCTTTCTGGGACATAGAAAAGAAGGTCACTGCTGAGGGGATGTAAAACCTCTGATAGATCCAGGAATTCCAGGAAAATGGTCTTTGGATTAGGGATTTCTAGAAAGTCAGGGTGATTAAATTTTTGCAAACTGACATATTTTAAACTAATTGGACAAGACCAGCCTTTTAAGATGCATCTCAGTGATTCGCTGACACATTGAGAAATGCTCTTGGAGATGGGTGACCTATGGGGCTACAGTCCAGGAAAGCTGGAATTTCCAGAGTTCAGTGTTAGTGGAGGAGGGAAAGTGAAATAAGGCTGGGAAAAGACTTCTATGTCATCTATATAGCTCATAATTGTTGGAGGATTGAGGGAAGAAAAGGGCCGGATCTTCTGCTAGAGTCTCATTACCACATGAAAGTTGCTCCAATAATTTAACTTTGTCAACATGTTCGTCGATACTGCTGTTTTATTGCAAGCATTGTATTTTCTAAAATGCCTTACTGTTTGTTATACTTTGGGGTGTGGGCTTTCCCCAAAGACCTTCAGGTTAAAAGCTCAGTCCCCAGTCTGGTGCTACAGGGAAACAGGACCTTGGAGAGGTGGGGCCCAGCGGGAGGTCCTTAGGTCACTGAGAATGTGCCCTTGAAGGGAACCTGTGGACCCCAGCCCCTTCCTCTTCCCATTTGCTCCCTGGCTGTGTCTCACACCACAACTCTTGTGCCACACCGCCACAGCTCCAGGTAACTGGGTCAGTCGATCATGGGTGAGGATTTAGGAACTGTGAGCCTCATACACCTTCATTACATGGATGAGGCGCTGACTAAACTACAATTGGAAGAGTGATACTTTAAAACCAAGCTGCAGGGAATGTTTGCTTAATCTTACAAAGACAGTGTTGTTGTTAGTGGTGTTAATTCTACTCTGATCTCCCTGTGCTGAGGGTCTCTGCTCTGTGGCCACACTCCTTGGAGATGGGCATACAGTGCCGTCCAAGGAAGGCATATTCCTTCTTCTAGTTAAATCATGGACTCCCATTCCGTGCTTCAAGTCCTGCTTCATGTTGTGTCCTCTCAAGCACAGTCAGTTCAAGGCAGCAGCATCAGAGGGGTTTGCTGCTGAACACAGCTTTTCACTGTCTCTCTGGTAAAGCAAAAACTTTGTCTCTTCCTTCAATTCCTGGCCTCCTCTCTTGTCTTTGTTAAATCTTTGTCTCACTTTCCTTGGTCAAAATATTTTCCTTGGGTCCACACCGTGAACTCCACAGGCAGAGGGCAAGAGAACTAGAGAGGGCCAGGGCGTACGAGCAAGAACTGGGAGGCAGAGGTGGGCCACTCTGCCCAACGCTGTTTATTCCCCCAGCTCAGGATGCCAGTCCCTTGCCAAACTTGTCACTTGTGACAAGAATCTAACAAATATTTATTTAACATTCAAAAGCACTAGAGCCAGAGTCAGAGCCACAAGTTCTGGTCCTAATATCAAGTTTTTTAATCTAAGCAAAATATTTGGCTTCTCCCAGCAAAAATGGGGTGGATGATGGCTAAGGTCCCAGCAGCTCACCTGTCCTGTGCTTTCAGGATCTTTGAGTCCACGTGATAGCAGCAGAGTGTGGCTGTGTGTGTGTGTGTGTGTGTGTGTGTGTGTGTGTGTGTTGTTTTAAAGACATAAAGAGAAGCCAAAGTGTAAGCCCTACCGTTAGGAATAGCCTTTCACACATGACTGCTATACATTCAACACAGAGCATCCAGGCAAGGACAATCAAGGACATCAAGAAGTCAGAGGGTCGGCGCGGTGGATGCTCAGCACGCACACGGTCCCGGCAAGTGCACCAGGCAGGATTTAGATGAGGCACCCAAGCCAGCTCCATTCAGGGAGACTTTCCTTTGGGATTTAAGAGTCAATCTTTCGGTCTGTTTCTTCTTGGTCATTTTTCCTGTCTTCAGCCCCTCAGGCCCTCTGCCTCTCCCCATACCCACACCAACACCTACTTTCAAGCAGATTTTTGGCAAACTCATACTAGGTAAAAATAACTGATAAGAGATGAAACCTCCCATGATTATTTATAATTTTTAAAGATGATATCATTGTCTTCAGACAGGAAGGAAAAATTAATTGAAGAGTTATTGGGACATATATGTGTATATATTATATATCAACAAATATGTATATAAACAAACTATATATATATATATGGAGGGAGAGAGAGTTTGCTTATTTTGATACTTCTTGGTATTTTTTGGTTTTGTCTCCCATAATCACTACCTTTTTCAAAAATATCACACCACAAATGTGGCAGCCTCTTCTGTCCGCTCACACAGCATGCCCTCAGGGTGGCATCAAATAGCAAATATCCAATGGACACCTGCTAGCCTCAGAACATGTTAGGATGACTCCGCTTTACTTCCTTCATATTCACATTCCCAGGACACATCAGATGCTCAGTAAATATTCACTGAGTGAATAAACAGTCGCTGTCGTGCCTAAGGGCGATGCATGGGGAAGAGGTACAGTTCCCTGGGAACAGACGCAGCATGCAAAACATGAATTAGCAGTGTCAGGGATGTCACATGGTCACACACGATTATTCCTTTCTACCAACGCCGGAGGTATAAAATCGAGGTGTTGCCCCTTGTAATTCAAAGAGTAGTTCTGTGTGATTAGATGTGTAATAAGACTAGGGAAGATGAGGAAAAGTGGAAGATCTCCAAAAATACCAATGAACTCCAGTGGATCTATACACATTCATGCAGGAGAGATTTCCCGCAGCTTATGAGATTGATTCCAGATCTATAAGAGATGAATACACCTCAAAATATGCCCCCAAACTCTTGCCATCTACACAACAGGCGAAAGTACCAGGCCCTGGCCTGTTCCAGTTTCCCTGTGGCTCCTCACTGTGTGTAGAAGATAGCCCAAAGCTTAGCTAAGAACCTTTGTGCTGGTCCCCCTTCCTAACCAGAAAGACAGCTTTCCTGGGAAAAGCAGGGGAGGCACTGGTTCTTTCATAGTAAAGAGGACATCCTAAAACCGCAGGCATTAATTGTATGAAGAAATGTGCAGACATTGTTTTGTTTGTGGTCACAAATTACAATTAAGACTTGGTTGTCAGCCACTGCTTAAAAAGGAAAAAGAAGGAAAGGAAAGGAAAGGAAAGGAAAGGAAAGGAAAGGAAAGGAAAGGAAAGGAAAGGAAAGGAAAGGAAGGCAAGGCTGTATCTGAACCTATGGCTGTGTTTGGGAGTGCCTCAGCAGCCTCAGACCTTAAACCTAAGTAGGATTTATCTCTGGACTTAGGCAAACTTGTCTCGATGGCCCTAGCTCTTCATATGGAAACTGCGGTAACCAGATGTAGCGAAAACACTCCTGAGAAATAAATACAAATTGTTTCTGGCACAGTACTTCTCACCATCTGGCTCCTGGCTTTAGATGGCTCCCGGTTCCATGGGGGTTTTCTGTTCGTAAGTTACATAAGCTGTGGAAGTACCCAAGCCCGCTCCTTCTCCTAAACTTTTCAGTATTTTCCTCCCTCTTCTCCCACACTCTCTCTTTATCTCTCTCTGTCTTTATCCCACTCCCTTTCTTCTCTTGCCTTTTACTTGTCCTCTTTTCTCACCAACATAATTTTTCTATTTCCAATTAGCCAAGTCACACTACACACATCACACACGTCTTCACAGACAGCTGATGTTTCTCTTCAGCTGTACTTACACCAAATCTTCCCATGTACTCAGGCTTATTACAATATTGATATAGGTTTATAAGGCATATTGGACGTGTACACACAGGCGAGGTACTTATTAGCAGATACAGTGCAAACATGTCAGCCAGGTTCAGTCTGCGCCAGCCCCCCAGCCATCCTCTGCTCACAGTCAGTGCGGTGAGATCCCTGCGTCTGCTTTCTTCCTGCACACACTCAGTGATTCACGAAGAGAAACACACGACCAGAGACCGGAACATGAGCCTGCGGCACCCACAGACGCTCTCTAGCAAAGCATAGGTTTCCCAGACCCTACCCCTGGAGCCACATCTCAAAGCTCGTCCTGAAATGTCTGCCCACGACCTTTTGCCGTTCTGATACGATCCACACTACGGTTCTGCCTCCTTAACCCAAATAATTCCACAGTGACAGTTGTGAGTGAGTTTAACTTGCACTGACCTGGAGGACGGATGCTGAGAAGAAGAGGCACCAGTATGAAATCCATTAGCGTCATGATGTCTGCTTAGAAAGATAATTTCTTTCTTTTTAGCCACAGCACATGTCCGTTGGGAAGAGGACTTTGAAAAGAAAATACAGCGACTCCCCGTCTGACTGGAGCCCAGGGGACAGAGAACTACCCGCCGTCACCTGGAACTGTCTCAGAGCGTCCTTCCATGCGGATTTCCAGGCAGCTGTCAGGTCCTGTAAGTCCGAGTCTTACCTCTGGGTCCTAACTCCTGACTTATTAGTTTACAGAGAGAGGAAGGGGGAGACTGGTAGTTTTCTCACAGTTAGAGATCTATATAAAGAAGAAAAACTGCTCTGTAGCCTCCACCCTGGAAGTGAGTGAGAAGTCCCGCACGTACATCGCCCAAGGAGCTGTCACTGTGACCTGGGAGCTGGCGGTGCTGCCTGTGTCCACAGCTTCCTGCTCTGAGGGTTCTCGGGGCACGTCAAGTCCTCCTTTGTGGCCCCTGAGCCCGCCAGCTGCCTCCCCCCTGCCAGAGGGTCCCTGACAGGTGCAAGCCTAGTGGATGGACAGGTATAAAGCCAGGGTCAGAGTGATGAGTGGCTGGTGTAAGCCAGGACTTGCCAAGTGCCCAACCTGACTTTAGGAAGGGTGATTTCATCCAGTTTGAGTACTTCTCAGCAATCTCTCATTAATCTCCACTGTGTACATGAGTCAGCTTTCTGTCACTATCACAAATATCTCAGATAATTGACTAATTCAATTCATTTTGGCTGTCAGCTTTCGAGTCGCTAGTCTAGAACCAATTGGACCCCCTGCTCTGAGCCTGTGGTAAGTTACTGCCACCAATTTTTGTCCCCAACCAGTGCTCTCTGTGGAAAGAGCCCTGGCCCAGGAGGCAGGAGGCCCACTCCGGGCATTCCCCTCCTTCCCTGGGCCCCACCCACTCCCACCCAGATGGCTTCCCGGACTGCACCCTGAGCACCTGCCTGAGGGAGGCCTGGGCTCTCAGCTCCTGGAGTATGTCACATGCAAATGCTTAAGGGTAGACCCCAAATGTAGGGAAGAAGGACAGAGTCACACTGACTTCCTGTCCATCTGAATGGCGGTCCAGTTCTGCCATGCATTTACTACTGTCTCAGTACCCCTGCCCCTTAGTACATCAAAAAGAAGCTTGCTGGCTCACGAAGAAGCAGGAAACAGCCTCAGCTGTCACAGGCATGCCATCCCTTTCTCCAGGATAGAAAAGTCTGGAAGGCCCCTGTGGTCCCTCCAGCCTGCCTTCTGGGGTATGGAAGGGTCAGTGGCCAGTCCACACAGCCGCTGGAGTCGCAGTTAGAATTCCCTTTTCTTAGTCTGATCTCCAGGACTCTATCAAGACTGGAAGCATTAAAAATGGAGCCCTGCCTCCTAATCTCCACGCACTGCTGCCAAGTCTGCCCCTCTCCACTGCTCCCCAGTCACAGGGCTAGGGGCAAGACTCTGACTGTGGGAGGACCAGCCAGCCTCTGCCTTTGAATGGTCTCTCTCTCTCTCTCTCTCTCTCTCTCTCTCTCTCTCTCTCCCTTTTGTATTCAGGATCAGGCCCAGGACCTCCTTCACACTGATCTATACACCCAGTTTATTTTTAAATTTTGATTTTGAGACAGGGTCTAGCTAACTTGCTAAACTGCCTAGGCTGGGCTCAAATTTGGGATCCTCCTGCCTCAGGCTACCAGAGTACTGGGATTAGAAGCCTGTGCTCCCAAGCCCAGCTCTCTGAGATGTTTTTCTCTGTTTCTATTTACAGCCAACTTTCTCTCCAAACAGACATCTCTAGCCAGGCATAGGGATGCATGCCTGTAATCCCAGCTACTCAGAAGGCAAGACAAGCGGGTCACAGATTTGAGTACAGCTTGAAAATTCAGTGATTTAGCTAGACTCTGTCTCAAAAAACCAAAGTGGATGGGGTAGGGATGTAGCTCAGTACAAAGGCTCTGGATTCAATCCCAGGACAGTAGAAAATTTAAAATAGAGCAAAACTGAAAAACAAAAGATTAAACAACCTCCCCTCAAAAGACCACCTTCAGACCACCACAGAAACCTCAAATAATCTCTTCAGTGAGTTTGTCCTTCAAGGAAAGCAGCGGTCTAACATGGTGAGGGAGGTTGCCTTTAGATAGCTCGGCTTCCTAAATTTCCATAAACACAAAGCCTCACTCCTTTCATAGCAAATGTGTGTGCTTGTGCGTGTGTGCGTGTGTGTATGTGAACTAGAGTATAAAACTGTCCCATTCTGAGCCCAGGCGTGTTCCCTCCCCCAGTCTGTGGCCATAGGCTGGCTGGGTGGTGGCTGTGGCCCTGGGGTGTTGTCACCGCAGGGGCCGTGGGAAGCACTTCCTGTTCCATGGAGAGAAATCATACCTCTACCACCTCAGGCAGGACTCTGTGGTTAGTCTGCCCTGATCTGACAATCTCATCTGCCCCAGGCTGTCTCTGTGAAGAGGTTCAGGGCAGAGATGGAAACAAAGGCAAAGGTGAGAGAAAGCACGTGCACTTTTAACTAAAGACTTCACCCATGAACTGTGTATTTTTAATTGTGAAAGTTGTATAATCCTAACACTAAATTTTATGAACACTTATAATCCACTTTCCTAAGCCAACTCCCATTCAGGTGTTGACTTACTTCCTTCCTAGTACACACAGGTGTGTGTGGAGGCACCCATGTGCACATGCACACTCACACACAATTATTGTCTAGTTTTTATACAAGTTTACTTTCCTCAACAGAACTGTTGTGTTGGTAATATGAAATTCAACACCACTGAAGAGGAGCCCATCAATGTGGGGAAGAGGACAAACTCTGAGACGCTGTCTCATGGCCTGTGAAGAGGGTTGGGGCTAGCTAAGTGAGGGTAGCGACCAGCAAGTGACGTAAAGGAGGCAAGAGACATAAAGAAGGGTGATGAAAAGGAGAGTGATGGCGACCTGGAAGAGGGCGTCCCACGGTGGGCTGCATGGCTCTGACACTTGAGACATCTGAAACGATGGGAGTCATCCTTTCAGACTTGCAAGTAATATACAAATAAGAATGGCAGCTTGGCTGCTGAGCGCCACTAACCTGTATGCCCTCCTCCTCTGCCGGCCCCACTGCGCACGCAGAATGAAGACAGCCCAGGAAGCTGGGTGCTCTGCCCGTGCTCACAAGCTGCACCCGCTTAGTTACTAACCACATTTGTGTTAACTGGGACAAAACTATGTCTTGCTGATTTTTTTTTTTTATTTCGTTCCTACAAAAGTTTTTTACAAAGTCAGAAAAACTAAATCATAGAGAGGTATTATTTAATTCATTTTCTTGATTAAAAGGATCCCAACAGAGCACTCTGAGACCCTCATGGTCACCTTAAGAATGGCACCCCAGCAGCAGCAGCGTGGCCTTGCTGGGGCCCTATGTCTGTTCAGGGTCGGGCGGTGTAAGAATAGTAGGTGTGACTCCCCAGGGAGCCCAGGGAGGCGAGCTATGAGGAATGCCTGAGTCAGGAGTCTGGACAGGATGCCTTCTTACCTGTGACAGCTAGACCTCCATACCGAACAGGCTTTGTAAGGCCACAGAGTCACAGCGAGTCATACAATAGCAAGGCCACACCTGCCCTCCCTCAGCCCTGGGCACTGCGTGTGCATGCCATGACGCTTACCAGCGTGTGCCAAGTGATCCAGGCCGGGTGAACACAGCCGGTCTTCGGGAGGCCACGAAGTCTACTAGCCTCCACTGTTCTGCAAGGCTCTGCCAGCTCTCACACCGCCAGGCCCTTCCTTCCATCTCCCCTCAGCCAGACGGCCCGGTCTACCTGTCAGCAAGCCGGCGGTACCAACATTTCCAGTGCTCAGCTCTCTCCTTGCTAGCCCTGGTCCGGCATGTTTTTTGTTTCAACTTTTTCTCCACAGTCCTGGGGGTTGGCTCCAGGATGTTCACACTGACCTACGTCCCCAGCTCTTTTTTTATTTTTTCCTTGGAGACAGGAAGTCATTACCTGGGCTTGTACCTGCAATTGTCCTGCCTCAGCCTCCCAGTGTGCTGGGATTACAAGCCTGCCCACCACGTCCTGCTAAGGGAGTGTGGTGGGAGGAATCAGTGGGCACCAAATCAGGAGTCGGGAAGTCTAATAAGTTTACAGTTTGAACTGAAAATTTTCATTGCCCTGCAAAATAATCGCCATCCTCTGACGTGGGAAATTTCCCTCTAAGAATAACAACTTTTCTTTGAAAATATATGAAGCCCAGAGACTCCGCGAGGGCTGATGCTTTAGCTCCACGAGTCTCCCCTTTTCTTCTCTCACGCCACTCAAGGATACATGGAACACTCGCGAACCGGTCACTTTTCCTCTGCCTTACAGAGACTGGAACATCATGGCTTTGACACCGTGCCGATTGCTTTCTGAGCTCAGGGGCGACGCCCAGGCTCCCCAGGCCAGGCCTCGCGGGCGGGCAGGCTGGGCTCCCGCAGGGCGGCGCGGAGGGCCGGGCGTGGCGTGGCGTGGGCGCCGCCCGGCGGGGCGCGGCTGCACTGCGCGGACGCACCGGCGCGCGGAAAGGGCGCGCGCTCTAAGTCAGCGCCGGCCCCTCGGGCTCTAATAATAAAAAGAACCGGCCCACGGGAAGCCCCACACCGACCGGGCAGCAGCAGGCAGCCGTGTCGGCGGGGAGACCGGGCCAGCAGGCCACGCGCCGCGGCCAGCACGGGGCCCTTCCGACGCGGTTCGTCCCCCGGCGACCCCGCCGCCCTGCGACGCGCAGGCCTCGGGGAGCTTCTGGGACGCACAGCTCCGGTGTACTGACCCCAGGAGCGGGGACGGCTCCTCACGGCCGCCAGCGTCCCACGCGCCCTAAAGGGGCGGGAGGCGCGGCGCGCCCACGGCCCCCGCCCCGGCGTTTGGGCAGGGGCGGGGTACCGGCCCGGCTGCGGTCGCCGCTTCCTGTTCTCTTCCCGGCACAGTCCGCCCTCTGCCGTCCCCAGGTCGCTCCTGGGGGCCGCGTCCTGGCTGCGTCGCAGTCCGCCGTGCCCGTGCGGTCGCCGGCCCATCCGGCCCGGCCGGCCCCGCGGTGGGCTGGCACGCGTGGGAAGCGGAGGCGGGTCGTCGCCGCGCGGGGAGTGGAGCCCTCCGGGCGGGCGCGGACGCCGGGCCTGCGCCGGCGGGGTGGAGGCTGAGGGGCAAGTGTTGCCACAGGCTAGCACTTACACTTAAGTCAGGAATACTTTACTTCCTCCCCAGACACCAAATAGCCCGCCCAATCGAGCGAGTGAGAAAACAAAGGCAGGTTCACGTTCTGACTGCCCTTGGCCCCCCACCTGCCCGGGCCGGTGCAACAGAAATCCCGGGACCTGGGACACTACAGACGGCGCCCACAAGAGGCGGCCAGGGTCCCAGCCAGGACTGTACACCGCCCGCTTATTTTGTAAACTTAAATCTGCGATCCCCTCCTTACTCTGGTATGGAGATTTCTTCTCTCCACCTCTCTCAGAGCTGGCTTTGGGTGAGCTCTTTTCCTAGCAAAAAGAGACCTTTGAAAGTTGCCCTTCAGTGACCTGGTAACGGAAGGACTGGGCCGTAGGAAGGAGCTGTGGCCAGAGTCGGAAGCTCTGACTTTTGCCCCTTAGTGATTCTATGACCTTGAACTTGTTGTGCATCTGGCTTCTCATTCATCTGGTAGAGAACTTGGGCTAAATCAGTTTTTTTTCAATCTTTGCTGCTTATTACAATCCCTCCCTGGGGTAAATTTTAAAAACACTGTGTCTGGGAGTTGGAGGAATGGCTCAATGGTGAAAGCACTTGCCCAACAAGCACATACTTTCTGAGTTCAACTACCCAGTACCACATAAACTGGGAGTTGTGGTGCACTCCTATAATCCCAGCATTTGGGAGGCTGAGGCAGGAGGATTGCTGTGAGTTCCAGGCCAGCCTAGGCTACATAGTGAATTTAAGACCAGCTTGGGGTGCAGCTGATCTTACAGAGGGCGACCCTGTCTCTAAATAAATAAATAAATAAATAAATAAATAAATACTGTCTGGATCTTTTGTAGGACTTAGTGTTGTGAATGGTCTGCTGAGAGGCCTGGAAAGGGCTTAAAAACTCCTCCACTGATTCTAATCTGCATACAAGTAGCAAACCAAAGGCTAGGTGAGATCTGAGCCCTTTGGATTTCAGATTTCTGTATGATGACAGGGTGACCAGCCCTCCTGGTCTGCCAGGACTGGTTCCTTTTTGAAATAGAAGGTCCTGTCCCAGGAAAGCCCTCAGCCTTGGCAAAGTCTTTGTCGATTCCCTGGTGACCACATGGAAGGAGAGAAGAGCTGTGCTCAGAACTGTCCTGCCTGGGCTTCTGCAGGTGTGGTTTTGTGTGTGACTTCCCTGGGCTCACCTGTTGCTGTGAGAGTGATGCCCCCCCCCCCCCCCTTTTTTGGCTTGAGAGTAAAAGAATGCAAAGTGGGATCTGACCATTCTGGAAATACACTGGCTCATTCCTCAGGTGTGCGCCCATGCCCTCTGTGCTGACCCCTCTCCGACCATACAGAGTCATGTTCTGTCTTCCACACACATCGCAAATCTCCAAACATGTTCCTGCCAACTGTCCCACTTCTATTCCCCTGGGTTTTCAGCCTGGAGATGTCAGAATCTCCCTGCAGGCTTGTGTGTTAGTTAGCTTCCGTACCTGAGCCGAACAGCCGCCAGGGAGGAGCTGTTTGTGGTGGCTGACGGCTTTGGAGGCTCTTTGCTGGCTACAAGCTCTGGGCCAGGAGTGAGGCAGCACATCACAGAGAGCATGTGGGAAGAGCGAAACCACTGACATCCTAGGCCAGGCAGCAAAGGGGAGAGGAACAGAGACCGGAACGGGTTTCAATCTCCTTCAAAGGCACCACCCAATGACCTGAGAATGACCTGAGAATGACCTGAGGACTCCAACTGACCTGCTGCCTCCCAAGACCACCATCCTGGGGCCAAACCTTTAACTCAGGACTCTGGGGGAACTTTAACACTCAAAAGACAGCAGCTTATTAAACTCCTAATAACCCTGCCAGCGTTGGGATGCCCCAGGGCAGACTAGTCATGCTCATTTCTACAAGGACCCGAGTGCTGCCCACCGCATTCCAGGGTGATGCGTGGACTCCGGCAGGCAGGACAGTGAGCTCCAGTGGAGGAACCAGTCTCTTGGGCTATGGGGATTATTTTTAATTGTGGTAAAGTGAATACTATATAAAAATTTACCATCATTCAGTGGTGTGAAGTATATCCACGTTGTTTGTGGCCTTCGCCACCTTACATCTTGCAAACCTGAAACTATTTCCTAAACAATAACCTGGAGTCAGGGAAGGAGAGGAGGTAAATGCACTTTAAAATAGAAATCTTTGAACTTAAGTCTTGATATCCTTTCTTTCTTTCTTTCTTTCTTTCTTTCTTTCTTTCTTTCTTTCTTTTTCTTTCTTTCTTTCTTTCTTTTTGAGTCAGGGTCTCACTCTGTAGCCCAGGCAAGTCCTGAACTCACTATGGAGCCCAGGCTGACCTTGGACTCACAGCAATCCTCCTGCCTCAGCCTCCTGAGTGCTGGGATTACAGGTGCGTGCCACCACACCTGGTTTATGTGGTGCTGCGGAATTGAACTTGGGTACTTAGCATTTGACTAAGTGCTTGCTAGGCAAGTGCTTTAACTGCTGAGCCATTCCTCCAACCTTGATGACATTTTCTCATCCACCTGCTGCCCCTTCACTCTGTTCCTTTCATGGTGTGGATCTGGAGTGTCCCCCATAAGTCTCGTGCATTTGTGTGTACTGGGATAACTGTGGAGAAGTGCTGGTGGGAGGTGGGGCCTGGCTGAGAGGGGCAGATGCTGGGGGATTAGCCTGGAGAGAAGGTGTCTATTTATTGAGACTAGAGTGCAGCCAGGGCAGAACTTGCAGATGTGTGTGATTGATGTGCGGGCCAGGAAGTGCGAGAGGGGCAGCTGCCCTGGGGGGCCCAGCTGGCAGCTTGTACTAAGTAAAGGAAGGGAGGAGAAGCACTGTTACAGCTTTTCTTGGGAAAGCTCCGGCCTTTGCCTGAGTGTCTAGATACCAACTTGCTCCTGCCTCACTTAGCTTTCCGTCTGCCATGCCCAGAAGAGCTTTTCTCCCAGTAGACCTCTGCCATGTGCTTCCACTCCTCCTGGCCACCCATGAATGAACTGTGTGAGACCTTCTGAAACTGGGAGCTAACATAAATCTTCCTCCCTTAAGTTGTGAATGTCAGATGTCTGCCTCAGCATGCGTAAGTGGCCGAGGCAGTTCACTTTTGTCCCTCCCCTGCCCCCATCCCCCTTTCCACTCACTCATCTGCGTCACCATGAGACACCTGTGTCACCATGCTGTGAGCTGCTTTCTTTCTTGGATGAAGGCCCAGAATGAACTAAATTCCCTATCAGATTTTAGACAGTGGATGGTTGGCTTAGTTTTTGTGTGCTTCTTAAATCAGACCTATTTTTTCCAAGTGTCAGCGCAAGTGTACTTGGGCTTAAGGAGAACTAGAGCGCAATAGTAAGGCAAGCTAAGGCGTCTCTTCTCTCTCTGCAGTTGCAAGGCTCTGAATACTTCGCCTCATCAGAACAGCTGTGGTTGGATGACAGCTCTGACAGGAAAGGTGTTCTCTTGGTTTAGCATTTACCCTCTTGTGCCTGTTTCGTCTTCTAATACCAGCTCTCGCACCTCTGAACAGTGAGGAAAGATAATGCAGTGAGGTTGGGACCTATGGCAGCCCCACCTCGGGTCCCCTGCTCCCCTTTGTGGCTGAAAACCCAGGCAGGCTGCTTGAGGGGGAGGAAGAATGTGCGTTACACAAGACCGACAGTAACCACACTGTCATTCTGGCAGGAGGAGCCTCAGGGATGCACAGCTGCAGCACTGCCCGGAGTGGGTCACCGCAGGTCAGGTGCGTGAGCTGTGGGCACCCAGAGCCTCGGTTCCCACCTGGGGCTGCAGTGCCCTTGGGCTTTGTGGTGACAGGCATTGTAGAAACGGTGGGCAGTCTCTGAAATCCAAAATTGAACTACAGAAAAATTAGGAAATGCCTAGTTTCCCTTATTTCCACATCAGAGTGATTGGCGAAGGTAACACGATAGCTTGCTTTTTTTTTTTAAGAGAGGGTCTCCATCTGTAGTCCAGGCTGCTTCTGAACTCACTATGGAGCCCAGGCTGGCCTTGAGCTCACAGCTATCCTCCTGCTTCAGCCTCCTGAGTGCTGGGATTACAAGCAGGTACCATCGTGCCCAACTAATCTGGCACTGGGGAACTGAACCCAAGGCCTTGGGCTGCTGAGCAAGCTTAATTTTAGTTTCCAAAAGGTTTGTTAAACACAGTCCTTGCTGTCACATCCCCCTGAAGTCCATGCAAGTGCCCTCTGGTCTGTCGAAGATGTCTCTGACACTAACCCAGTGTAACCTTGGCATTTTGTTACCTTCTCCTGTCCTATCCCAGGGCCCACCCTCTGTGCCACCCAGGGGCTGTCAGGGGCTCGGAGAAGGCACCCACAGATCTTCCTTCCGCAGCCTGTGGCCTGAGGGCCCACAGCATTTCTCTACAGATGCCAGTTGTCGTCAAACAAGTTCTGACAAACTCTACAGACCTGGAGTGCCAGCCTTGGGGTCCCAGCCTGACCCCCACAACCCGGAGAAGACTAGTTAACTCTGAGCCTGCCGTGGGTGAGGTCCCAGGCTGGGCAGCTTCTCAAGTTGAAATGTTTGCTGTGGTGTTGAAGGGAGGAGATGAGGGAGACCTGTGACCATGAGGCCCCGAGGAAGACTTGCCACAGAGGAAGCCGTGTTGCCAGGGAGGGCGGACTTTGCTCTGCTGAGGACGGTGAAGTACCATCCGTCCGGCCACCTTTACATTCTTACTTTCTACCCTGTCCATGAAAGAAAGCCATGGTCAAAAAGCTCAAGAATACAACATCGAATAAGACATCAATTCTCCACCCTCAAGCAACCAACAGCAGCTTTGAAGCCAGCCGTGTGCTTGCGTGACAATTTCCATTTCTCACACAGGAACTCCGGCCTCACCTGTCACTGCGCTGACCCACCACCGGGCCCACTGCCACACAGCGGTGACCGGAGAGCGAGAGGCTGCTGCAAGGCACGGTGTGGGTCTGTTTGTGCTCCAGGGGGCGCCCGTGCACAGCAGATGCCCAGAATCCTGTCCACAGGCAACAGTGCAGCTCCTACTGGGCCAGATACTTGGGGACAAGGAGATTTTAGAGACACTCACTGTATGTGGGATGTAGAGGCAGGGAGGTTATCTGAGATTTTTTAAATTTGAGTATGACGTGCAGTGAGGAAAGTGCACACATCTTACTTGCAACTCAGTGCTTTTTGTGTAGCAGCGCATTCATGCAGCCTGTCCTTGGAGGGAAACATGCAGCTTGTCCAGTACCCATAGGTACTACACCCAGTACATCCCAGACTACACCTTCCGTAACCATTATTCTGACTTTATCATCAGGGGTTGGTTTTGCTTGTCTTAAAATTCATAAAAATGACCTGGACATAATGGTGTGTGTCCAGAGTCTCAGCATTCAAGGAGGCTGAGGCAGGAGAATGACAAGTTTGAGCCCAGTCTGGATAATTTAGGAAGACCCTGTCTCAGAATAAAAAATGGAAAAGACAGGGAATGTAGAGCAGTGGTGGAAGATCCTAACTTTAAACCCTAGTGCTGAAAAATGTCACAAAATAAGACTATCCCCCGTTGACTCCCCATCCTTGCTAGTCAGTCACCTTCTTTGGTGTACCTAAGGGTAAACTATCTTTTTTTTTTTTTTTTTTTTGTAATTGCTGTACAGCATTCTGTTGAAGGAAACCATTCCATGGAATTTCCTCAGTCTCTGCTGATGGCCATCTGGGTTGTTTGCATGATCAGCGCTACTCCAAGGATGCTCCTGGACGTGTCTTTTAGTGGACGTGTGTTTGCTACTCTTGCTATATTCCTATGAGTGGAATCGAACGGTGTTACTGGATTCTAAAAACTTTGTTCCTAGATAAGGTGCACTACTTTTTTATGAATGTGTGTACTGACACATATACAGATATTTATTAGGAGGAGCTCTGTCTATGACCCACAGAAAGTGACCTGGCCCAAATCTGAAGAAGGCGCACAGTGTTGTTCAGGGTCCTGTAATGGACATCAAGGTGCTATCAGGTGGGACCAGGGCTGCAGTTTGGGGCACTCCACTCCTTCAAGTGAAAAATCAATTGGTGAGAAGAATGTGTGGAGGTTCTCTTAAAGATTCTGTGGCCAGTGGGACAGCACAACAGGAGCCTGGACCATGGCCGCGCTCTCCAGGCCTGGTGCGGGTCTGCAGAGGGTACAGTGGAGGAGGAATGGGGATGATCGTGAGGTTTCCTACCTTGGAGACACAGACGATATTACGCCGTTGATAAGAGGAATAAGAGAATCAGGAGGAAGTGGAGCAGTGTGGCAGATGCGCTCAGCTCTGCTGATACCTAAGGAAAATGCAATCCATCCTGCCATTCACCAGCCTAAACTTTCACGGATGACATCACTTTATGGGTAAAAGGAAAGCAATATGTGAATTTAACGTCAGAGACTGGCGCCCAGGTGCAGGGATGACTTGGTCTTTTCACCAAGCGCTTGGTCCCACGTGTAAGTCCATTCTCCTGCCCCACCTTATGCTTGGCCTTTCTTTAAGTATCGGGGCATCTAGGTATTGGTGTTGGAGTCGGCTTGATTACCAGGGTTGTGATGACCTTCTGGAGGTAGAGACGATTATGATGTTTCTAACTGTTTAAATTATAAGAAGAATGGCTGATTCATTTAGAAGAGCATAAAGGCAAGAATGGACAAGCAGACCCTGATAAAGAAAACCAGTAGGAAGGGAAGAGACACAAAACTTCAGAGCCTCTATAATTAAGTCACTATGGTGTGGTGCATTAGAAGATCTAGGAGGCTATCTCAAATCGACAGGGACAGAGAAACGTTTCAATGAGTGATTTTGGGATACAGAGTTAGACACATGGGAACAGATAAAACTGAATTGCATGGTACACATGGTACACATGGTACACATGGTACACTGGGCCAAATTCCAAATA
Source organism: Ctenodactylus gundi (assembly GCA_004027205.1). Taxonomy (NCBI): domain Eukaryota; kingdom Metazoa; phylum Chordata; class Mammalia; order Rodentia; family Ctenodactylidae; genus Ctenodactylus; species Ctenodactylus gundi. The sequence continues at coordinate 319,292 of PVKB01000596.1, read as the reverse complement.
ACTTGAGGCTTACTTGTGAAAACTTCAGCCACCCAAAGGACTTTAAGTCATACTACTTGGACTCTCCATCCATAATGAGATCCTAAAGGGAAAAAGCTTAACTAACAAGAAAACAAAGCTTTCCCGTATTAATATCACTGATGATAATATAATTTTGATATTGTTATACATACATTGAGTGATGACACTCAAAAGTAGTTTAAATCGGGTCAATGTGAAGCAGGGTCTCGTGGGAGAAAGGAAAGACTGTGAGACTGGTAAGGTTATACTGTGAGATACAAAATTAGCAAGGTCAAATCAAAACAATGTAGTCTCAAATTTGATTTTAATGTATTAATCAGCCAATTGGATGGTGTTTTGTAAATAAATTGTCCCGGGATCACATGGGCTTTTCTCTTATATGTGGGCCTCCTCTGTTCTTTGTTGGGGGAATTGAACCCATAACTTTTGCACTGCCATCTTTAAACAATTATCTTTTAAATTTTGTGACAGGGTCTTACTAAGTCACTAAGTTGGCCAGGTTGGGCTCAAACTATAATCATCCTGCCTCAGTTTCTCAGAGTACTGAGATTACATGCAACGTTATCAAGAATTTTACCTTTGGGCATGTATTTCTTAACTGGCTAGAAAGCTGTTTCCTAAGATTGAACACTCCTAGCATTCTGTAGTGTAATGTTATGTCCCACTAACAAAGCCAGGGAAAATTAATTTTTCCTATTAAATTGTATCTCACTGTAACCAAATGGGTTGATGAGCAGAAGCTTCTTGAAGAAGTCATCGGGCTGATAATGGAGGAAGAGATGACAGAAGGTCACGGTTGGCAGAGCACAATGGATGCTTCTAGGCAGTGATTGTCAGAGACTGCTCGCCTTACCTGGAGAAAGACACCGGGCATAAGTGCCTCTGACAGGAGTCCTAGATTTAACTACTATCTTACAAAAAATATATAGTGGGGCTGGGGACATAGCTCCATGGTTACAGCACTTGTGTAGCATGCACAAGGTAGGTCCTGGGTTCGATTTCCAAGTGTGCGTGCACACACACACACACACACACACACACACACACACACATTACAATAACATATTAGACCACTTCACTCCCTAGGGATATGATTAGAGAAAACCAGGTTTCTTCAACAAATGATTTGCAAGGGGATTAAAAAGTCACAAGAGAGAACCGGTAGATTTTTTAAAAATAGAAGACATCTCAACCAATACTGCAATGTATAGATCTTAATTGAATCATGACTCAAACTATGAAAACAATAAATGGCAATAGGAAAATTTGAACACTGGTTGGATATTGTATTAGTCTGTTTGGTGCTGATACAACCAAACACCTAAGGCTGGGCATCATATAAAGAATAGCGAATAACTTAGCTTGAAGGTCAAGATCACAGTGCCAGCATCTGCTCAGGTCTGGTGAGAGCAGACAGCATCACAGTGGTGGGAACACCTGCAGTATAGACCCCGTGTGGATGTGTAAGCGAGAGAGACTGAGCCCAGACACCAAGTTTCTTTTCAACAGCCCATTCTTGAAGAAACGAATTAGTTCCACAAAACATGTGTCAGTCTCTTCCAAAGGCCCACCCCCATGACCCAACCACCTCCACTGGCCCCACATAAAGGTCCCACCACCTCAGTGCTGCCACGCTGGGATCAAGCCTCCAACACACCAACCTCTGAGAGAAGCTCTCAAACCATAATCCAGCCACAACAGGCACTTATCCACTGTTTTGATGGCGGTGGAGCGGGCACAGGAGAAACACAGTTCCTCGCGGGCTGATCCTGTGAGAACTAGGTAAGTACACAAGGAACCATCATACCTGTGTACTTCTGCATATATTTGGAATTTCCCATGACAGCCATGGCTATTGAGAGCCTACTCCAGAAAGCGAAAGCGGAATAGCCTGCGTGCCGCCGCAGTCCCACTCCAATACCCCCACCCTCCCGGGGCAGAGGAGTGGCTTGCAATCAAGAAGGAGCTTCGGTAGAAAAAACAACTGAATTATTTCCAAGAATATTACTTCCATTTCAGGAGATTTATTTTTGGTGGAATATGATAAGTTTCAGTTTACATGTGTTGAATTTGAGCTTTCTTGATCCCAGAAGAATTTGAACAAGACTTTAGACTGGAAGTTATGTTGGGCCTGATGCTTTGAGAATGGATGACAGCACTAGACAAAGTACAGGCAGGAAAGAGGCAAGGACTTTGAACAGAACCTGCCCTTCTCTTCCCTTTCTCCCTCCCTCCCACTCTCCCTCCCTCCCTCCCTCCCTTTCTCCCTCCCTCCCTCCTTCCCTCCCTTCCTTCCTTCCTTCCTTCCTTCCTTCCTTCCTTCCTTCCTTCCATCTTCCCTTCCTCCCTTATTTTCTTGCTGCCTTTCTTTCCTCACCCATGCAAAAATGTATGCTTCCTGGCCCGCTAAGGTTGCTTGCACAATAATTGTCCTTATATATAAGGCAATATTAAGTGTGATACTTTACTACTCACAATGAACTAAGGTCCTAACTGACGTGATGCCACTTCCCTAACCAAATACGAGTTACTTGGAGGAGTGATGTAAATGGTGCCCGTAATCTGAGCTGCTGTTCATGAAGCTGGTGACAGTGGCAGGGGAGATCAGAGTGTGCAGCGTCTAGGCCTCACGCAGTGAGAGGGTGTGAAGCACCAGCTTCTGGGGTGCCCCTTCCCACTGAGGAAGAGCAGAACTAGGACCAGGCTCCAACGCCAGTGTGAACTGATGGAGAAGGCGGGGTTCCGCGAATGTGCCTGTTCTGGTGTGTCCCTCTCTAGGCTCCATCCACCTGGCCTCTTTTCCCCACCTGTCACAGGCCATCTCTTGCTTCCAACAGCAAGAGGTGCTCTGGACAGGTTGAGGAAAGACGCGGCATCATCTTTAGAAAGTAGCAGGATAGAGGGAAGAATTTCTTGCAGAGTGGAAACTGAAAATGACAGAGGAGGGGGCCATCAATGGACAAGGCCCAGGGAGGGGAAAGAAGAGACGCGAAGGGGGGCATTTGTAAGGGGCCTTTGTTTTTCTTATGAAACACACAAATAGAAGAGCATATGCAAGAAACGAGGAGGGAAAATCCGGAGAATTTTCCTAGCTGGCCCATTCTGTGGGCTCACTGGAGAAACAGCTTGGTCTGCGATGACCTCCCAGGTTGCCTCTCTCTGTCGGATCCCCTAGATTAATGGTTGAGCATTCAGTTACAAAATTTGAAAATCTAGTTTTTCATCATGACCAGAATTGAAAGGGTTAGGAGTAGGCATCTTACACTAACCTGACTAGTCACTCCCAGGCTTGGACTGAGCACTGTTTCCAGAGCTCAGTGAGCCACTTGACTATCATGTGCCTCAGTTTCCCTATTTTCAAGATGATGGGAAAGTAGTCCTGGGGCTGGGAATGCTGCTCAGTGGTAGAGCACTTGCCTAGTACATGTGAAGCCCTGGGCTTCATCAGCAGCAATGGAAAAATAAAGTAGTTCACAGCTTCAAGGGCTACTGTGACAAGCCAGCCTGAAAATCTGCGTAGTGTATTAAGCAGAGGGTTCAATAAAATCTTACCATTTATCATTTATTTGACAAATTTACTGAACTACTGTGTGTGTGTGTGTGTGTGTGTGTGTGTGTGTGTTGCGTGCATGCGTGTGTGGTAAGTGTGAAGATACACATTGTAAGTGAACTTAACATGGTACACTTGCCTGCACAGAGCTCTTGTTAATGTCACTGAGAGAATTATCAGAGCGAGGAGTCAAAGTCCCCCCATAGAAGCTTCAGAATGCCTGCTCTGGACACGTGTACTTGTAGGAGTTTAGAAGAAGCAACTACATTGCATATAGCCAGAGTGACATTTTAAATTTATGTCAAGAAACATAATTTGGGCTGGTGGTGCAATAGCAATAGGGCCTGTGCCTAGCACGTGGGAGGCCCTGGGCTCCATCCTCACTGTCACGAAAAAACAACTGGCCAAACAACAAGCTCACAATGCCCAAAGTGACATTTATTGGAATCAGCTCTACAAAACAGAATCAGAACGCTGCTCAGAGACTGCATTTCTGGGGTGCAGGGGGTTGACTAGCACCTCCCAAATCCAGGTCTACCTGGAAGCCAGAATGTGACCTTTTTGGAATGAAGGGTTTTGCAGACTGGACGATGGTGGGACCAATATCTAATATTTGTGGCACTGGAGGAGGCGATGTCACACAGAGAGTCAGAAAAGAGACAGGGAGAGAACAGGTCTGCAAAGATGGAAGCAGAGTCTGGCAGGAAGTGGCCTCCAGCTGACGCCTGAGAAAGTGGGGCGGATTCTACCCCGAGACCTTTATGGGAGCATGACCCTCTTTATTGAGCCAAACTTGTATAGGAAAACATTATGTCTACAAGCAGATATTTTTCCTCTTGCTGTTTCTTTCCCCACATTCTGTATTTTATTGGATTTAAAAAATAAATTATATCTCAAAAATATGGGGGTCACTGGCAATGACTTTGTCAGAACTTTCCCAAGCCTCCTAAGTTATAAGTTTCTTCCTATTGTTGTCCATGAACTCACCAAAGGCCTGTTAGGAGAAAAAGAAATTGGCCTTCAGTTTGTGAATCCACAGCTCGTGAAAAGGTTAACATGGACACAGCATGCCCAGAAATAACAGGGCAGAAAACACATCCCTGAAAGCTGTCTTTTCTGACTGTGCCCCAGCCCCGCCTGCCAGTGTGCTCTTGCTGTGAAAGGTTTCCTTAGTGGGACGCGTACACCTTGATTGACAGCTGTCCTTGAGTCACTGTCAGGTCAGTTTAGTCATGTTTGTGTGGGTTTGTTCTTTAGGTTGCGGCCCTAAGGGTTGGGATCTATATGATAACAAAGTTCTTATTCCCAAATAATCCTTTGCCACAGTAAGTTCTCAGTTTATGTCTTATGTTGAATATAAGCTATTTTTACTGTACTTATTTTTTACATGTAACTTTTTCTGAGACAGTGATTCTTCATATAGTCCAGACCAGCTTTGAACTCTCTAAATAGCTCAGGCTGGTCTTGAACTCATGATCCTCCTGCCTTCACTGCTTGAGTTCTGGGATTACAGTTATGAGTGCCCTTTGTATTTAACTCCTAACATATACCATTCCGTGATAACCTTTTGTTAACTGTGTATACACGTGGTATGCTCACAACAAAGTTGGTATTCTTCTCTCAGTGTGTTCACAGTGTGTTCATGGAAGGAGATCGTCTCTACCTGGTACAGTTTAGATCTGAAGGATCCTTCAAGTGTAGGTGTTAAAGGTTTGGCACTGCTGGGAGTGGGCCCAGAGGACAACATGCTGGGGGGGGGGCATTGGGATCTCGGCTGCTCTCTCTCTCTCCCAGCTCTCTAGCCTCCCTCACCACGTGTTCCCACCCCAGGGCACTGTGCCGCCACGGGCCCAGAGTAACAGGGCCTTGCGAACGTGGACCATCACTCTCAACCTTTTGGCCAAGGTTGAGCATGAGCATGGACCCACACCTCTGCAACCATGAGCCAAAGGACCTTTCCCTTCTCTTAAGCGGTCTATCTCAGGTATCTTGTCGCAGAAATGGAATGCTGACGCACTGTGCTTGGTTGGAAATTCATGCTCTTCCCTGACTTCTCTGTTCATTCTCAAGTGCTGTGGTCATTAAATACTCAGAGATGAGAACGCTCAGTCTAGATACTTCAGCCTTCCCTCACAGTTAAGGTTCTCCCCACCCTCGCGCTCAGATAGACAGACAGCAGCTTTTAGGTGGGTGTGTGTCCTCTCACCTCCTTTGTACCCACTATTGTGTTTCTGTTACCATCAGGGCAGGGCAGGGCAGGGCGGGGCAGATGGAGGCACGCAGCGGATGGCTCTGTGCCTTGGAGCCTGGAGGATGGGGAAGAAGGCCGTGCATCCCATTAGGCTATTTCTCAGGTGCCTCGGGGATTCTGACCACCAGGGCCTTGTCTCCCTTGTTCCCTGGGCTCTCCTGTCCAGATGTCCCTGTGTTTTTTTCTTATCCTTTGGAATCTGCTGCCACCTCCTGCTGAGTCTCTGGTCAGCTTACCTGCCAGGCCCAGGGTTACTCCCCTGCCTCCCGTGGCTCTCGTCTGTGAGCCCTGTGGGGTCCCAGGGAGGTCTGCGTGGACTTTTCCCCATGCAGCTCCAGGCAGGTGGCAGCTCCCAGAGTCACCATGTGTATCTCCACAGGCAGCTTTTGTTTCACTAGACTTGAGTTGCCTTTCCTTGGACCCCACTGCCAGGAATCCCCCCGAAGCTCACTCAGGACAGTCCCCACACAAGGTTTGAGGTGCAGGAGATAGCACCCACACTTCCTCCACCCTCTCTCCCCTCTCCATGGTCTCCCTCGGGCTGAGGGCTTCTCGGTATATAGGACAGTTGTCATCACTTCCTGCACAAGTCCTGGGTGGGGGCTCCGAGTCATGCTGACTTTGTTGAAGTAGCATTTTGATAAAAAGTGCAATATTATGTTGGGTGGAACATTTTCCACCAATTTCTTTGTCCTCACAGGAAGAAGATGAGCTTCTGAGGGGCAAATACCTGTGCTGACACCTACACGTCAGTCGGGCGTGGCACCGCACAGCAAAGGCCTTCAGGTCCCCCAGGGGTCGCCGCACCGGGAGGCCCGGCTGACTGCTGATACCCTTTTGGGCCCTTCTTTTTTCAAAAATGAATAAAATCGATATAATCACGTTAATATTGCATTGATTTCAAATTATTAGGTTTCAAAATATTTTGTCTCAAATTCTCGAACTATATCACCCAATTCATGTCTGTTGAATTGCTCCTCATAAACTGTGAGGTGCTGTGAAGGAGGCAGCACCCCAGGAAATCTTTTTGAGGTCTTTACAATGAAGTAATTCTGAGGGCTCAGCGCAGATGAAGTAACCGGCCTTGGCTTGCGCCTGGGGGCCTCTCCCAGTGACAGGAGCCACCCATCCAGACCCTCGATGCCACTGCAAGAGGCAGAAGCACAGCTGTCACTAGTGTAAGCAACAGAACCTCACATGCTGGCACCTGCAAGTAGGCATTCGGGGCTAAGCGCACCCAGGCCTTATTTTCTATCTGGGGTTGGGATTCCTCCCTGTGCTTGGGGAGGTAGCTTCTGACGGCCTCAGAGTCCACCCTGCAAGCGTGGTCGCTCCAGACAGAGACGCCACCTTCCACAGCAGCTCCCAGAGTGAAGTCTCAGGTAAGGATTGCGCTGGCTTTCTCTGGTCAGGCACGCAGTGGAGCGGAAGGGAGGAAGGAGAGGGGGGTAAAGAGGGAAGAAAGGAGGAAGGAGAGAGACGTGGGGCAGCCATAGTGCAAACAGGAGCCGGGATTAGAGCCCTAGTACTGCTAATGATAGAGGTAATCAAAGCTGAGTCTGGTGACGCAGGCCTGTAATCCCCGCACAGTAGGAGGCTGAGGCAGGAGCAGCACAAATTCAAGCACAGCTTGGGCAAATTAGGGATTGGGTGAGATCCTGTTTCAAAAAAGAAAAAGGAAAAAGGCTGGGGGATGTAGCTCAGTGTAAAGACCGTGGGCTCAATCCCTAGAACCACAATTAAAAAAAAAAAAAAAAAAAAAACACCCCGCGGTGATCTGGACTGGCTCCTGGCGGCTCGCCCTTTCTGCTGGCGGCAGTTGCCACGCTGCCCAGGTGGGCTTCCAAGCCAGAAAAGGGACCGATGCAGTCACGGACTGGATCGCCCTCTGCGGCCACGCGTTGCAATCCTGGCCCACAGCGCCCCCGAACTGTGTTTGGAGACGGGGCCTCGGACAGCAGGCTGCGTTACCGCGAGGTCGCCACGGGGCCCATGCCAGGAGACGGTCTTTTACAAGAAGCGGCTGGGCAAAGGCGCACGGACGCCCGCGACCAGGAGCCGGCGGCGCCTGCGCACGTCCCGCCAGGAGCGTCCTGCCCTGGTCGTGTTGTCCCAGCACTAAGACGGGAGCAAGGGGCCCCTGTGTAGAACTGAGTCTTCAGGCGAGGAAAGTGAAGGCGATCCGCGATCGACGGATTTGCTGGCGCCGAGGGCGGTGCGCCCTGTGCCTCTGGCGCAGGACAGCGAGGTGCCAGGAGGGACAGCGGCCCGCTGCCTGCCGGCGCCATCTGCGCCAAGAAGGAGCCCTGTCTCGCAGCGTGTGACCGGGCTGAATCACAGTGCCAGCCCCGCCCTGCCTGACCCAAAAGCGGAGCAGATGGCACAGGAAGGGAAGCGAGGAAGCGCCCGCAGAGCCGGCCTGCCTCCCCGCAGGGCCAGCGCCTCCTCTCCCCAGGGCCAAGGGGCCCCGAAACTCAGTCGGGCGACAAAACTGGGATGGCATATTTTTAAGCATCATAATTAATGTGAAAAAGCCCCAGGATGAATAAAATGTTATTGTTCCGTCCTTCTGCCTCTAGCCCATGGAGACTACCAATCCTGTCGCTTTTACTTTTGAGACAGAAGTTGGGGGTCCGAGTAGGTAGAGGCCCTGGGTAGAGGAGCAACATGGGGGTCCTTCAGCTAAGACAAAAGCTGGCAGTGAGGGGAAGGGAAGGCTGGAAAACCCCCGCCAGGCCCCGGTGCTTGAGGCAGTTAACCCACCCGCCTGCTGGGATGCGGCAGGTGCCCCAGCTGTGCGGCATGGAGCATGGCGGTCCTACACTACAGGCCAATGCTCGTGCACACCAGCGGAGCGATCCATGGATGAGGAAGGACAGGAGGCAGGAAGCCGCCCAGGAGCCCAAGTCCTCCAAGAGGCCTGGCACCGCGTGAGCAGCCCTCCCCATTAGGGGGCTGTGCCTCCCCGGCACGCCTTTCCAAGGAAACCACCCTCTTTGCTACTTGCCTCCTTCACCCAGGGTTCACTCGTCAGCACTGTTAGACGCCAACCGGGTGCATCAGAAACAATTGCATATTTTGTCATGTTTTGCATTAATGTAGATCTTTAAAATTATTATGTTAAAATATTACTCATTTTAAATTGAATCCAGCTACTCACACAGACACTTCTTTTAAAGTTACCATCTGTGTCTTGGTTAATATTAACATTTTCATAACAATTTTCTAGTGTTTTAGGGTTTTTTTCCTGGGGATTCTGGGGATCAAATCCAGAACTTCACATGTGTTAAGCACTCTGCCCCTGAGCTACACCCTCAGCCACCTACTTTTTTAATATAAGATGTCACCATTGAGTGTGCCATTGTTGTAGCTTCTTGTAAGTTTCTAATTATTTCTAAATTTGAATTTTTGAAAATAGATTTTTAAAAATAAATTACCTAATTAGTTGGCACCCAGCCTCATTTGGTCCCCAGGTGAGTGGTTCTTGGCCCCGCTCCTGGCCCTTCTCATCTGCTTTAACTACTGCTCTCAAAAAAGTGGGAACCACTGACCAAGATTCTCCCGACCCCCCCCCCCCCCCGGGAATTAGAGAAGACTGAGCTTCCCCTTGGCAGACCACCCAGGCTATGGCCCCCAAACAAATCCACCTGCCCCAGACAGGACCCCCCGCCCCCCATTCTTTCTCCTGGAGGATTCTCTCCTGCTGTCCCAGGCAACAACTGCCTGCAATAGGAAGGTATAAGCATAAGGAGTGAAGTGATAGGTTATTTTTTTGTTTTTTTCTTTCTTTCTTTCTTTTCTTTCTTTCTTTCTTTCTTTCTTTCTTTCTTTCTTTCTTTCTTTCTTTCTTTATTTGAGACAGGGTCTCCTTCTGTAGCCAGGCTGGTCTTGAACTCACTAGCCTTGGACTCATGGTAATCTTTCTGCTTCAGCCTCCTGAGTGCTGGGATTACAGGCGTGTGCCACCACACCTATTTTTCTTTTTTGTTCTTTGTCTAGTTCAGTTCCATCTCAGTGGACTACTCAGGGTATAAACAAATGTCACATTCTATTTAAAATTTTCATTCTACTTCCATGCTAGCTCTTGACTTTGCATGTTAGAACCTTTTAAATCGGCATCACACGGGAACTTGTTAGAAATACGAATTCTAGGTTTCTGCACTGGATCTACTGAGTCAGAAAACCTAGGAGTTGAACCATCAGTGTGTGTCTGCAAGACTTCCCGGGTAATTCTGAAGCGTGCTAAAGCTGGACAGCCACTGGTTTAGAGCAACGACAACAAAGTATTCATCCCAGAGACTCATGGGAGGTGCTGGGGCTGGAACCCCGGGCCTTGTGCAGGCTGAGCGAGCACTGGACTGCTGGACTGCATCTCCAGACCTTCTTTTTTATTTTGAGACAGGATTACTAAATTGCCAGAAATCCCAGGAACTTGTGATCCTCTTGCCTCAGACTCCCTAGTATGAGGGATTATAGACATAGATCCACTAGTCTGAATTCATTTGTCTTTGTGGTGGTCACCCATGGAGAGAGTCAAAAAATCCATAAATAGTAAAAACAAAAACCTGTCAAAACCCACCTTGCCCAGTTCGTACCAAAGGGGCCTGTGGCAATGAGGAAACACTGGACTTGGAAACAGTATCATGCATACTTTCCAGGAATTCCTTCCCACCTGCCCTCTGTATCCTGGAAGCACTGAACTCTCTAACTGAAGCAAGAGTCCCTCTAAAGTGGAAGGGAATGGTCCTTGGGTGGTCACTTTAGATATGGAATTCTAAGGCACAGTGCAGGTTTCTCAAGAGATCAAGGGAACAAGAGAGGGCATTCCTTGGATGACCTCATCTTCTTCACAGACCCCTTCTCACATCTCCAAATCTATAAAACACCTCAACCTCCCATCCTGGCAGGTGGTTCCTCTCTTGAAGCTCATATGCTGTCCCCTGACAGTGTACCTTGATCTAAACAAACTCTTCTCTTTGTTTTTGCCTCCTTGGAACATCCTCCACCACCCCACTACCCCAGCTCAGTTCGCCATCTTGCAGAGCAGCCTGAGTTCAAGCCCTGATGTCACCACATTGAAAGTTTCTGGGGCAATTCAGATGAGAGGTGGGGACCACTGCCCTATCCTGAGCCTGTCTGCATGTGAGCACCAAGCTTGTTTCTGCTCCTCTGTAAACACCCTCTGTAAATGTTTGTTTTCTACTGGGAAACCACAAGACCTCCTTTAATAAAAGTCTAATGAGCTGAAAGGAAGTAGAGCACCACGTTGGAAGTGCCATTCTGAGTACCCATGATTCCCAGGAAGCTCCTTGATTTGTGAAGATGTCAGCTTGCTTGGTCATTTTCTCTTTCCCGAGATCTAGGGAAGCCTACCAATGGGAAAGAACAATTGTTCCACCCTGGCCCGGAACAGAGCCTTTTCCCTGTAATTCATTCACCTCTCTTTCTGGGAATGTCATTTATTCATGATAAAAACGTGTAAGAAAGCTTCTCATTAAGATGTGTTTTTGAGAAACTAATGGCCTCCTTACGCACTGCAAGTTAGTGCTTTCAACCACCCACGTTGGCTTTTCTGTGTCTGGACAAATGCTGACTATATTCGCATTTCTCTTCCGATGAAACGACCCTAGCACACGGAGTCCCAGCTGACAGGCGGCTTCTCTGCTACAGCAAGATTAGAGGAAAACTTTGATGTGTGCTCAGAATTCACAGTCCAAAAAATTTCTTAAAGACAAGAGACAAAAAGGTTAGTTATGTATCTAGCTGGCATTTGTGTCGGGAATCGGGCAGCCTCCATTTTGTACAAGACAGAACAAGCAGTCCCGTGGGGCAAACAGTTAGTCTTCTAAAGGGGGGACAAGGGAACATGGCGATAGGGGGCAAATCTGACCTGTTAACCTCAGATGACTTTCTTGGTAAGGACTGAGGCAGAGGAGACTTCCCCGACACACTCACTTAGGCAGGCCAGACTGTTTTTTGTGATAAATTGGTCTGTTTTGGGATCTAATGGCCTCTCTCAAGTTTCAGTTTTGTTAGGTGGCAATTAGCATGAGTGACTCCATGTTGGCTTGGTTGACTCTGTCGGGGCATACTCCAGAACAATGCAAGTTATATACGTATTATAGGTTTCCTGAAAACAATTTGACACACACAGGCAATGTGGGAATCCATGTAGCAGTCAGTGAGAGCCCCATGGAGTCCCGCTTCCAGTTCTAGGGCGCCAAGTGTTCTAGCCATTTCCTGTTGGTGCATTCATTCACATGGTGCTTACCACTCACCTCTGTTGTCCCGGATGGTGCAGGGCAGAGCACTGTGGGACAGACACGGTCCTTGACTCATAGAACTTATATGAACATAGGTATAGACTTTACTATGCAACCACTTCAGGTATCAATGAAGAAACTGATTTCTGCCCCAGCTTTCCTTTTCTGCTGTAATTTTATCAGAATAAAAGACGTCTTTGACCGGCCCTGTCTCAGAGGACAGGATGGCAGACTTCAGTGTCCTCTCTCTTACCCTGTCCTCATCACACCCCCACCCTTGCCAGGGCCAGCTGCTGCTTTCAGGCCCTTTTGGGGAGGACTCAGTGGGTACTCTGGAGAAAGCCCCAGGTTCTGTGGAAGTAAAAGTGGGTAGAAAGCACAGAAAGGGCATTCCTCAGCCCCGAGGGAAGAACGTATGATAGGGCTGCAGGAAGGAACAGTGACCAACCTCCCTTGCACCAGCTCCCCATTGGGCATGACTTCAAGGTTGGCTAGGGAGTCACCATGCTAGGAGGGTCTGTGTGGGCCGCGGTGCAGGTCCCTGGCTGCAGGCCTTTCAAATGGACCACTGCAGCTTGGGTGCTACACACTTGGCTGTGAACCAGGCAGGGTTCAAGAGTGGAGATACATCCTCAGCTCCCCTGGGTCACTAAACAGCACGGGACTCCTGCACAACCCCAAGGCAATGCACATGGGTGCTGCCCACCCCACTTGCTCAGGTCAGTGGAGCCTGGAGCTGGATGATATCTGATCTGGGAAATGAAACACATTTCCCGTGTGCGGGCGACATAGCAGGCATGCGCCCGTTGTAGCCCACTTCCTTCTCTCACACCATGCCCTCGTTTCGGCATCACTGTGGTGGTGTGCATCTGGAATGTCCCCCAAAGGCCTCAGGTTCCTGTGGATATTGTGTGGGATTGGGAGGTGGGGCCTGGCTGGAAGGGCAGATAGTTGGGCCTTGGGGTGTGGGCTGGTTCTGCCCTTCCTCCCAGTCTCTCCTTCACCATGCTGTGAGGATCTCTGCCCCAAGAACTCCAGTTCCAGCTGTAGCTGCAGTCCCACCATGTGCTTCCACCATTTTCCAGCCACCTATCCATGAACGGAGTGTGCCCTTCTGAAACTGTGAGCTACAATAAATCATTCCTCTCTAAGTTGTGAATGTCAGGTATTGAGTCCCAGCCATGAAAAAGGATCTAACACAATCACCTCTGTTCACATTACAGAGAATAAGAGTGGGATCTAGGATAGCCCTAATGCAGGGTGTGTCATCCTTTTGGGTTAAAGTAGACACTCTCAGGAAGAATCTTGAAGCAGCCCTCCTAAAAACCAATACAACTTGTAACCTTTACAAAGTGTGGACTACCTGGGCGATACTTTTGGCTGTGTGAGGCATCTTGGTGAAGTAAATAGACCCCTGTAGATGTACACTCCTTAGGGCCATCCCAGGGCTCCTTTAAGGTCAGCAGGTCACAATGGGGCTGATGCCCACGAGGACAGCCCTTCCTCAGTGAGAGCAGCTCTGCTTTAGAAACAAACACTCTGCAAAACACAAAGCCTGAGGTATAATTTATGTGCAATAAAAATCTACTTATTTTAAGAGTACAGGTCACTAAGGTTTGACAAATGTACACACTCCTGCCATATTCCACATACAGACCGTTTCTGTTGCCCCTCCAAATTCCCTCTGTCACTTTAAAATGAGCAGTCCTGCACAGGCAGGAAGTCCTCAGCTGCTTTCTGCACTGGTGCCTGGCTTTGCTTCCCAGAGTTCCATGTGAGTGGAATGACGTGGCGCATACTCTCCCGGGTCTGGTTCACTCACTCAGCATGATGGCTCTGAGGTGCAGCGCAGTCTTTGCGCTTCAGGCCTGCACTCCGCTGAGCTCCGTTTCACTGCACAGATTGCCACAGCATGTTTGCTTACCTGGTGGTGGAGAGCTTGCTGCCTCAAGTTTTGACTACTGAAGCAAAACAGCTCTGATCATTTGTTTTACATATTCAGGTTTTGTATATTATCTTAGGTGGAAAGAAATTGAGTTCTCACAAAAGAAAGAACAGGAAAGAAGATAGAAAAGAGAGTGTAGTGGAGGTAGAAAGGCAGGAAAGAAGAAAACCATAGGTGGCAGAAAGCTTCGTGTTTGGGGCTGGAGAGTGCTGGGCTCACAGACCAGCACTAGTGACACCTGCCTGAGGAAATGAGTGCACTTTTTTTGTTAAAAAATGTATTTGCGACTTCCAGTCAAGATGACAGCCAAGTAACAGAACTACACAATGGCTCCTCAAGGACCCACTTAAAAAGCCAAGAATTTAGTTAGAAAATGTGAGTTCAATGTAGCCAGGAAAGACAGGAGCATCCCTAACAACTGAAAGGAAGCCAAGGGAAGGATCATCAAAAGCAGAGAAAAACAAAAAAAATCCCAGCAGCCCAGGAAGCCACCACAGGCCAGCTGCAAATGGCTGGAGATGCAGGCAGCTGTGGACGGAGGAAAATTTGAGTGGGCCCGAAACATCTGGCAGAGCTGGGAGAGGACAGAGCACCCCAACAATGGACAGGAGGCTGTGGGTGGGTCAGAAATCCTGAAGTCATATCGGAAGAGGAGGAAAAAAGCAGGCGACTCGGCGCGGCCCCGAGCTGCCGGCATCCACAGACCACAGATAAAGGAAATCCCGGAGCCAGAACCTCAGCCTGAGGTCAGCATGGATCCAGAGAAGTGGGAATTGTCGGCAGCTGGTAGCCCCAGCCTCTGAAAAACCAGCCTGCGGGTAGTGTGTACTACAAAGCAATGCGCACTCCCCCTAGAAAAGGCCCTGGGATCCCAAATCAGAAACAGGGCTCAGCAGCCTTCACAGGCAGTGACATAAGCAGGAGCCATTTTTAAAAGAAGGAAAAAAAAATCCCAAGACTGAACCTTTTAGAGTAAAAGAAAGCTCAGAAGAGCACACCAGGGCTTTGGGGGTCACCCTTAAACAGTGACTAGGAAGAAAGTGGCACAAGTGGCAGAAAGGAGAAAAGAGGGGAAACAGCTGCTGATCCCCTGAACAGCTCAGGGGCACCTCTGCTTCGAGGGTGGAGAGCTCCACCATGGGGGAGGGAAGCCAGGACAGATGGAGAGCTGTGCTGAGTGGACCAGGGGGAACAAGACACCTCAAAAGGGGGGCCATCTCCCGTTCCTCCAGCACAGCCAGAGGCTTCTGGTTTGTCTCTTCCCTGCACGCCAGAGGAATCTAGGACCAGAAAGTCCATTGGTCAGCCACCCCACAAGCCAGAGGCTGCCAGGGAATTACATCACCTGGTCAATCCTGAGCCCCAGAGGCTTCCAGAGGCATCTAGGACTGGGAATTCCATTGCCCTGTCTGTCCCTTGGGCCAGAGGATTCCAGAGGCATCTAGGACTGGGCCTTCACCAAACCCTTCTTTCCTGCATACCACAGACAGCCAGAGACAGCAGAACCACGAGGGAACATGGTAATAAATCTCCTACAAAAAGACATGACATCCCAGAAGGTGATACCAGAGATACTGAAATTCCAGAATCCAAGAGGAAAATGGCACAAATGATGGTAACATCTGGGCCCAGAAATACATTGAATTAAAGCAGGAAATGAAATAGCACAAAAGCTACACCAAGACATAGCTAAGCAAAAAGCAAACCTTGAAAAACAAATAGTGGAGACCAAAGAAGAAATAAACCAGAAGATAATGAAGGCAATGCAAGAAATTAGAGAAGAACAAAACAGAGATATAAAAAAAATTGAATGCAGATTTTCAGGAAGTCAAAAACACACAGGAAATAATAAGTAACCACTTTGAACATCTTCAGAATAGAATGCCAGACCTGGAAGATAAAGTGACTGAGCTGCAACATACAGGCCGTGAAGAACACAAAGTAAACAAGGAAGAAAGCGAATCATTACAATGGCTGATAGATGATTCAAGGAGAAACAGCCTCAGAATTATGGGAGTCCAGGAGAAGACTGAGGACAAAACAAAAGGCTTAAAGGTCATGTTCAATGAAATTATGGAAGAAAATTTCCCAAATCTAAGAAAAGAAATGAACATGGAACTACTGTAGGCACATAGAACACCAGCTTTGATCAGAGGAGATCCTCATCACAACACATCATAATTAAAATTCTAGAAACCCAACACAAAGAGAAAATGCTAAAAGCTGTAAGAGAAAAAGCCAAGGTGACCTACACAGATAAGCCCATCAGGATAACTTCAGACTTCTCAATCCAGACTCTAAAAGCCAGGAGATCATGGAGCAATGTCATCCAAGCATTAAGAGAACATAAATGCCAACCAAGACTACTATATCCAGCAATATTATCTTTTAAATTAGAGGGAGAAATTAAAACTTTCCATGATATAGAAAGCTTAAAGGAATTTGCAGCCACTAAGCCAGTATTGCAGAGAATAATTAAAGGAAACTTAGAAAATGAAAGGGAGGCCAACAATACCAATGACCCCAGAGGGAAAGCAACAACAGCTAGAGGAGAATGAGCTGAGAAAAAAGTAAGGCTATGCATGAAATTAGGGATGAATTGACAGGTGAAAGGATAAACCAAATAGGGTAAAATGTTAACAATTAGTGAAATGTGAGTAAACAATTTATGAAAGTCAAAAATCTGAAATAACTAAGCATAGCTATTTATCTATTGCTTTAACTGTAGTATACTTATGTGATACAGATTTAAGTCCATTTAATGTAGCAAATTGATGAAGTGTCAAGCTTGTTGAATGAAGCAGTTCACTTTTTTGATGTTGAATGTGAGTTTATCCTCTTTGAGAGGCGGAAACATAAGCAGCACCAAAATAAATTGGAGGAAAGGTAACATCTAACGAGAAAATGTAATTAAAAATATAGATTGGTAGTTAAATCATCTGATTGATATACTTTTAAAATAGTACCAACTGTTCTATAAAATCATTATTAGTAATAGTATAGTAGTGTGCAAAACAGAATAATTACTAATTGATAATGCAACATGGGGAATGGGCATAAAATCTTTTAAGAATATGAATGCATGAATATGTGGATGGGTAGGCAGATAAAATTATAAACCAAATCTTAGCAGAATGTTAGTAACCAGTGAAATGTGAGTAGATAAGTTATGAAAGTTAAAAAATTCTGAAATAACTAAATTTGCCTTCATATCTGTTACTTTAAGGATATTTATGTGACACAGATTTAAGTTCATTTAATGTAGCAATGTGAAATAGTTTTACTTTGTTTTGTTGTAGCAATTCACTTATTAGGTCATTGATGAAAATTTATCCTAAAAAACTGATTGATGTAAAGATAACCCTGTGAATGTACAAATATGTATCTTCCAGTATTCAGCTAAGGCATTTGAATTTTAACTTATTTTCTTCTTTCTAAAATTTACTAGTCATCTGAATTACATGCTTGTAGTTATTTTCTAACGCAGACTGGTGGATAAGCTCAGGTTTAAGAATATCAACAAAGATACAGCAAAATATAGAAAAAAAAACTTTTGGCAAATATTCCAATAAAGGGATTGGTTGGATTCAGAGAAGAGGCATCAAGATTTAAAACTACTGCGACCCATTGAGGAATAGGAAGCTGAGTTAGAGTGGTGACTTAAGTGAAATGATTTAGATGTGGAAGATTAATATGTTAAGTACCGTATAGTCTCTCTGACTTGGGAAACCCAGAAAGCAAACATTCCATAGAACCACATGAAGTGATAGCCGGAACTGGGGAAAGGGGTAGGGAGAGTGTGGGAGGGTCAAAAATGGGAAGGGATTGTAAAGTTGATATGATAAATATATGCACGGAATACCCAAATTCATTGTAAACACTATGTATTACATATGTATATTAATAAAAATAGTGGGGAAAAAAGAAAAATAGAAAAAATAAAAATGTGTTTGTTCTTTTCCTTTCCTTTTTGTAAAATAATCTTTCAGTTGATTAGTTAAATTAGTACTAGCTCTTTGTAGGATTCTAACGCACACAGGTGTTTCGTTTGTTCATTTGCCTTCTGGAACCCAGGGCCTTCACACTGAGCTACGTCCCCATCCCTCTTTTATTTCTGATTTTGAGATGAGGTCTCACTAACTCACAAAGTTGCCCAGGCTGGGCTCAAACTTGTGATCTTCTTGTTTCAGCCTCCCAGAGGGCCGGGATGACAAGCCCGGGCCACCGTGCAAGCACAGGCCTCACGTAAGAGATCGCACAGGCAGAGCACGCAGCAAATGCTCGAGAACACCGCCTTTCCCCCTCTCCCTGCAAGAGCTGGCTCCACCAAGGCTCAGGCTGTGTTAATCCCAGACCAGATGCACATGAGTAATTTCCGGTTGGTGTCGTGAGCTGGGATGATTTAGCTCAAGTGCGCAATATTGTCTGGTTTAAGTGGTTCTCTGGGTGTTTGGGCCTTTGTAATCATGCTCTAAATAATCCTTTTGAGTTAATTACTGTTCAAAGCCCCAGGTCATCCAAGGTGATCTTTTAGCACAGTAAGGGGTGTGAGATAGGTTAAAGAAAAAGTAGGTCTGTAGCTGGGACTATAACGGAAAGCTCAATCTGTCAACTGCTAGAAGGTTCTAGAGAAAACAGGCTGCTCGGAGAGGAAGGTGGAGTTGGCAGAGCTGGTGTAAGCGCGGAGCTTTATGGAAGCCCTGTGCCGCTCTTCTGAGGGCATAGGCTGTCGGATTTCCAGGCGTCCCTTGATGGGAGTCCCAGAAAGGTGCTGGAGCAAGCTACAACTTGGAAAATAACCACCTGCAGAAACAAACGAGAGCTCGAAACATTGTGTCTGATCTGCTGAGGGCAGAGATGCCCAGGCTAAGAGCCAGGAGCTGGAGTCCCGTGATCGACCCACCTCTTGGCTGCACAAATCCCTCTGGCAGGTTGGCCTCTTCCCCAGGGGCGAGGGGCTGGACCCAGGTTGCTGCCACAGTGCCATCCTGTGATTTTGTGCTACTGATTGATCCATGGATGTCAGCCTTGGGAGCTGAGCTATCTGATTACCAAGTTGCTTCAGGCAAAGGACACAGTGAGGAATCTGGAGCAGGGGTGGGGAGCGGCAAGTTCAGTTTGGGATCTGCTACAGGCATCTGCAGTACAAAACAGGAAGTCACAGCTGGAGAAAGAGGATTGGGAATCACTGGCAAATAAGCTTATTGGGCCTTAGGACTGCAAATCTTCATCCACGCCATCAACAAACACTTGTCTAATATTCATTATGTCAAGTTCCACAATATGTTCCGTGGAGAAGAAATAAAAATAGGCACACATTTGTATTTAGGGATATACAATATAAGTTGTGTTTGGGTAATACAAAGGGATTTTGTACCAGGTGGCCTACGATGGTTCCCTGTAAAAGAAACGAAGCTATTTTGAAGGCTTGAAAGTGGAGCACAGGACCGGGATACCAGGGAAGTTTCACAAAGGAAATGACCCTGGAAACGGCGCTGAAGAAAACAAGATTTGCCCCGTGGCATGGGGTTGAGCAGGGCGTTCCAGGAAAGAAAACCAGCGCAGTGAACACAAACATGGAGGTTGCTCGGCGCCTGGAGCATCGGCACCAGCTGCAAGGGGGCGCGGGTGACACGTGGGCTGCGCACGGGAGGACGGGCTGGTGCATCGTCGGACAGCACCTCCCCTGAGCCAAGGCTGAACGTGAACATGGGCTGAGCCCAGGGCAGGCTAAGTGCTGAGGGGAGAGACACGATTCCTTCATGACTAGTGGGGCCTGGAAATGAGCCTGGGAACCTGGCCCCCTCATCTGACCTCTGTTAGAGGCACTGCTTGTGGCGGGGCCCAGATAGAGGGCAAAGAGGCCAGAAGCAACAGACGTCCACTTAACTATTTCCAGGCCCAGAGATGGAGGTGGAGAGATGGGTGGAACCCTGGTGGTCCTCAAGACTAAATGTCACTTGGCCCTCACATCCAGCCCCAGATAGAGCTACAGTCCACTGGAAAGGGCTGTGGATTCTGGGTCTGGCTCATCCCTGAAACCCTAATTTTCCATTTATAAAACAGGAAATTTACTAAGAAGTTCAGGGAGGCGACTTTTTAAAAAGAGCTTAATTCCTTCAGCTGAATGAGAAGACTGGAAGCATCCTAAGTACCGCCTGCGGCCTGTCTACACAAGCCAAATGCTGTTTTCAGGGATCACGTGAGGCTGGGAAGCACAGCGAGGTACTACTGCCACTGTCGCCAGAAAGCACGCAGGTGGGCAGAAGGAAGAGGAGGGACCGCCCAGAGTGAGTTTCACTCTGATACCAGGAACAGAGGCCTTTGACCTTTCCTGCTTTTTAAGGGCATGTGTTACACATGCAGTCCCCCACCCCCATGCCCACCCCATTCTCCCAAATGTGCTTTTTCAAGCCTTTCTGGGCTGGGACAGGGTGGGAACACGACTGGAGCCATGCAGTGTGGATGAGCTGGTGTTTGCGAAGGGCTTTGGCAGTCTTGTTAGGACATGCTCCACAAACACAGGATATTATTTCTAAGCCTCTGCTTAAAGAAGGGAGAGACAGGGAGGAGCTTCTCCTGGTATCCTGGGGCAACAGCAGGAGGAGGTCAGGGGACAGGAAATACCCAGCAGCTCCCCAGAGGGGGAGAGCACAGAGCAGTGGGGGCCTAGGCTTTGAAGCCCATCTCAGCAAAGGCCCTACCAACAGTCTCCAGACCAGCTGGAGCAAAGCGAAGCCCCTGCTGCAACTAAGTAGTAAGCGAAGGGGCTGCTGGCCCAAGTGTGGGAGGAAGCGGGCAGGGTGCCGGCAGCTCACCCACCCTCTCCTCCTGGGAGTCCTGTGTGTGTGTGATACCCCTGAAATCTGCAAGTCTCCCATGACGGGTTCACAGGTTCAAACCCTGCCTGGGCAACGTAACAATTTAGCGAGAACTTGTCTCAAAAATTGGCTAAGGATGTAGCTCAACACAAAGGCCCTGGGTTCAATCCCCAGAAGAAAAATCCTAATTCTATTAGAATGGAGTCCACCTGAATGGAGAAAGGATAACAGTTTGAGGCCCAGGGTTGGGTGAGGACCCCCATGAGAACTGGGTTCTAAAGCTCTTAACTGGTTCTTGTTCTCCTCCAAGGACAATACTGGGCCCAAGTGCAATGCCACGGGTATGTGTGGGTGGCAGCTGTGCCATCTGTTACAGTCACACGACCGCCCAAATTTAGGCCACAACCCGAGGTCTACAGTCATAGCCTTTTCTACTGGCTGTTTAGTAGGGAGTAGAAACAGATTCAAGAATGAGGGTGGCAGTGGGAAGTGAGGTAAGTCACCGGCCCGGCCCTACGGCAGGGCCGGCTGAGCGCTTCAGATGTGGGGGCGGTGGAGAGCCCACAGCTCTGTGACTCCCGCTCCTCTCTGCCCTGCCCTGGGCCTAGGACCTCTGCCAAACTCATCACTTGTTGTCTGGGGTCTAGCAGGGCTTCAAAGAGACCTGATGCCAGCCCAGCCTGGCTGGCTGTCTTAGTTGCTTATTTGCTGCTGTGACAAAATACCTGGCATCCACAAAGAGCAAAGATGTATTTAGCTCACAGTTTAGAAGGCCTCCCACAGTCCATTCATGGGCAACTGGCTTGGAGGAAGGCAGAGGCTGCAGAGCTGCTCAGTAGCTGCCCAGGGCACAGTAGACAGAAATTAAGTGAAGAGGGGCAAGCCAGTGTCTGGAGACTCAGGCAGAGCTAAAGCTTTCCTTGAAAAAGCTGTAACATATTTCTTCTTCCTTCCTTTAATTATTTGAGGCTTACAGTGGCCCCTCCACACCCTCCCTCACTTCCTGGCCCACAAGTCAACAACATACACCTGTAAACTTTGCCCTGGGCATCCCCAGTCTCAACAGATTGACACAATCTCTCCAGTTCAAACCCTAAGTATTTGCCCCTTCCAGCCAGGCCCTACCTCCCAATACCACACAGTTCACATTTATCCCGTGACACTCCAGATCCAACTCTAGCGCCGGCTCCCTTAACTCTTCCCATCCCCGTACTTCTCTCCTCCAGCATTTCTCCCTGGCATGATTCTTGTCAAGGTGCCACCTGTTTTCTGTGGGACCCTGGCAAATGCACTGCGAACCCTCTCCTTATGCTAGCAATCCTACCAGCCCTGGACAGCGTCCTTGCCATTTCACAGGGAAGGAAATGAGGCACAGTGAGGGTAAGAGATCTTCTGTGCCCTAGCAGGACCACTGACCTAGCACGGCACCCTCCCCTACATTCACCCCAGCAGGGCAGCCGAGGAGGCTGCAGGCCGGCCGGGCAGGAGGGACCAGCCGGGAGGACTCAGGCCCTTGGAGAGCACAGCGTCCTTGGACCCCAGGAACCTGCTCAAGAGATGTACAGGCCAAGAGGTTAGGCCCTTGGAAGCCCGATCACGGCATTATGCTTTCCAAGGTCACTTAGCTAGTAAATGGCAGGGCCAGGATGTAAGCAGAGGACAAGACAGCTTCATATCCTGGGTTTTGGGTGAGGAATTAATGAGGAGGAAGGAAAAACAAACCAGTGTTAGGTCAAGTGAAACCGGAGCCTGCAGCATTTTTTCCTGCTCACTGTTTCCATCACCACCTGTGACACTAGAAGCTCAGATTTCTTCTTCACATTGGCCAAAAACCACGTCAGATGCTTTGCGTACCTTCCTCATCCCGCGCAGGAGCTCCGCCTGGCCGTCTGCGGTCCCCTTGAAGGAGGAAGCTGAGCTCAGAGACAAGGTAACTTCCTAGTTCACGCCAGCGGTTAAGTGTCAGAACTGAGATTTTGGGATTTATGACTATCCCTCAGCCCCCACTATTGCCAATGCTGGCAGGGAAGGTGGTGTGGAAACGGGGCACACACACTTAGAACTGAAGGAAGCTGATGGGAAGAAAGCCAATGAACCTGAGTACTGAAAATGTCCCCAAGGCCTGTGCACCATAGCTGGGCACCTGTTCTCACAGACAAGGGCAGGAAGCTTCCCCATCTGCTCACCTAGAGCTGGGCTAACCAGCCCGCTGCTGGCCCTGCTCTTGGAGGAGCTTCTGTTTCACCGGGCCAGCTGGCCAGGCCTTAGGAACAAGCTATTTAAGGGAGTGTGACTTAGGGAAGGTGAGAAGTACACCAGGCAGCTGCATGTACCCAGCGGCCGCGGGGAGTTCGTGGCGCGAGCTAATCACGCGCCAGCAGCTTGTGCAGATCATTCTCCTGGGGGCAGTGAAATCTGGCTGCGAGTTGGCCCAACAGGCTCAGCACGCCTAGCCAGTCATTCATGTTGTACCTAATAGCGACACTCCCACCCTTGGAGACCTTGGCCACCGACACAACTCGCATTCTCACTTAGCAGCAGCATTTAACTGTCTTGCATTTGACTCATGCACTTACAGCAATGCGAGAATGAAATTCATATTAAAGAGGCAAGAAGATACATTTTTAGAGTGGGACGGGCGGGGGGGAGGTGAAGGGAGGGAAGGAAGGGGGAGGGACAAAAGGAGAGCGGGAAAGCCCTTGTCACTTTGACAAGAAATGTATGTGCACAAAATGCTCAACTTCATTGTAAACCTTAAATTCTGCACTTGTACGTATCAATAAAATGGGGAAAAATGTTATATATTGAATGAAATTAAGTAAGATCAGTTTGCCTATACAGCCTGCATCTTAATTCAGTTGCCATGTCAGGATTTGTAGCCCAATTTGATACCTACACATCCAGGTCCATTGACATCCAGGCGTTTTTCTCTGGTTGTGGTAACAGTATCATTTTTTTAAACAAAAATTCTTTCCTAAACGTATTTTTAAGCTCGGAAGGAATGTGGGAAGAAACTTCTGTCTCTACTAAGTCTGTTTGTCTGCTGCTATCACAGAATATCACAGATGAGAAAATTTCTAAACAACAGGACTTTCTTTGGCTTAGGTTGTGTGGGGTTGTGCGGTCCAGGAGCAAGGCACTGGGCTCCAGCAAGGGCGGTTGTGCTTTGTCCGGACATGGCAGGAGGGTAAGCGAGCACGTGGAAGACAGGCTCGGGAGCTGGGCTTCCCTTTTTATCAGGGGCCAGCTCCGCAGTTCTAATCCTCCCAGGGTGGTGCACTTCCATCCCGAGGGGTGCTCAGCACTGCCACAGTGGCAGCCAAATTTCAACCTGAACTTTGGGGGAGACACTCAAACCCCAGGAGGGCCACAGTAGATATGCTACTAAAACAGTGTCAACTATAACAACTAAAGACTTCAGCTACAATCGTTTTTTAAAAAAAAAAAAAAAAAACTGTTCATTTTGAAGGAGGTAAAGGAAGCTGGGCCCGGTGGCCCACCCCTGTAATTCCAGCACTCCAGAGGCTGAAGCAAGAGGACTGTGAATCCAAGGCCAGCCTGGGCTGCACAACGAGGTTCAGACCAACCTGCGTTACATAGCAAAGCCCTGCCTCAACAAAAACAAAACAAAGCAGAAAGCCTGTCCTCACAAATGAAGGCAGCAGGACACCACGGTGGAGGGCCAGGCCGGCCACCCTGCCCAGGACCTGGGAAGAGTTTCTGAGGGCGCTGGTTTCAATAGCCCCAGAAGGTAAGGCCTTAGGTCCACAGCTTGGAAAGTTGGGAATGATTTATCCCTCGCATAGATTTGCTACCCTCAGTGAGAAAGGTAGACCGGAAACGCTGCACACCCGCAAAATCAGGACAAGGAACTTGCTTGGTCGGCTTTGGCTCTGGGTGCAGGGGAAAACTCCCCTGAAAAGATATAGGCATGGCCTTCCTGCGCCCGGGATTCTCTTAAGAAGAGAGCTACTGGGATGTGTGCATACAAGATCTAATGAAGAGAGAAATTTGAAAGAAAAAAGGGAAGCTAGACAGGATGTTCTACGTGAGTGAGATGGAAGAGGGCCACCCTAGGATCTTGCAGACAATAACTTTTCAATGTCAGCACCATCCCTATTTTCATAATTCAGGTTGACATTCTGAATATTAGTTTCTGTTCTTACAAGTAGCAGTTCTGTGCTCTGACCTTAGAGCACCTACATTGATGGAACTTGTACTCCTCATTGGAAAAGTGGTAACTTTTGGGTTTTGAGTTAAGCTGGCGGGATCCTAGGTGGCATGACCATGTTGAAGAAGAGTGTTTAATGTAATTGTCAAAACTGTAAGTTAGAGCACTTAGACAAACACAGCTGGCTTCATGGTTGGTTTCTTGCTTTGTTTTTGTTATTTTACCATATTGAAATGAGAATGCGTTCTCTAAAGTTTAGATGAAGGACTCCTGGGAGAAAGTTGTGGAGGAAGGAACAGGGTCCAGAGGAGACCCCGTGAAGATGTCCCATGTGGAGCCCCGGAAGGGGTGAGCAAAGGGGAGAGGGGCCAACTAAGCCCAAGGGCCCTGTGAGGCAAGGGGCAGGCCAGGAGGAACTGATTCCAGTACTATAATTTAGTAAAGGAGTTTTCTGGAATCCCAATGGTGTGAAGGTTAAATAGTCATAGTTAGTGGCAAGTCCATGGGAAAGGGCCAGTGGGAAAATTAACTTGCACTTTATATGAAACACATACTCTGTGGGTACTTATCAGAGTAAATTATATGCAGTGAGGACATTTAACAGAACTTCCTTTTCTCCCTTAATGAATACGTACTGTTAGATGACATTGTAGTGCCCTCTTGGTTTTTTAGTAAACATTCAAAAACTTCTGATGTCTCTAACCTGGTGTTTAGCTGTCTATACTTGTGATGAAATTGAGGGTGCATGCACATATTCCCATAATCCCCAGGGATTGCATCATGTTCCCACCAACGCTGAGCTCTTTGCTCTGCCGTACAATGCAGGATCCCAGCCAGGCTGGCGGGCAAAGCCGTGGGAGAGCCGGGCCAGGAGGACAACCCGGCCCTGTGGAGCCTAGGAGCCATGTGACTGATCTGACTGCCCGTCAAGGGGTAGGCGTCCCAGCCCGCTGGGAAGGCTCAAGGTGGCATGCAGGTGCAGAAGAGGCAGAATGGGCGCTGCCACTCCCAGCTCGGGAACCCTGAGAACACAGGACACTGCCTGCCAGTGGTCAGTAGCTGTGAAGTGCCAAACTCTCCAAAAAGAAGCTGGAGGGACCATGAATGGGAAGCTTCCGCACAGAAGGCCACCAGGCCCAAGGGAGGGAAGGGGTGCAGACTGGCCCTTGGTGACCTCCTTACCTTGGCGCTTTCCCAGTCACTTCTGTGGTGATGGTACAGCACCCCATTACTATGAGAGGCTCCACTTGTAAGATGGAAGGTGGATTGGAGGGATAGCTCAGTGGGAATTACCTAAATTCGATTCCCCAGCACCACATAAACTGGGCATGTGGTGGCCCTGTAATCCCAGCCCTTGGGAGGCTGAGGTAGGAGGATTACCATGAGTTCAAGGCTAGCATGGGCTACATAGTGAGTTCAGGACCAGCCTGGACTACAGAGCAAGACCCTGTCTCTAAATAAATAAATAATTAAGCAAACAAGCAAAAAAAATAAAAGGATGGAAGGAGCACGACCCTGCTACAAGGGTGCCTTCAAAGGATAGCACGGCACTGCCACGTAACCTTCCTCTCCTCCCAGCAAGCCCTGAAAGCAGGCAGGGCAGGCGGGAAAGGGGACCAGTTGCTCACAGTCAGAAGCAAAACAGGCACCAGGTGCCACGTGTTTTGAGTCTGAAGGCCTCATTCCAATTGGACAAAACTCTGTGATCTCAGTCAGCAGATGTGACCCGATGACAGCTAAAGTCAGGAGTCTGACACTACCTGCTGCCTCCTCAATGGCGCTGGAATGGGCCTGGGCCCAGGGGAGTGCGTGCGCGCAGTGACTAACAAGTAGTGATTTGATATCCATATCTAGACTAGTTTAGGACTAAGGCTCTGAGTAGTTGTTTAAAGCATCCCTCAGTCTGTGCTCAGCCTCAGAAGATAGGATGTGATCCAGAAAATTCTGTATATTTTGCTGAGCAAGAGTAGCCGGCAACTGCAGATGATGCTGGTCTCATCCAAACCAGGAATGTTATATGTTCTCGCCACTAAAACTCCTGTTTGTTAGAATCTTAAATCAACCCAACTGAACATTAGTCATAACCTGAACATTAGCTTGGGAAAACAAGGGTGAAAAACAGAGGAGGGAGGAGGGAGATGCTGTACGTCCCCATCCCATCCCTGGGCTCCTCCACCACTTGTCCCTGACCGTGGATAGTTTGTTTCTATTTTGTTTGCTTAGTCACCTTTCCTTTATTGTAATAAGTGCCTGAGATCATCACCTTAGAAAGAGGAAAGGTTTGCTGTGGCCGGTGTGTTAGTGGCTTCTGTTGTGGTTGCTCAGCCTATCGCTCTCAGGCCTGTGGGGAGGCAGTGTACTAAGGCGAAGGTGCGTGGCAGGGCACACCCCTCATCTCGTGGCCGGAAGGCAGAAGAGACAAAAGGGAAAGACCAGTGCCCTGCAGGCCCCTTTGAGGGCATGGCCCCATGACCTGAAGACCTTCTACTAGGTGCACTGCAAAGCTGGGACCACACTTCTAACACATGGACCTTTGGTGGGCAAGTGAGATCCCAACTATAGCAAGACATCAAAACCAGAGGTGGCCCCTTCCCATGGGTCTGTGGGAGGAATCTAGGAAAGGATTTCTTTGTTTTTTGAGACAGGGTCTCATTCTGTAGCCTAAGCTGGCCCTGAACGCACTATAGATCCCAGGCTAGCCTTGAACTCATGGCAATCCTCCTGTCTCCTGAGAGCTGGAGTTACAGGTCTGCGCCACCATACCGGGCTTTATGTGGTGCTGGGGAGTCAAACTCAGGTCATTGTGTTCGCTAGGCAAGAGCTTTAACCCCTGTGCCATTCCTCCAGCCCTAGGGACCATTTTTGCATCACAAGGCCAGATGTAGGGGAAAGGAGGCCAGCAACCTACGCCACCTCAGCATCCTATGACACCTCCTCCCTTGGGTAATGCTATTTCCTCCTCCTCAGTTTGAAACTCCAGTTACTGAAGTTACAAAAATAAGGTGGGAGTACAAAGAGAGGGGGGAGTGAAGGTGGTGGGGCAGAGGCCCCTCATTAACAGAAGTTGGTCTATTGTAATTTGCTAAGTATTTTAGGAGGTAGAAACCCATCAGACCAATTTTCAATGAATACCTACTACTAACTCAGTGTTGTAGTCGGCATGACGGACCACAGACATTCCTAGAAGGCTTGCAGTCTGGGTAGGGACATATCTGTGGATGGGACCTTCATGGATAAGAGGCAGCCTTATGACTAAGCACTAGACTGAGAGATAGGAGCTATAAGAACACAGAACTCAGGAGCAAAGGGCAGAGGGCTTCCCAATATCCTGAGAACCCACCGTGGAAGCATTCTGAAGGGGAAGGTGGTGCTGGTGCTGCTTCTTTTACCAGGCTTTGGACTCCTCAGGAGAGGGACGAATGACAGTGGGTGGCTGACCGGAAATGCACAAAGCATGACCCATTTGATGGGGTCTCCATTTTGTCCAGGACCAACCTTGCCTACTTCTACCTGTGTACTCGGAATACTAGAATGTGACAGTCTAGACAGATGCTTCAGAGCGGATCCTGAGCAGCTGAGTGTCCCGGATTTGTCAGGCTCTCTTTGGTGGCCCAGTGACCATGATCTTTCCTGGCACTTGCCTCTGTGTTCTGTGCAGCAGATGGGTGCACCACCCCCCAGCCGTGGCACACAGCCAACAAGGAGGTCTAGGCGAATGGCTAGTGTGCCATGCAGCGTCCCTCCTCTGCGGCACTGTGGGCACTTTAGACCTGGCAATTCTTGCATACTTGACAGCATCCCCGCATCTCCTTACCATGTGCCACTGGGATCCTCTTCTCCTGTCCCCTAATGACAACAACAATCTACAGCATCCCCAGCATTGCCCAAAGTCTCCACTCTTTAGGGGACAGGTTCCCCACCACGTGTGACCATTGGCAAGGACAAATGTGTCTCTGCTGCATCATTCATCACTTTTTAATCCCCAGACAAAACTACACTTGGTTTCTGCTGAGGCTGTTTCTTGAAATCTATAGAAAATCATGCATTTCTCTAATTTAGGGATCTCCTTTTAAGATTAACAGTAACACCTAATCCATACAACCAGTAAGCCACAATTACAGCCCTGTTTCTTGTTTCTGCTCTCTTTGAAACAGGGTTCTTGCTAAGTGGCCTAATTTCCCTTGCCGTCCTCCTGCCTCATTCTCCCGGGATGCCAAAGATGCAGCATCATGCCCAGCTTACAACCTCAATTCTTGAGGCTAATGCTTTCTTTACCCCATCATTCAGACCCGATATAGCCAGGCCACCTGTTCACCACATAGCAATGAGGAGAGCTTCCGGGTCACTTTTCTTCATAGGCTAGCTCAGAAATCCTCTCCCTTCGAGGGTGCCCAAGACATTGCCTCCTCTCAAGGGGTGTCCAATAGGCCCCTCAGTGGGGGTGGATGTGTCATATTGTAGATATTTATTTTGTAAATTGTTCCTTAAGGGTTAGAGAAATGAGCTTGGATCATTTACTTGTCATGAAATATATGCTCACGTCAGGGAGACACAGACCAACACAAAGCAAGGAGAAGCACGAAATGACAGGTGCATGTGTGGGTGCTAGCAGTGGGAGAGGGCCACACCTGTCCCAGCAAGGGAAGGCAGGGGGCTTCCAGGGGGAGGAGGCTGAGCTGAGCTGGAGAGGACCTGCTTAGCAGCCAGCCCAGCAGAGAGAGGAAGTGAGGCTGGAGAAGAGATTCGGGAGCAAGCAGGAGTGTGGAGAGAAGCCACACGCAGGGACGATGGCGTCAGTGCACACCCAGTGTCTGGCACCGGTGGAATGGAAGAGCTGAGTTAAGGAGAAGAAGAAATGAGACCAAAAGGCCTGCGCTGCTGTCCTGAGGAGCGCGAGTCTGTTCCTGTGGGCAGTGAGGAGCCATCGGAGGTGGCGTCTGGGAGAAAGCCTCAAGGAAGGAGCGTGGAGCGAGGGGGACGTGGCGCTGCAGGAAGCGGCAAAGACCCGCTCCGGGAAGGTGAGGGACATGCGAGAAACATTCTGAGGGCATCATGAAAAGTGAGGAGTGACTCCAGGGGTCTGGTAGCACCTCCAAATGAAAGAGGAAGGAGCAGGCCTGCGGGCGGGGAGGCATTGTTCTCCTTTTGGGGCATGCTGAGCCCAGGACTCCAGGTGGTGCTATCCAATGTGTGTGCTGTGGGAGGTCGGGTGCTTTGGGAGCAGGTGGATGACGGCATCATGGCGGAGAAGCGCGGGCAGGACGAGTGGGCACAGTGAGCTGACCTTTCTGCGGAGCAGCCACGTGTGAGAGAGGCACCTAGATCCTGGAAGCAGCTCGGGGACAGAGGAATGGATAACAAAAATGTGGCACTTTAGGCCAGGTAATTCTTGGTGGTGAGGCAGCTGCCTCATGCTGTCCAGGGATTAAGTGTGGAGTATTCCTCTGTCACAAAGAAGATAACTTTGAGTCATTTGTGAAAAACAGATGCGCCTTGAGCCCAAAACTCTAAGTGAAATAAACCAGATACAAGTTTCTTCTATGTGGGACAGCTGAAGCATAAATAATGTAAAGAGCAAAATAAAACGTATATGGTAGCAAACAGGGAGGTAGACGGTGACCGTGACAGGACCCGGGGGAAGAGCGATAGGCACGCCGGGAGGGGAAGAAGGGTGAAACGACTGTGATACAATGTATGTATCGATTCCACAGGTAAGGGGGGGTCTTACGTAACACAAATGTACCTGATAAAATAATAACTAAAGTCACAACAAATATAAGAGGCTCCCTGACCAGGAAGGAGCTGCCTGGTGAGGACAGCTGCTCCTCCAGGTGAGGGGCGGTGGGGACCAGCCCAGGCTGGCTTTCTCTGTGCCCTGGGGCAGGGTGGAGGCTCACCCATGAGCGGATTGCCTGGGCAGCTTATCAGTGTGGTTTTCCAATTGCCCAGACAGCTTACAAAGTTTTATTTCCCACCACCAGACTCTCCCAAAGGCACCAGAATGCCCGCTGGCACCCTGGCCCAGGATTCAGAATCTTTCTAATGAACTGTGAACCTACCATTTGCAGAACACATTGCACAACCTCTAAGGCCTGTGGTCAGATGGGCTCATCCCCAACTTCATCGTAAGTGCAGGCCCTTAAGAACAAGATTACAGCCTCCAACGCTCCTGGCTGTTTATGGAAAGCCAAGAGATTGTTCACTTTTGCCTTGTGTGTGCAGTTCTGAATATTCGCAGTAGGGGGAATAAGGCTTTCTTTGAACAGCTCTCTCTGTGCAGTTTCCTCTGATGACTACCTACAGTGCCTGCGCTTCACAGAAAGCATCACTTGACTTTTCCCCCTGGATTTTCCCACGAACTTGGCCTTCTCTGTAGGATACAGATGACAGCATTTGCTCAGAGCCTTCATAAATTCTTTTCAACTACTTACACGTTTCAATCCTTTAAACAGTAATCACACCTTTCAGTCATTGAGTTATTTAACCCTGGAATCAGATTGGAAATGGTAGTTTTTCAGTGATGAGGATTTCCCAAAACACATCACCTTCCTTCCTTCCTTCCTCCTTTTTTCCCTTTCTTTCTTTACTTTTTTCTGATAGAACTCACAGCCGTTGCGCTGAGCTACATCCCCAGCTTTTTTCTTCTTATGTTTGATTTTGAGACAGGGTCTCACTAAGTCACTCAGGGTCTCACTAAGTCACTCAGGGTCTCACTAAGTCACTAAGTTGCCCAGGCTGGGCTCAAATTTGCAATCCTCCTGCCTCAGCTTCCCAGAGTGCTGGGATCTCAGGACCTCAGTGCTGTGCCTGGCTTTGTACTCTTATTTTCAGGGTGCTTTTGTGGATAGTAAATTTTTTTCTTTCCCTAAGCTTTATGTTGTAGCTCCTTTTTACTGAAAAGAAGGTGGAGACAAGAGTCTAGAAGGTGTCAGTATGTGGGCCCCAGACCCCAGTCCTGCCAGCCCCAGGCACTTTTGACTGGAGGAGGATTTTGCAGCACCAGGAATACAAGGACAGGGAGATATGAGGGCTTGGGGTTCTTCTCCCCTTGTAAGAATGAAATGTTTTACGGCAGAGTGAGGCCTCCCTGCCTCCTTCTATGCCAGCCTCTTGCTGTGAGGTTCATGTGTTGTGGGTACACAAGCTGGCGTCTTTTCCAAGGTTGGCTCTGTGGGGCATAGAAATATAAGTCTGTTGTGAAACCACTCCAATTTCTCATAACAAAATATAACCCCATGAGAAACTGTCTGACTCCAAACCCTACAATTTATCGTCAGTATGGTGACCATAGTCAGTATTGTGAGGGGCCTGCTCAAGGAGACTGAGGCTGTCATCAATTCTCCACTAATTGGCACTGTAATATCATTGTAAGTCATGGGCCTCAATTTTCTTATCTATAAAATAAAGGGTTCAAATAGATCAGTGTTTCTCACACTAGGGGGTATAGACGCAGACGCGGAAGCTATGAATTCTTCATGAGAATCATGTGACCTTTTTCTATCAACTTTTAATTCAAAAAGTTTCAAACTTAACAGAATAGCCAAAAGAAGAGAACAAGTCCAGCCACACATCAGCCACTAGATGCGTTGGTGACCCGCGTTTTGCCCCCACAGCCGTTTCCCTCTCCTTAGCGTGTCCACATTAGAGAAAACTCAGGAAGGCTGTCTGTGTTCCAGACACACCTGTTGTCTATCACTGGAGCCCGAAGGTCAATTCCCTCTGAGGTCATGAAGTCCTTTCCTCCAAAAAGAACAGAAAAGCCCTCCACAACTTTCACATCAGGTGATGCCGCGGGAGCCACAGAAGTGGAAACTAGCCATTTATTTGAAACCGATGAAGCCCAGAGGTTTGAGTTCTTTTTCATACACACACACACAAGTAGAGGCAAGTCAAACACAGAAGAGAGGTCATTGCCTCCACAGAACCATTACCGTGTTACCAGGAAAAATTCAGTTCGAGCAGAACAACATCATCTGGTAAATGAAATTAATGTTATTAAATGTTATTGGTTTGGTAGTAACCTTTTTATTGAATTTGCAAATTTATTTTATTGTATTTGCTCAAGATTTATGAGCATAAAGACATACAAATTTATAATAATGTTGGTGCAGACTTGAGTAGCATTACAATAAAGTTATCGAGGGCACGCAAGAATGTATTCCTGGGGGTACTACAGCAATCTTGTGAATGATGTACCAAAAAGTTGGCGTCTGGAAGGTTCCTGAGGTTAACAGAAGTGGGCTCTTTGCCCCTTTGTGGTATATTGGGACTCTGTATAAAACTTTGGAAAAATTTTGAAAACCACTGCATTTGTCAGCATGTATCACCACCACAAATGCCCGATAAACAACATATAAATAGGGCAGCTTTGTCTTTGACATTAGAGATTGCAGTCCACGGTCAGGTGGGTGTCGCTTCGGGACTGTGGTGGCACACCACCTCCCACTAAGCCCCACCTCTCAAAGGATCCTCCAGATTCCAGCAGTGCTATGGGCCAAGACCAAGCCTTTAAGATATAGGGTTTTGGGGACTTTCCAGATCTCCACTGATCCCAATGGTTCTGAAGACTGTTTCTACCTCTACAACTAAAACCCATCTATCTTTACTGACAATGCAAGGTACTGGTGGCAGTGGTCCACCTCCCATCCCCCCTCCTTCTGATGCCTCACTTCCCCCATGTGCATTTCTTGGGACCTGTAGGTGTATGTGTGGGTTCTCCATCAGGATTCTCCAGAGAAACAGCCAACAGGATGTGTGGGTAGGGGAAAAGATTTGTTTTAAGGAATTGACTCACACAGTGGTGATGGTGCAAGTCCAAATTTGGCAGGACCAGCCAGCAGGCTGGAGATTGAGAGCCTGAGCCAACAGCTGGTGCTGGCAGAGTCCCTTCTGCTCAGAGGACGTCCACTTTGTCCTCTTGAGGCCTTTGACTGACTGGATGAAGCCCACCCACAGTTAATAAATATGAACTATTTCCTTTGAAGTCCAACAATTTTTTTTGAGAGAGAGAAGGTCTCACTCTGTAGTCCAGGCTGGTCCTGAACTCACTATGGATCCCAGGCTGGCCTTGGACTCAATGGCAATTCTGCTTCAGCCTCCTGAGTGCTGGGATTACAGGCGTGTGCCACCATGCCCATCTTATGTGGTGCTGGGAAATTGAACTCAGGTACTTAGCACTTGACTTAGCGCTTGCTAGGCAAGTGCTTTAACCGCTGAGCCATTCCTCCAGCCCCCAAAGTCCAGCAATTTAAATGTTAGTCTTAAACAAAAAAACACTTCCCAGAAATATCCTGTGTAATGTCCGATACCAGAGCCAAGCCAGTTTAACCCACGAGCTTAGCCATCGAAACAGGTGTCAGGTAGTTAGATCAGAAACACACAGCAATAGGATTTGTTGTGGTGCAGCCAGTGACGAGGCTCACTCGGTGTTAGGGATGCACCGGTGCCGCTGCCAAACGCCCAGCTGCAGGGCATCAGCTCTGTCAGGGCAGCCTCCCATCATGGGCAGGCAGGGCCAGTGGCCTGGCTTGATTGATGCTTCCCAGCTAAATTATGACAGGGGAAATCAAAAATTTCACCAATAGCTGGCCAGATTCTTTAACTTGGAACTGTCTTCAGGTAGCCAAAGTATTTTCTGAGGATCGATTTACACTTTGAAATCTAACTGTGTTATAGGCTGAGCTTCCCAAAGGCCCAAGGCGGTTTACTATATCCACTCAAGTGTTCTCACGTACAACATTGAAATGTTACAGCGTGAAGCTTTGGTAGAAACTCCTAGACCCCTTCCCTGAGCAAACAATGACAACCAAGGTTGGCTGGCAGCCGATGCCAGCCTAATGACCACCATCAGGCTCAGAGCCTGGCTGGAGCTCCGTGTGATCCTGCCTTCTAACGCTGTCTGCCCCAGCGGAGGGAGCCAAGTGCATCCCCCGCCCCCGCCCCCCTTAGCGTGCTCTCAGCGGCTTGCATTTTCCCCATCACTATCCTCATTCTCATTTGCAAGGATATCCTCGTCTCTATTCTTGGCTCGCTGAGGAGGCCGTGCTTCCGTCCGGCAGTCTGGGTTTTCCCGGGCTGTACCTTGGGTAACCCTCCTGCACCGCAAGGCCCGAGTGCCTGCTGTGGGTTAGTGTTGCTGTGCGGGGCGGGAAGCCCCTGCGCAGGGGAGGGCCCCTCTGACCACCTCACCTGTCCGACAGGAAGAAAGGCAGTATCAAGTGGCGGGCTGGGCCGGGCGCTGCTCTTGACCTCCCTGCGCGGGAAGGTAGCACAGGTACCTTCCACAACAGCCATGGTTTTTTTTTTTTTTCTGCCCCCAATTGGCTCGTGCCTTTATTGTCACCTCAACCCTGCTCCCCACACACACCCGTACTGGGCCCTCACATCCAGCTTCCCTCCCGGCCCGGTTTACTTTTTTATTTTGAGACAGGGTCTCCCTAAGTTGTTAGGTTGCCTGAACTAGGCTCAAGCTTGCCATCCTTCCGCCTCAGCCTCCCAGGGGGCTGGGATCGCAGGTGTGCATCATTCAGCCTGGCTCAGGTCCTCTTTTATAAAGCATGGGGCCAGAAGGGGGATGTAGTTCAATGGTTAGAGAGGTTGCCTACCATGTACAAGGTTCTGGGTTCAATTCCCCAGCATCACATAAAAATTAGCCTGGTCTGGTGATACATGCTAGTAATTCCAGCTCTCAGAAGGCTGAGGCAGGAGGATGGGTGTGAATTTGAGGCCAGCCTGGGCTACATAGTGAGTCCAGGACCATCTGGACTACTGAGTGAAATCCTGTCCCCAAAAAGGAAGAAAGCAAACAGCAAGCGGAGCCGCAACCAGCCGGCTCTCCACACGTGCGCGTAAGCCAGACGGTCCCACAATGTGCTTTTAAACTACTGTGATTTTTTCCATCAGAAAAGAAAACTATGCTCATTAGAAGATTAAGAAGTACAGAGAAAGTACGAGAATTCTTTCCTCTATTACATTAAAACAAAACCAAAAAAAAAAAAAATAACCCCAAGATACCTGTCTGGGGTGAGGAATGTGTTGATCGACTTGATTATGTAATCTTTCCACAGTGGATGCCAGATCACTGTAATGCATGATTGAAGCATGCATGATTTTATTTGTCAATTATACTTTGACAAAACTGAATAAATGTAAAAACATGTGAAAGGAGAATTAGTAGCATTACTCTTATTTCCATTACTGTAACCAAATACCTGAGATATCAAACTTACAAAAAAAAAAGTTAGTTTTGGCTATTTCCAAGGATTCTATCTGTGGCCAGTGGCTTCATTGTCTTGGACCTGTCAGGGGCCCGCACACAGCGTGGCTGGGTACACACAGTGAAGCAAAGTTACTCACCTCATGGCCCAGATGTCAAAGAGAAAGGGGTTGGAGACCCACAGCCCCCTGTGGGGATGCCCCCAATCACTGAAAACCTGCCGCTAGGTTCTACCTCTCAAGTGTACCCCCTCCAATAACACCAAGCCTGGGTACTGAGGTTTTAACACATGGGCCTTTGTGTAATTTAAGACAGTTCCAGATCCAAACAGTAGCAAACCCTATTGCTTCTAATTCAACATGGGCAGTTTTTTAGAGATAGCATCAATTTTAAAGGCTGTGAAGCAGTCATAAATTCAGCAGCCAAATGTCACGCTAATTTTTTTTTTTCAAGATAAGTTGTAGCAATACTTTCATTTTATAGAAATAATAGAGTGCTGGGTGAGGTGGTATACTCCTGTAATCCCAGCTGTCTGGGAGGCTAAGACAGGTTGCCCGGCCTGTGCAACTGAGGGTCTTAACGAGACCCTGTGTAAATAAATAGATAGGTAGATAAATGTATATATATCTGCCCTGGGGATGTAGCTTTCTCAGTATGAAGATGTGAGTTCCGTCCCTAGTGCCCCCCACCCACACATGGGACAGAACACTGTGTTGTCAACGAAGTTGAAACTCTCTTTTCCCAGGTTGGCCTCCCTCTTCCCCGGAGGTGAGGTTGCTTCCCCTTCAAGACAAGCGGGCTTGAGAGCAGCCCCAGCCAAGAGGAAGCCAGGGCTGGCACCAGGCCTCTGCCCAGGCTGCCGCAGGAGCTGTGCGAGCAGCCCAGCCCTCCCCTCAGAGGGCCAGTTCTGAAGCCTGGCTCTGGGGCCTGGAGGCCTCGTGATCTAGGCTCATTGAGCTTTGATTTCATTGTTTCCCCAGAGCTTGGGATAAAAGCCACTTGGGACACAAAAGGGCGCTCTGGCCTGGAACTGGGACCACCAGCGAGCTCCTGAGCTGGCATCTAAGTAGCTGAGCTCCAGGCCTCCCAGGATCTGTACAAGGTTTCCATGAGCACGAATGGGCCTCATTCGAGAGAGCGCCTGGGCCCCAGCCAGGGGGGCAAAGTGACCGCTTGTCTGGTGTTCAGTTCTTCCTCCCTTGAGCCTTGGATCCAGGTCTGCCAGTTGGCTCGATGCCCATTGCGTCCCGTGTCCGTCCGGTAAACACCCGAAGGGAAGGGCATCCCGGGAGCCACGGGGAGGAGGGGCTGGAAGCTGCGTGGCGCTGGGGAGTGTGGCCCAGGGGCACATGCGCTTTCCTGCACTGTGAAAACATGCAGCTCCGGTAGCTGGCAGTCCGTGTGTTGGCATTCCACAGGGAAGGGCGAAAGGTCACCTTTCTTCCTATGTACCTACCCTTTGGTTTAAACATAAACCGATTTAGTGCAAAAGACACCTAAGTTATCAGACACTCAAACATGTTTCATTTCAGACCATGTGGCTCAGCCAGGATCATAAAGTGAATAAAATCCACACTGTCTGCGGTGCTGCCAAGCAATTCCCTCATGTTCGGGTCTCCCCGTGCAGGCTGAAAGGCCGATGATGTCACTCTCAAAGCGCACGGTGAGGCACGGGGCGTGCTTATAGGGGAGACGATGATTTTTACAATAATTCTTGGCCAGCACTTGGCTGTTTCCAAGTCACATGCACCGGCTGCTTTGCTCGCTCGGGGCTGCTCTCTGCTGCTGTCCTCTGTCTCCACAGGAGTCGCCTCCTTGGCAGCGGCCCATGTGAATCTCAGGCCTCCCTGCTGACCGAAGCTGGGCGGGCAGCTGCTCCTGTCCCCTGCTCTGAAGTACAGCCTGGGGCCATTACACTGACCCTCAGGGAACCGCCAATTCCATATGCAAAAATTGCGTGGTTAGAGATAACTCCAGATGATCCAGCCTAAGAGTGTGGTCTGCGCAGAGCTTGTGATCAAAGACACCTTTCCCCTATGGGAATCTCACCTTCAAGGACTGAGAGAAGGTGAAAACTGCTCCAAGTACTTTAACTGTGTTATTAGCTTTTGTTTTCCAATGGTGCTGGGAATGGAATGCAGGGCTTTCCACAGGCTAAGGGAGCTCTCCCGCTAAACTATGCCTCCCCACTGTGAGGTCTTAGTCTTGCCAGGGAAAAGTAAAATACCTCTCCTGTTACCTACTTTTTGCAGACCAGGAAACTGTCCCACAGTCTTCCTGGGCCCAGGCAGGCTGGGTTTAAAGAATCCTTCCACTCTGCCCCAAGGACATCCCACCCACAGACTTCAGAGAAAGGGAGCCAGATTTGGGTGAGGGATGGGGAGCAGGGAGAGTAAAACTAAGTCTAGTACTGTCTACAAGAGTTTGCATATTTTCTGCAAAAATCCAAGGTAAACCTTCACTAAAGTGGCTTAGTAGAAAAAACGCTAGCTATCTAATAAGAACCAGGGGTAAGTGGTGGCAGGCTAATTTTACAGAACTCCAGTGTCACCAAGGGCCACGTTGCCTCTGCCTTTATGGTCTGCCGTCTGTCACACACTGACGGTTTCTCCTTGTTATGCCCAGATTGCAAACATCCCAAAGACTCCAGGAGACCGATCACGCATGCAAAGGCAAGGAGTCTTTATTCTGGCTTAGGTTCGGGCTCTCAGTCCTCACCAACATAGTGGATCCAATCCAAAACCTGGAGTCTCTGTGCAGCAGACTTTTATTAGTTACAAACAAAGGGAGGTGGGCTTTCAGCTTGGTGGCTACATGATTGGTGAGCATACAGCAGGGGAACAGACTTGTTACATGGTGATTGGCTAACTAACATTAAGCAACTGCCTCTGGCCCCCAGACCCAATTCCCCATCTGCAGGAATGTAACCCTCACTGCAGGAATGTCGGCAACATTTCTTAGGCAGTGTGAACTTTCTACCATTTCTGCCTGGTCATCCTGAGAGAGCAGAATTTTTGGCCTACGGATTTTAGGCTGGATTTGAGACCTGTCATGGAGTTCATTTAGCCTGGGTCTTTCATCCTCAGAAGCCCCACGTGGCTGCAGTGGCTTCTGGCCTATATGCCCAAACAATATACCAGCAGAAGGAATCACCACTCCTATACCTCCTGTTAGGATTGACCAGGCTCAGAGTACAGAGCACAGCAGTCCACTATGTGCCAGGCCCTGGGCTCAAGCTCTAACAAAGGAAACTAAATTTACAAAACTCTCAGGCTTCTCAATAGACTTTTCCCACATTGTTGGTTAGATGCGTGTTGCGCAGCTGTGCTTAAACCAAGGACTTGGTGAGGGATTGAGATTGCCTTCAGGCTGAAGAGAGGCCCAGCTTACTCTGGAGCTTAAGGCTGAACAAAAGAAAATAAAAAGTCTTGCTCACAGGGAAGGAGGTAGGGAGTGGCTGCCACAGGTGTGGGCAGAGCTGGGCTGCAGAAATTGGAGCTGGGGAGAGTGAAAACCAGCTGGAAAGAGTGAGGAGGTTTCGGCAGTTTGAGTAGCCACACCTCGCATGACTCAGTTTAGCTGGGCAACAAATGCAATAAACAACGCACAGGAAACCAGATGAACACAACAATTCTCTAATGCTTGGTGTGTGCTTACTCATTTAAAAATAATTTTCATAGACATGTTACCTGGAAACACAAATGACTCCTTTGTTGGAGACAGGGTCTCGCTAATGTAACCCAGGCTGGCCTAGAACTCACTAGACTTCTGCAACTTTGGAATCAAACTTAATTCTCCTGCCTCAAATTCCCAGTGTGCTGAGATTCCAGGTGTGTGCCCCTGGCTAACATTTCTTATACTGTATTGTAAATTGTATTTTCCAAACCAAAAAAAAAAATTTTTTTTTTTTTTTTTTTTTTTTTTTTTTTTTTTTTTTTTTTTTTTTTTTTTTTTTTTTTTTTTTTTTTTTTTTTTTTTTTTTTACTCAGTATTGTAAACTTGCTCATGTTTTTCCAAGGCTCTTCAATGTCTGAGCTAAGAGGAAATGCCTCCCCTCTCTGCTCCTGCCTTCTGTCAAATGTCATGTGTTATTTTGGTCAAAGAAGATGAAGCCTCATGCAGATAGATACTGGGAAAGAGAGGGCTGTTGAAATAGCCTTTTCAAGTAATGGTGGAGGGCTGGTGGAATCGCATAGTGGTGAAAGTGCTTGTCTTCTAAGCACAAAGCCCTGAGTTCAATTCCCAGTACCACATAAAGCCAGGCATAGTGGCACATACCTGTAATCTAGCAGTAGGAAGGCTCAGGCAGGAGGATTGCTGTGAGTTCAAGGCTAGCCTGGACTCCAGAGTGAGACCCTGTCTCAAAAAAAAAAAAAAAAATCAGATAGTGGTGGACACTGTTTTGATGATACGTAAAATGCAACATGAAATGCTACGTAATGGTTAGCTGCAATGTGGAATCAGAAGCTATAGTAACCCTTCCACGTGATTATACTGGCACATCTACTTGACATTTTGAATGGGTAGCTTATTCATTAATGTTTCTAAAACCACACATTTGCCACTTGGGAAACATTTGTTACTGAGTTATACAGATTTTTCTAAATTCTGATATATTTCACACATTACTAAAAATTCGTCAGTATCACCATCTATCTTATAAGAAGAGCTGTCAAATTCAAGTGCTGGATTCAAGTTCTACAGTATTCTAGTTTGCCATGAAAAGTCCAAATTTACCACTGGTAAGAAAAACCACACTTTTTAAAAATTGAAATAAAAGGTTCACCTTGTTTAGTTTCAACACAAGGTCTGCAAACATCCAAGTTTCAATAATCCTAGTTTGGCACCTGCTGTTCTATGAAGTAAAAATGGTGTTCCATGTCAAGAGTGGGTTAGTACTCATCTCAAGCAAGAGGTCTGGTACTTTCCCAGAGGTGACTTCAATGTATGCATTGGGACATGTTTTCTAGGTACCTCCTAAGACATAGTAAAAACAAAGAGTTGGGGAGTTCTGGGTCAAGATGGCTGCCTAGTGACAGAGCTGCACAATGTCTCCTCATGGATCCACTTAAAAAGTTGAGAATTTAGTCATAAAACACCTATTCAGAGTAGCTAACAAAGGGAGGAGCACCCCAGCAACTGAAAGGAGGCCAGAGGAAGGTCAGAAACTCTGAAGGAAAATTGAAAGTAGAGGGAAAAAACCAACAGCCTAGGAAGCTGCCCCAGGCTGACTGCAAAGACTAGGAGCCACAGGCATCTGCAGACAGGAAATCCCATGAGGAGCGGGAACATCTGACTGAGCTAGGAGAGGAAGCAGCGCCCCAAAACTGACAGGAGGCATGGGAAAGTCAGAAATCCTGAAGACATATCAGAAGTGGAGGAAAACAGCAATCAACCCAGCACGGTCCTGAGCTGCCAGCACCCACAGACCACAGATGGAGGAAAGCCTACAGACCAGAACCTCAGACTGAGGTAAACAAGAATCCGAGAGAAGGGGGAATCATTGACAGCTGGCAGCCCCAGCCTCTGAAAAACAAGCCCACGGTTTGTGGTGTATACTACAAATGCAACGTGTGCTCCCCCTAAAAAGGCCCCTGGGAGCCCAGATCAGAAACAGTACTCAGCAGCCATAATGGGCAATGATGTAAGCAGGAGCCGTTAAAAAAAAAAAGACCTGAGATTGAACCGATTAGAGTAAAAGAAAGCTC
Organism: Ctenodactylus gundi; assembly: GCA_004027205.1. Classification (NCBI taxonomy): domain Eukaryota; kingdom Metazoa; phylum Chordata; class Mammalia; order Rodentia; family Ctenodactylidae; genus Ctenodactylus; species Ctenodactylus gundi. The sequence goes on along the minus strand of PVKB01000596.1, from coordinate 277,347 downwards.
AGAAGAGTACATCAGGGCTTTTGGGGTCAACCTTAATCAGTGCCAAGAAAGAAACTGGCACAAGAGGCAGCGGCAGAGAGAGGAGAAAAAGGCTGCTGACCTCCTGGATGGCTCTGTGCAGGGGCGCACCTCTGAGGGTGGAGAGCCCCGCCCTGGGGAAGAAATCCAGGACAAGTGGGAGAGCTTTGCTAGGGGGGTTAGGGATGAATAAGACATCTCAGAGGTCATCAGATTGCCAGGTTCCCCCTTGTTGCCTACTCCCAGCACAGAACTCAGAGGAATTGCACCTCCCCATTCCACACCGTCATAAAGCCGTTTAAAGAACTCTCTCAGCTAGGCCTCTAAAGTGAAGTCCCAACACCAGAAACTTGGGAAGAAGTCAGGCAACAGGGCACCCACAGAGATGCCTGAGACCCCAGACACTAATGTCATGGGCCCTGAAATAGTGGAACTCATCGGGAAGGAAGTCAAAGAGCAAATAAACAAGTCGAACAACCAGTTCTAACAGGATATTCTCAAAGAAATGCAAGCTTCGTCCACAGGCTTAGAGGATCTTACTAAGCAAATAATGGTCATAGTGGAGACAAAGCTCACTGAGCATATTAAAGACACAAATAAAAAGTTAGCTGAGGTAAACAAGGAAATGCAAGACATGAAGGAACATTTTAATGGGGAAGTGGAAAATCCAAAAAGAAATCTAGATGAAACTGAGGACATGAAAAATATATGTGACAGCAGGGAAAAATGACTCACATATCGTGAGGACAGAATTTCAGACCTCGCAGACAAGGCTGAGGAAACAAATGGCATAATTAGGCATGACTCCGAAGTTAGACATGAGCAAAGTAGCTGGATATACCAACTGATGGATGATTTAAAGAGAAGAAATCTCAGAATTATGGTTGTGGAAGAAAAAGCAGAAGGACTTCCGGTCAAGATGGCAGCTGAGTAACAGTGCTACACAATGTCTCCTCACTGACTCAATTAAAAAGTCAAGAATTCAGTTAGAAAATGCGTGTTTGGTGTAGCTAGGAAAGAGAGGAGCACCCCAAACAACTGAAAAAGACACCAGGGGAAGGTGAGAAATTCTGAAGGATCATCGAAAGCAGAGAAAAAAAAATACCAGCAGCCCAGGAAGCCGCTGCAGGCCGGCTGCAAATGGTTAGAGCTGCAGGCAGCTGCTGATGGAGGAAAGCTCGTGTGGGCCTGGACCATCTGATGAAGCTGGGAGAGGACAGAACACCCCAACAACAGACAGGAGACTGAGGGAGGGTCAGAAATCCTGAATTCACATCGCAAGAGGAAGAAAAAAGCAGCCAACTCAGCATGGACCATAGCTGCCGGCATTCACAGACCATAAGGAGGAAAGTCCGGAGCCAGAACCCCAGCCTGAGGTAAGCGCAGATCTGAAGAAGTGGAAATTGTCGGCACCTGGCGGCCCCAGCCTCCAAAACACCAATGTGTGGGTGTGTGTACTACACACACAGCGTGCGCTCCCCCTAGAAAAGGCCCCGGGATCCCAGATCAGAAACAGGGCTCGGCAGCCATCATAGGCAACGACATAAGCAGGAGCCATTTTAAAAAGAAGGAAAAAAAAAAAAAGCCCAAGACTGAACCTTTTAGAGTAAAAAGAAAGCTCAGAAGAGCACAGGGCTTTGGGGTCACCCTTAAACAGTGCCTAGGAAGAAACTGGCACAAGCAGCAGAGAGGAGAAAAGAGGGGGAAAGGCTGCTGATTCCCTGAACAGCTCAGGGCACCTCTGATCCGAGGGTGGAGAGCCCCGCCTTCGGGGAGGGAAGCCAGGACAGATGAGAGCTTTGCTGAGTGGACCAGAGGAACAAGACACCTCAAAAGGGGGGCCATCTCCCTGTTTCTCTGGTACGCACCAGAGGCTTCTGGTTCACCACTGCCCTGCACGACAGAGGCATCTAGTACCAGGAAGTCCATCACCCGTCCATCTCGTGAGCCAGAGGTTTCCAGAGGCTTCCAGGGAATTCCATCACCCTGTCAATCCTGAGCCCCAGAGGCTTCCAGAGGCATGTAGGACCAGGAATCCCACCGCCCTCTCTGTCCCTTGGGCCAGAGGATTCCACAGGCATCTAGGACTGGGCCTTCACCAAACCCTTCTTTCCTGCACACCACAAACAGCCAGAGATAGCAGAACCATGGGAAAATGTGGTAACAAATCTCCTACAAAAAGACCTGACACCCCAAAAGATGATACCAGGGATACTGAAATTGCAGAATCCAAAGATGAAAATGGCAAAAAGAATGGTAACTTCTGGGCCCAGATATTCACTGAATTAAAGCAGGAATTAAAGCAGAAATTAAAGAAGGAAATAAAACAGACAACAGAAAGGCTGCACCAACACATAGCTAAGCTAAAAGCAAGCCTTGAAAAGAAAACAGGAGAACATAGAAGAAATATACCAGAAGATAATGAAGGTAATACAAGAAATTAGAGCAGAATACAGCAGAGATATAGAAAAATTGAATGCAGATATTCCGGAAGTGAAAAACACACAGGAAATAATAAGCAACCACATTAAACATCTTCAGAATAGAAAGTCAGACCTAGACAATAAAGTGACTGAGCTGCAACATACAGGCCATGAAGAATACAAAGTAAATAAGAAAGAGAGCGCATCATTACAACGGCTGATAGATGATTCAAGGAGAAACAACCTCAGAATTATGGGAGTCCAGGAGAAGACTGAGGACAAAACAAAAGGCTTAGAGGACATGTTTAATGAAATATTGGAAGAAAATTTCCCAAATCTAAGAAAAGAAATGAACATGGAACTATTGCAGGTATATAGAACACCAAACAACTTTGATCAGAAGAGATCCTCACCACGACAGATCATAATTAAAATACTAGAAACCCAACACAAAGAGAAAATACTAAAAGCGGTAAGAGAAAAACATAAGGTGACCTACAAAGATAAGCCCATCAGGATAGCTGCAGACTTCTCAATCCAGACTGTAAAAGCCAGGAGACCATGGAGCAATGTCATCCAAGCACTAAAAGAACATAAATGCCAACCAAAACTGCTATATTCAGCAAAATTATCTTTTAATTTAAATGGAGAACTTAAAACTTTCCATGATATAGAAAGCTTAAAGGAATTTGCAGCCACTCAGCCACTATTGCAGAGAATACTTAAAGGAAACTTAGAAAGTGAAAGGGAGGCCAGTGACACCAATGAGCCCAGAGGAAAAGCAACAACAGCTAGAGGAGAATGAGCTGAGAAAAAAGTAAGGCTATGCATGAAATTAGGGATGAATTGACAGGTGAAAGGATAAACCAAATAGGGTAAAATGTTAACAATTAGTGAAATATGAGTAAACAATTTATGAAAGTCAAAAATCTGAAATAACTAAGCATAGCTATTTATCTATTGCTTTAACTGAGAAAAAAAGTATGTTAGTAATCAGTGAAAGATGAGTAAATAAGTTATGAAAGTTAGGAAATTAAGAAATAACTAGATTTACCTACATGTCTGTCGCTTTAAGTATATTTATGTGGTATAGATTTAAGTTTATTTAATGCAGCAATGTGATATAATTTTAACTTTTATTGTAGCAATTCACTTATTAGGTCACTGATGAAAATTTATCCTAAAAAAACTGATTGATACTCTGTAAATGTACAAATATGTACCTTCAGCTAAGGCATTTGAGATTTAACTTTTTTTTTCTTCTTTCCCAAATTTACTAGTTTTTTGAACTACATGCTTGTAGTTATTTTCTACTGTGAACTGGTGGGTAAGGCCAAGTTTAAGAATAGCAACAAAGATACAGCAAAATACAGAAAAAAAAAAACCTTTTGGTAAATATCCCAATAAAGGATTTGGTTGGATTCAGAGAAGAGGCATCAAGATTTTACTACTGCGACCCATTCGAGGAATAGGAAGCTGAGTTAGAGTGGTGACTTAAGTGAAATGATTTAGATGCGGAAGATTAATATGTTAAGAACTGTATAGTCTCTCTGACTTGGGAAACCCAGAACACAGACATTCTACAGAAGTGATAGCCGGAATTGGGGGAAGAGATACGGAGGAGGTGGGAGTGTCAAAAATGGGAAGGGATTGTAAAGTTGATATGATACGTAAGTGCACAAAATACCCAAATTTACTGTAAATACTATGTATTACACATGTATATTAGTAAAAATAGTGGGAAAAAAGAAAGAGCAGAAGACAGCACCAAAGGTATAAGGAATTTATTCACTGAAATAGTGAAGAAAATTTCCCTAAACTAAGAAAAGAAATTAACTTCCAGATACAAGAAGCTTATAGAACACCAAACAACAACCTCATCCAGCAATGAGACTCATCACAACAATTCATAATCAAAGCCTCAGAAATACAACATAAAAACAGAATATTAAAAGCAGCAAGAGAAAAATAGACATTATTCTACCAACACAAACCCATTTGAATTACTGCAAATTTTCCAAGTAAAACTTTAAAGGATTGGAGACCTTGGAGCAAAATCTTTCAAGCTTTAAAAGACTTCAAGTGTCAACTCGGGTTGTTATATCCAGAAAAATTATTCATGAAAATTGAAGAAGTAAAAATTTTTCATGATCAAGAATCCCATAAGAAATTTGTGACCACTAACCCAGCACTGCAGAAAATAATTGGAGGAATCTTTGAGAGAAGCAGAGAGATAAGCAGCACCAAAAAAAATAAATAAATAAAAAACAAACAAACAAAAAAAACATGAAGAAAAGGAAACACCTAAAGAGAAAGTATAACAACAACAACAACAACAACAAAAATTGATTGGTATTTGAATCATTTGATTGGTATTCTTCTAAAACAGTACCAACTACTTCATAAAATCTGTGAATCTTCACCCTTTATTATTACTTTCAATAGTACATAAGCTTACAAAATGTAATAGTTATATTCAACATGGGGATTTGGTATAAAATCTTTTAAAAATACAAATTCATGAAGTTAGGGATGAATAGATAGGTAAAAGATAAACCAAATCTGGCAAAATGTTAATAATTAGTGAAATGTGAGTGAACAACTTATGAAAGTTACAAAAATCTGAAATAACGAAGCATGCTACTCTATTGCTTTAACTGTAGTATACTTATTGATATTTATCTAAGTTCATTTAATATAGGAAATTGATATAAACATAAGCTTATTTAATGTGGCAATTCGCTTGTTTGATGTTGGGTGTAAGTTTATCCTCTCTGAGAGAGGCAGAGAGATAAGCAGCACCAAAAACATGGAGGAAAGGGAACATCTAAAGAGCAAGTGTAACAAAAAATAGATTTGTATTTGAATCGTTAGATTGATATACTTCTAAAACTGTACCAGCTGTTTTATAAAATCTACAAAATTTCTCCACATCATTATTATTATTTGTAATAATATATTAGTTTGCAAAATAGAATGATTACATTCAAAATGAGAAATTGGTTTAAAATCTTTTAAAAAATGTATGCATGAATTTATGGATGTATAGGTAGGTAGATAAAATGATAAACCAAATCTGGCAAAATGTTAGTAATTAGTGAAATGTGAGTAAATAAATTATGAATGTTAAAAAATTCTGAAATAGCTAAGTATGCCACCGTATCTATTGCTTTAAGTATCCTTATGTGATATAGATTTAAGTTCATTTAATATAGCAATTCAATACAGAGTTGTTTGTTTGCTGTAGCAATTCACTTATTCGGTCTTTGGTGTAAGTTTAACCTAAGAAAACTGATTGGTGTAATGATAACCTTTTGAATGTTCAAACATTTACCTTTCAGTACTCAGCTAAGGCATTTGAAATATAACTTCTTTTTTCCCCTCACATTTACTAGCCTTGTGAATTACATTGTTGTAGTTCTTTTCTTACATGGACTGTTGGGTGAGGCCATGTTAAAGAATCTCAGCAAAGATGTAGCAAAATACAGAAAAGAAGAACTTTCGGCAAATATCCCAATAAAGAGCTCTGCTGGACTCAGAGAAGAGGCATCAAGATGTGGCCACTGCAGCCCATTCCAGGGGTGGGAAACTGAGCTAAAGAGTGGTGATCTGAGTGAAATGAGTCAGATGCAGAAGATTAAATACATTAAGTATCATATGGTTTCTCTGATGTGGGAAACCCAGAATACAGGCATTCTGTAGAACCACATGGTGTGATAGTGGGAGTTAGGGTGCTGTGGAGGGGTGGGAGGGCCAAAATAGGAAGGGATTGTAAAGTCGATGTGATATGTGTACAAAATACTCAAGTTCATTGTAAACGTTGTGTATTGCATATGTGTATTAATAAAATAGTGGGAAAAAAAGAAAAGAAAAAAGAAACAGCTGTGATTCAACAAAATCCACAGCTTTAATAGATTTCATCCAGCGAATTCCATAGCAAACTTCTTCCCCTCAGCAGTGCACACGTAGCAGTGCAGACTGTGATGGCTGTGGGCAGATGCCACATGGTGACCCAGCCCCACTCGGGACAGCAAGCTCACTTGCCTAGGCTCTTGAGTCATGCGTGCCAACGTTAACAGACCTGTTTCAGAAGAAACTGAGGGACCAAAAAACCAAGGGCTCAGCACTGTGTTCCTTGTCAGAAAACAGATTTATTGTTAAAAATTCATTTAACTACCTGTGTTTGTCACCACGTTATTCCCACAAAAGCAGTTACTAGCTGGGGTTAGAGGATGAATGTTATAGACAGCAAGGGTAGCCAAACCGGTGGACCCATCCCGGTGGCAAGAAAACGCCATGTGCTGCAAAAGAAATAGTAATTCAACTACAAAATTTATAGCCAGGTCTGTGATTCCAGTTTACTGTGTCATTAGGAAGTGGCCTTACCATGTTCTCCCAGCAGGCAGTCAGCCAAGCCAACCATCTTCCAGCCAGTGTGTGCGCTTCTCTAGCCATCAGATCAGCTTATTTGCAAGGGTGTTGGGAGGTTGTCCTATTTCTAACATGAGAAGAGGTCGTTTTCTTTTCTTTCTTTTCTTTTTCTTTTTCTTTTTCTTTTTTTCGCTTTTAAAGAGTTTCATCACATAGACATTTAAAATACTTAATCCTTTTTTCATTAATTCTGACTGAATGGTCTTAAGTGATGCGATAGCTTAATTGGCACCAAAGTATTTTCTTTTTTAACCTTTAAATTTTATTTTTCTCATATATATGTAGTGTGTGTGTGTGTGTGTGTGTGTGTATGATACATGGGGGGCTGGAGGAATGGCATAGAGGTTAAAGCATTTGCCTAACAAGGACACAGCCCTGGGTTCAATTCTCCAGCACCACATAAAGCTGGGTGTGGTGGTGTGCATCTGTAATCTCAACTCTCAGGAGGCGGAGGTAGGACAGTTGCTGAGTCCAAAGCCAGCCTGGGCACCATAGTGAGACAGAGCAAGACCCTGTCACCCTGCCAACAAACCAAAGAATATGTGACACAAGATTACAACGAGGTTGAGTATGTTGTACATATATATATCACATCAATATTACAATCCTTTCCCATTTTTGGTTCTCCCGCACCCATCCCATCTCCCCAGTTCCCACTATATCACCCTTTTGGTTCTATAGAATGCTTGTATTCTGGATTTCACAAATCAGAGAAACCACATGATATTTAACATATTTAGTGTCTTGTGCCTGACTCACTTCACCACTCAAATCACCACTCTTTAGCTCAGCTTCCACCCCTAGAATGGGCTGCAGTGGTCAGATCTTGATGCCTCCTCTCTGGGTCCAGCAGAGCCCTTTGCTGGAACAATTTGCAGAAAGTTCTCTCTTTTTTTGTATCTTAATATATCTGTTGAGATTCTTTAACATGGCGTCACCCACCAGTCCACGTAAGAAAAGAACTGTAACAATGGAATTCATAAGACTAGAAAATATGAGAAAGAAAAAAGAGAAAGCTAAATTTCAAATTCTGTAGCTGAGTACTGAAAGTAAGTATATGTACATTCAAAAGACATTCAGGTTATCATTATATCAATCAGTTTTCTTAGGCTAAACTTACATCAAAGACCGAATAAGTGAACTGCTACATTAAATGAACTTCAGTCTTTATCACAAAAGTATATCACACATAAAGCAATTAATATAACAGCATACTTAGTTATTTCAGAAGTTTTAAAAATTTCTTTTTCTACAAGGAACAGGAGGAAATGAGTAAAATCATTATTACAAATTTAGTTATAGAACATAAAATTGAAAAGTGCAATTCAAGAGTCACAGGTTGAACTAATAGCCTGAGTTTTTAGCCAATGGATTATGGGTACATGATCTTTTGTCTTCACCACTCAGTGACAGCGTCACCGAAAAGACCCCCCAAACCACTTATTTACCAACTCTTTCTGTTTTTGTAACTAAAAATATCCCAAATCAAAACCATTGCCTTCTGCTACTCCAACCCCAGCTAAATATCTATAAACATCATACACATTGAAAAAGTTTCACAGATTAAGATTTTATATCAATTCTCCTTGTTGAATATAATCATTGTGTTTTGCAAACTAATATACTAGTAAAAGTGATAATTATGGGAGGGAATTCCACAGCTTTTATGAGAAAGCTGGTACTGTTTTAATGGGATACCACTCCAATGACTGTTGTCTATTTTTCATTACACTTTCTGTTTTTTTTCTCATTTTATTGGTGTGTAATATATGTGATACATTATGTTTACACTGAGTTTGCATATTTTGTTCACACATGTATCATGTCAGTATTACAAACCCTTCCTCTCTCCCTTTTTGACTCTCCCACACCTTCTCCTTCCCCACAACTCCCACTATCTTCCTCATTTAGTTCCGTAAAATGATAGCATTCTGGGTTTCTCATATTAGAGAAACGTTTTTTTTTCCCTCCATGTTCTTTGGTGCTAAATGTCCCTTATCTCTCTCAAAGATTCCCTCAAATATTTTCTGCAATACTGAGATCATGCTCTTAAATTTCTTTAGAGATTCTTGGCTATGAAAAAATTTTACTTCCCCTTCAATTTTCAGAGATAATTTTGCTGCATACAACAACCTGGTTTGGCACTTGCTGTCTTTTAAAGCTTGAAAGATTTTGTTCCAGCCTCTCCTGCCCTTTAAAATTTGCATTGAGAAATCTGTGGTAATTTGAATGGGTTTGCCTTGGTGAAATGATGACTGTTCTTCTCTTACTGTTTTTAATGTGCTCTGTGTTGTATTTCTGAGGTTTCAATTATGATAGTTCATGGTGAGTCTCATTGCTGGTTGTATTAGTTTGGGTTCTTTCAAAGGGAGGAGTCCCTTCTCCTGGCAAAATAACTTCTTCAGGATTTATGGATTCCTCACCGTGTCCCTGCTGTTCACACACATCTCCATCCTAATTGGTGGGGTCTCATTCTTTCCCAAGTAGTGCTCTCACTTTCACATCAGATACCCTTCCAGGCTGTGCATTGACCTGGAGCTGTAGCTAAGCTATTCTGATTATGAGGGCTTGAGCTTGATTTTCAGCAACCTCAGCCCTGTGGCTAAGGGCAAGAAGATTTTTCTCCAGAACACACTTAGATGCTCCCAATGAATCTATGCATGTCCAGCATCAGAAGTCTGAATCTCTGAGCTCCTTGTTCATCTTCATTAGTTTGTCCAAAGATGAAAAGAGTAAAAAGCCAGCATCATCACATTTTCTACTTTTCCAGAAGTTCACAAATATATTATATATAGAATTACCGAATACATCACTCCTCACAAGTGGGGAGTCGGGATAATTAAAAGGATCTAGTACCTGTATTATTTCAAAAAGTTTATGCCACAGTATATCAGTTTTTCCTACATTTTTGGAGTAGGACACAGCAACCCTAGGTCTCATAGAACTAGGTAACCAACCCCAGAAATCACTGGGTCCCTTAGAGAAGACCACTGTTGTAATTCTGTCTCTTGAGAGCCACTGCTGGTACGAAACTCTGTATTAGTGTGGGTTCTTTCAAAAGACAGAATTTACAGAAATTATAACAAAAAGAATCTATTTGGAAGGCTTACAAATCTGAGGATAGAGATAGTCCAAGATTGTGGCCTGCACATATGAGAGCTGGAGTGTCTGATGGGTGTTCAGCCATGAAGTAGAACACCCATTTGGGACTACAGGACAGCCGGTGAGAGTCTGGTAAGGATCTTGGTTACTGGAAGAACAATGGCAAAGACCAGAGACTGCAGATCGGCAACTGAAGATCAGTGACTGAATATCAAGCGACAGGCAGACAGGTGCAAGTCAATACTGGAGCAAATCTGTGATGACCATCTGCGGTATGTAGCAAGTTGAACTCCATAGACAATTGCAAAGGCTAGAGCTTCCTCAGCCGAAAAAGCTATAACAATCTTTCTTTTTCTCTGTTTTATACAGTTTGAGTTCCAGTTGGTCTCCCACAACCAGGTTGGTGTTCTTCCCTCATTCACTGGCCCACAAAGCACTCACATTCTAATTCAGGCTGGTTCTCAATTGCCTAATCGAGATGTGGTTCCCAAACCCTCATCCAGGCATGGTTTCTGATTGCCTCAATTAGACATAATCACTCCAATGATCACACTGGGTGAGGTTGTTTGGTCTTCTATAAGCTTCTTATACCTGAAAATTAATTTCTTTCCCAAGGTTTAGGAAATTTTCTTGCATGATTTCAGTGAATAAATTCTTTATACCTTCAATGCTCTCTTCTGCTCTTTCTCCCACGCCCATAATTCTGAGGTTGATTCTCTTTGAGTCATCCATAAACTGTTTTTTTTTAAAGGTACAGGTTCACAGCAATATTGAGAAAAACATTGAGAATTCCCGTGTGCTCCTGTCCTCCACCCACCCATTAATTCACCCACTATCATCAGCCTGGAACACAATGGTTATTTGTTACATGAACAAATTATAACAAAATCTTAACTGACAAGCTGCAAGTGACAAGTTGTATGAACACATCATAGGGACAAGCAAGCAACTAGTAATTGTCTTTTGTCATTGTCATCCAGGCCCACAGATTACATGAGCGCCTATTCTTGGGATATTGATACATTCTGTGAGCTCCCGCAAGTGTATGACATGTATCCACCATAGTAGTATCATTCACAGTAGTTTTACTGCCTTAAAAACCTCTCTTCTCTGGCTGAAGGCATAGTTAAGTGGTTAGAGCACTTGCCTTGCATGCACAAGGTCCTGGGTTTGATCCCCCAGCATCACATAAAAATTAACCAGGCATGGCATATGCCTGTAATCCTAGCACTTGAGAGGCTGAGGCAGGAGAATTGCCACGAGTTTAAGACTCACCTGGGTTGTATAGTGAATTAATGACCAACCTGGACCAGAGTGAGACCCTGTCTCAAAAAACAAAAATAAAACAAACAAACAACAGCAAAAATTCCTACCTTCCCTCCACTAATCTCTGGCGATTGCTGACCTTCTCCCACAGTTTGGCCTTGCCTAGTGTCATATAATTGGGATCGTACAATCTACAAGCTTTTCAAGTCGACTTCTTCCACCTACTAAGACTCTCTTAACTTTCCTGTCTTCTCATGCATGACAGCTCATTTTCCTTTTAACACTGAATAATATTTCATTATGTGCATGGATGTACCATAGTTTACCCCATCACTGCTGAAGAATATCTCAGTTGCTTCTAATTTCAACAATCATGAAAGCAGCTATAAACACCCATGTACAGGTGTTTGTGTAGACACAGTTTGCAATTCCTTTTGGTAAAATACCAATGAAAAGAAAATACTTCTCCATTTATTTAGTTTTTCCTTGATAAATTTCAACATAGGTTTTAGTTTTTCTGGTGTAGATTTCACACATATTTTGTTAGATTTATTCTTGAGCATTTCACTTGGGATATTGTCATTGTGCATCTAATTTCAAAATCCTCTTTTTCATTATTGGTACCCAGGAGAGCAATTGACTTTTGTTTGGGTGGTGGTGGTACTGGGAATGGAGCCCAACCTTTTTGCTGAGCTACATCCCAACCCATGTTTTAATTTTTGATTTTGAGACAGGGTCTCACCAAGTCATTAAGTGGCCCAGGTTGAGCTCAAACTTGCAGTCCTCTTGCCTCACCCTCCCAGGGTTCTGGAATTACAGGCCTGTGCCACCAGGTCCAATTAATTAACGTTAACCTTATCTCCTTAACCATTGCTATAGTGACTTATTAATTCCAGTTATTTTTGTCAATTATTTCAGTATTTCTACACTGATGATTATATCATGTTCTCTGTGAAAAAAGACAGCGCTAAACTTTCCTTCTGATCTATATGCCTCATATCCTTTCCTTGTGTCGTATTACTATTAGCTAAGATGCTCATTAGGGTTTGAAAAGCAATTAAGAGAAAGGGTGCCCTTCCTTGAATCTTGATTAAGACCAGGAGAGTTTGCATTTATTACAAGTAAGCCTAATGGTAGGCATAAGGTTTCTTCATTGTGAAGTTGGTTGGTGTGTATAATACTATACCAATAAGGCAATCTTTATTAGATTGAAGGAATTCCCTTCTATTACTAGTTTCCTGTGATTACTTTTCCAATCATGAACAGGTATTGAACTTGGTTAAATGCTTTTCATGCATGTGTTGATGTCATATTGTGATTTTTTTCTTTAAATACTTGGATATGAAGTGGTAATTATTGATTTCTGCAGATTTAGCCAGCCTTTTATAAGTGGGCAGATAAACCCCGTACTAAGTTTGGACGTGTTGGAGATAGAGTCCTTGGTGCAGCACCGTTACAAAGCAGTAGGTCTCCAAGAGGCACAGCCCACTGGAGTGTACTTAGGTCACTGGGGGCATTGCCCTCAAAAGAGATTAAGGCACTCTGTATGGAACCCTGATGTGATGCTGTTTTAAGAGCTTGACGCTGGATCACTCTTGGGCTTCCTGTCTTGTGATGTGATTATTCACTCTCACACATACTTCTGCACTTCTGTGGGGCCACCTACCACAAGACCTACCAGAGCTGTGCTGATGCTGGCCCAGTGCCTTTAACCCTGGGAATTGTGAATTAAATAAACATATTTTCTTCATAAAGTTACCCGGACTCCCATATTTCATTATAGTAATGAGTGACTAATACAGCTACTATGCTATATGGATAATTTGTTTTATACATTGTTGGGTTAGATTTGCTAATATTTTGTTGAGGATTTTCACATCTACATTCAGGAGAGATATCAGTCTTACAATTCTCTTCTCTTTCATCTACCCTGACAATTCCTTTCATTTGATTCCTGTAGGCCCTCTTCTGATTTTTATTTTAAGGCAGTGCTGCCCTCTTATTCCTCTATCTTCTGGAAGAGATTATAGAGATCTATATAATTTCTTTAATGTGTGAATTATTCAGTAGTGGGATAAATGTTATTCTTGAATCAGTTCTTTAATTGGCATAGACTTATTGAAATTAGCTGTTTCTCCCTGTGGACAATTTTGTAATTTGTGTTCTTCACGCAATTGGTCTATTTAATTTACATAATCAAATTTGGGAAGTAGAACTACTCACCGTATTCCTTTTTACCTTTTGATTAGCATGAGGCCTGTAGTAAGGTCTCTGTTTCCTTTTTGATAGTGTGATTTATGTATTATCTTTTTTTTATACTGCCTACAGGCATATTGACTTTACTGATCATTTTGGAGAAACAACTTTTGATTTTGTTAACCTTTTCTATTGATTTTCTACTTTCAAATTCATTGCTTTCTACCTATTATGGGTTGGATCTGGAATATTCCCCCAAACTTCATGTATTGGATATTGTGGAATATCTGCTGGGATGTGGGGCCTCGTTAGGAGGGACAGATCACTGGGGTTTGGCCCGGATGGGGTGGACAGCAGGGACAAGCCCTGGAAAGGTGTTTGCCAGCTGCACTCTTGCCTTCTCACTTGGCCTGCTGTCTGCCGTGCCGTGAACAACTCCCCTGACCCCATTACGTCTCTGCCATGTGCTTCCACCATTGCCACCCACCCACAAAGGACTGACACCTTCTAAAACTATGAGCTAATATAAATCTCACTCCCTTCCGTGCAGATATAGAATATTCTGTCCCAGCAATAAAAAAGTAACCAAGATATTACCCTGATTTATTTATTTGTTTATTTATTTATTTATTTTTGGTTTCTTCTGTGTGCTTGGGATTCAATTTGGTTCTTTTTTCTAGCTTTCCCATGGAGGCATTTACATGGCCCAATTCAGATCTGGTCTGTTTTCTAATGTATGCTTTCAGTGCTCTAAATTTCCTTCCAAGCATTGCTTTTGCTACATCCACAAACTTTGGTGAGTCCTGTTTATATTTTCTTTTAGTTCAAGATATTTTAAAACTTAACTTGAAAATTTATTTTGTTTCTTGCATAATTTAGATGTTTAATCTGAATATTTTGGGGTTTTCCAAGTGCATACTAATTTGTAGTTTAATTCCATTAGAATGTAACATCAGATTACATGATTTCTGTTCTTTTGCATTTGTTAAGGTGTACTTGATGGCTTTCTGTGTGCTTCTGTCCCGGTGCTCTGGCTGGATAAGAGTCCCTCAGAGGCCTTTGGTTTCACCTGTGGTGCTGTTGGGAGTTGGTAGAACCTTTAAGAAGTGAGGATTAATGGGAGAAAGTTAGTCTACCAGGGTGTACCTTGGAAGGGGATGTTTGGTTCCTGTCCTCCATGCTCTCCCCCCACCTCCCAGCTACCAAGGGCTGAGCTATCCATGCTCACATTTACGACTCCTTCACCACAGACCCAAAGGCAACAGGACCAGGCAACCATGAAACATCTGAAAGTGTGAGCCAAAATAAACCTTTCCTCTTTTAAAGTTGATTATCTCAGGTATTTTGTCACAATGACAGAACACTGGCTACTGTACATGGCAAATGTTCTGTGTGAAGCCTAAGAAACTGTAATCTTCTGGGGATGGTGGCACATGTCTGTAATGTTAGCTACTCAGGAGGCTGAGGCAGTAAGAGCAAAAACTTAACACGAACCTGGGCAACTTTATGATACCGTGTCTCAAAATCAAAGAAAATAATAAAATAAAATAAAGGTCTGGGATCTGGTTAGGAGGCAGGGCATCCATGGGTTCAATTCCCAATTCCATATACCAGGAGGGGTGGCCTTGGCCTGTAATTCCAGCACTTCAGGAGGCCGAATTAGGAAAAACACAAGTTCAACTCCATTTGGACAACGTAGTGACTTAGCAAGACCGTGTCTCAAAAAACTCTTTTTTTGAAAAGTGCTGCAGATATAGCTCAGTGTGAAGGCCTTGGTTCTAATCCCAGCACACACACACAAAGTAAGATAAAATTTAAAAATGACCCTAGGCTGGAAGTGCGGCTCATTGGTAGAGTTTTTCTGGGTTCAGTCCCTATATCCACAAGCCAGGTTCAGGGCTGCAAGTCTGTAATCCCAGCACTTTGGAAGGCAGAGGCAGGAGGGACGAGACAGCTCTCAGCAATTGAGCACCAAACGATCTCAGGGTGGACAGAAAAGCCGGGAGAGGCTGGAGATGTCAGTCAGCAGTAGAGCACCCTGGGCCCTTCCCAGTTCTACAAAGAGGAACTCTCGGCTTCCTCACTTCACTGAGCATACACATAGATAGACACACATGTATTATCTTTGGATACATTATTGTAATTGTTTGAACAAATTGATCTGGTGCAACAATGAAGAATAATAAAAGTTTTAATTTTACCTTCACATATTCCTTCTTTGTTTCTTTGTAGAGCCAAGTTTCTGACCTATATTACTTTACTTCTAAAGATTTTCTTCTATTGTTTCTCGAAAGCCAGGTCTGCTGGCAACAGATTCCCTCATTTTTGTTTGGCTGAGAACGTATTTACTTCTCCTTCATGTAGGAAGAATAATTTCCAGGGTGCTAGAGTCTAGGCTGGTGGGGTGTTTTTATTTTAATCATATAAAATGTATCACTTCACTCCTGCTCCGATGGCTTATGAGAGAATTTGCTCCTTTATGAAATATTTTTCTTCTCTGACTTCATTTTTAGAAATTTTTCTTTTATTCTTTGATTTAAAAGCTTTTATGCTTAGTTGCAAGGGTTTTGCTAGTTTGTTGGTTTCGTTTTGTTTTGGTATTTTTCCTCTTGGTTTTCTCCAAGGTTCTTGGGTTTATGGTTTGGGGTTTGAAATTAATCTGGTAACTCTCTGTCCTTAGTGTGTGTGTGTGTGTGTGTGTGTGTGTGTGTGTGTGTGTGTGCCTGTGTCTGTGTGTGTGCATGTGTGCACACTTTTATGTCGCTGGGAAGTGAATCCAGGCCTTTACACTGAGCAACATCCCCGGCCCTTTCTTTATTTTTTGTTTTGAAACCAGGTCTCCCCAAATTGCCTAAGCTGAGCTTGAACTTGTGATTCTCCTGCCTCAGCCTTTCAGAGTGCTGAGATTTTAGCCTGTGGCTCCGTGACAGCCTCTCTTTTGCTATTCCCGTTACATGTATGTTATGTCTTTTGTATTTGTCCTTACATGTTCCGTTTTCTTTCTTTTCTTTCCCACCCTGGTCTCCAGTCTCTTTGCCTTCAGTGTTGAAGTTTTCTATGACGTTCAGTGTTCAGAGTTTCTCTTCCCAGCTATTTCCCGTCTACCAATCAGCCCACAAAAGACTTCCTACTCTCTGTCACTAGGCTGGCTATCTAGGAGTTCTTTTGGTTCTTTGCGTTCCTCTGTCAGCACTGTCTGCTTGCTTTCATGCAGTTGCACTTTGTTAAAGCCCCTAGTATTTCATCACAGTATTTTGAAGTTCCTGGTTTGATAGTGTCAGCCCTCCTGCCGTGTCTCACTCGGATTCTGATGCTCATTCAATCTCTTCCGAATTTCTTTTTTCTTGCCACTAGTGTACTTTGTAATTTTTATCTTTCCAGATAAGATGTACAAAGCAATCGTGGTAGACGGATATGTGGTGCTGTGGAGGGGAAGCGTTCCGTGGTCCCGGGGAGCGCGTGTGTTCTCGGTGCCTGCGCCCAGGGCTGTGACCCTCTGCTCTCCACCCTGCGGATGGGATGGCTGGAGCTGGCTGGAGTGGGCGCTCCCACCTCCCTGGCCACTTCGGCCCTGAGGGTGCCTGGTCCTGCTCCTGGAGGTGACACTCCCAAAGACTGACAGGTCGCTGCTTCAGCAGACTGTGAGTCTGTGTCCACCTGTCTACCTGTGACCTCACTTTTCCTTGTGGATGTAAGGAGTGTTCTGGGTGTCGGCGTGCTTAGCTGGTCCCCTGGTGTCAGGGCCCAGTGCTGCGGCCCACACTCCCGTGGCAGCCCAGGGACCCCGGCTTCTCCACCACCTGCTGTAAACGGCAGCAGCAAACCACTAACCTCTCACTGGCGATTGTTTCTCACTTACGTTTGCATCGTGTTTCTTGGACAAAGGTTCTTGTCTTCTGAATCAAAAAAAACAGGCTTTAAAAAATCTTTAATTTTATTTTAGTTTATTTCAAATAGAGCTTCTCTTAGTTACTTTTTTTTTTTATTGCTGTGACTCAATACCCAACATCCACAAATTTAGGGGAGGAAAGGTTTATTGTAGCTCACAGTTTCAGAAGGTCACAGTCCATTCAGTGGCGGACAGCACCATTGGAAGTACATGGCAGAGGCAGAGGTGGAGGCAGCTTCTCACGACATCACAAGCAGAAAGCCAAGTTGAGACTAGTTGAGACCAGTCCTCAAAGAAGGCAGGAAGCAGCTTATATATCCTTCCAGGTCTCATCCCAGTGATCAGCCTCTCCTGGATCCAGATGTGGAAGGTGTGGTAAATTCCTACTACATGCCAATAATCCAACTCACACACCAATAATCCAATTTAGGTGCCTGGAAACCACCTCTCCAGACTAGGCCCTAATCTCTCAACACCACATGGTTTCATAGACAATCTACAGCATTCAAATACATTAGACTTTTGGGGGACTTTCCAGATCCAAACCACAATAGAGGATATTTTTTATTTTTGAAACGTTAAAATTTTTGCTTCATGTAAATAGTGAAGCTCTGGGTAAAGAAATCCAATAATTAATAAAAAGTATCATAAGCATTTTATTTTAATAAAATATTACTAAATTTGAAAGTTGAAAGCTTTATACAAAAATTTAAATGTTAGAAAAGTTTTTTAAAATTTTAAAAATATGATAACAACATGACAACAAAGTATGAATGCTTACATTTTTTTTGAGACTGGGTCTCTGATTTGCTGTGCTGCAGGAGGTGGGCCTGGTAGTGGGTAGATCGCTGGGGATTGGTGACAATTAAGCCTGTCAGGACACACAAATGTTATTTTGACGCTTTCTAAACCCTAGCAAGAAAGCAGAATCGATCAATAGATTTTTGTTTTTGAGACAGTCTCGCTCTGTAGTCTGGACGGTTCCTGGATTCTCTATATAGCCCAGGCTGGCCTCAAACTTGCAGCAATTCTCCTGCCTCAGCCTTCCAAATGCTGTGATTGCAGACTTGGGCTATCACATCCAGTGATTCTGTGTTGCTCGGGGGGATCGAAGCCAGGGCCTCCTGATTACTAGACAAGTGCTTGAATCTGTGAGTTGTGCCTCCAGCCCCTTCACGATGACTTCTAAGCAAACATTGTCATTTCAAAATCACTACTTAATGTACTGAGGTTACAGAGAATATAGCGACTATGACTGAAGGCATAAAGAGCTCAGTTGAAGCTTCCGTGGTGGTGTGGCTATGATCACAGCACTGGGGAAGCTGAGGCAGGAAGATCACAAGTTAAAGAGCATCCTGGAATACATAGTGAGACTTTCCCTCTAAGTAAATAAATAAGAATAAATATTTCAGTAGCAATAATGAGGACAAATTTAGTTGAACTCTGAAAACGCTTATTTTTACATCCTAAACCTACCTTCTCGGGAACTTTTTAAAAAAGTCCTAAACAAATGAGAAAATGTAAATATAAAGGTAGTTTTTAATTTATAGACTTCTTAAGTCTTGTATCATGAGGATCCCTGGACTATATTTGCAGAATTGTTATATTTGTTTAAAAAGAAAAAAAAAAAAAAAAAAGCCCAGAGGTGAACAGAAGCCAACCTAGGTCCTTGACTCAAGCCACCAGGAAATGTATTTGTGGTTGGTGGCTTGTTTTTCACTCACCAACTCAAATGGAAAACAATAGCCCCTGAAGAAGATTTCTTGGACTTGTTGAAAGGAGAGTTTATTTTGGGAGAGAAAGCTTCCCCCAGCCCCAAACCAGATTTGTCCTTTGGCTTTCGTTCAGCCGCCGCCGCTGCTGCAGTGCTGGGGATGGAGCCCGGGCCTGCGTGTGCCAAGCAAGTGTTCTACCCCAGCTGCAATCTTCAGTTTTAATTCCTTGCTTTTTTACTCTAGGTCTTAGGTCTCTTCAACGCACCCTTCCTTGTCTGTAAAGTGAAGGTTTTAGACCACACGCATGATCTCAGTTTTTCCCGGCCGCTTTAACCATGGCTGATGGGGCATGATCTCAGATTTTCCCGGCCGCTTTAACCATGGCTGATGGGGCAATGCAAAGACAGCACAGGGTTTTTATGCTCTCACACTGTGGAGCTGTAAACACTCACAAAAGAGTTAAAAATGTGTCCTTAGCAATTTCTAAAGACTTGCACAATTCCCCACTTCAGTGGGGTCTTCGGAACAGATAACACACTGCTGGCCAGCATCCTGAGTGCTCAGTCTGTAAGCTTGATGAGATCAAACCTCAATTTTAACCAAAAATATCTCCACTGTTGGACCTGCAGAAAGAAGCATAAATAATAACCTTGATTTGATTAAAATGCCAACAGAGAGGGACACCATCTGTGACCTTGCTAAGGCATTTCAGAACCGAATGGCTAGAGGAAATTAATTAATTTCCTGTTTCTAAAACTGCTTGGGAAACCTTAGCACAATAATATTGATAGTAGGATATTGTTCTGTTGATAGCTCAGTTCAGCTATGTCCCACTTAAGAATCTAGTACAAACGAAATATGTATTAGCCACAGCAAATTTGAAAATGTGATCATTTCAATCATTTTTAAGAGATAAAATAATTGTAAATAAACTTATCAATACATGTGCAGGCTCTAAAAGGAAAACTGACAAAGAGGAAAGATATATCTTATTCTTAGGCAATAAGTTTCCATATCATAAAGATATCTCTTTAAATTGGTCTATATGTGTAATATAATTCCAACAAGAGGAGCTGGAGGAATGGCACAGTGGTTCAAGCTCTTGCCTAGTGAGCACAAGGCCCTGAGTTCAATTCTCCAGCACCAGATAAGCCAGGCATGGTGGTGCACGCCTGTAATCCCACCACTAGAGAGGCAGAGGCATGAGGATTACCATGAGTTGAAGGCTAGCCTGGGCTACATAGTGAGTTCAGGATCAGCCTGGGCTACAGAGCAAGACCCTGACTCAAAAAAAAAAAAAAAAAAAAAAAAAAAAAAAAAAAAAAAAAAAAAAAAAAAAAAAAA